>JAHLJT010004567.1:3385036-3404214 GCA_031308135.1 Acheta domesticus | reverse complement strand
CGACAACAATCGACTAACTTATTTTCACTCTTTGTCACTTTTGTCTTAAAGAAACCTTACTAATAGATTTTTAAAAAGTAATTTTTAAAATTATTTTTATTTTTAGTCGCATCAACATCACGGTTATTAGCGACTTCATGTATAATACAGTTACAATATAATTATAATGCAGTTAGTTACAATACAATAGTAGAAAATTATAACAATTACATTTCCCAATTATCTTACAATAGTAATAACAATTCAGGGACAACAATTACAGTTTACATGAATCCATTGGCTTTAAATGTCCATAAATATGTTAATGGCTAAAACAAAATTTGATTATTTTTCTTGGTCTTCTTTCGAATGCAGTATTGATTGGTAGTTAAATCGCATCATACATTTTTGTTACAATGGTACTTTTTCATCAAAATTATGGGGAACAAAAAATATCGATGTAAAAAAACAACGGTTCAATAAATCGATGTTAAAATACATCGATGTCTTTATAAAATCATTGATGTTTAAAAACATAGATATTGACATCACATAAACACCTCATTCGCGCTCTGTCAGAAGCGCACACAAAGGGACCCTCGTTCACTGTCACAATGCGAGATATTCCGTCGCTTCCTGAATAACGTGAGGGTTTGCTTGCCTGTAGGGTTACATGCCAGGTCCTAAAGCAAGAAATCTGAATTCTTATGTGAATCATGGTGAATTAAAAGTGAAGAACTGATTAAAATGCATTGCTATATTTTGGGAAGGTCATCCTATTAGAGTTGTTATGGAAGGTGGTAATTCCAAAGGTAAATGACTGAGTCCCATTTCCATTTCTCCGTGCCTCGAAGGCACTTGCGCAAAGGTCTCTCTGAAGTGAAGATTCGCAGCACTTGTCCTGATGTAACCAGATCGATCTATTTTCATCGTAAGAACATTTGAATGATTCTACATTTTTTGTAAGAATTTTTTCCTCTGAAATATAAATTAAAATATCTCTTTTAATCCTATTGAATGTGATACGATGAGTATGCGACAGTTCTATTGTTTTGTCAACGACTATTGTTTTTAATAAATTGGGTAAAATTACAAAAAGAAATAACGGAAACCAGAGAGTAAGGCATTGCCCCCTCCCGTGGTCCGCCACTGTTTGTAATTTCTTTCTATCTACCCTGAACTTTTGCCCACAAGCTGCCCACTGTTCTCATTCTGTGAGTGACGAATGTTGTAAAATGTCAGTAGTATTGACATTTTCTATTGTAAGAAATGTTATCTCTCGTTGCGCAATACCGAACAGAACCTCACACTTTAATTTTAATAAGTGGAAGTAGAGATCAGTCGATAAGGTGAAGAGGGGTTTCAGAAACACACTACTTTGCTCCTTCACTTTGCCCGCGCGATCCATCACAGGTTTTGAGAGCGTTGGTTCGGTTTGTATTTGATCCACTCCTGTATATGACACGGATAAGGATGTTAATGTTAAAAAATACACCAGAGCCATTAAAAAGATGTACATTCCACTTCAAAATACAATTCTTGACATATATTATTTCATCATAATAAAGGTATAATGATGAATAATGTTATAGGACAGAATGCGTAAGAACAATATGACTAACTTTAAAGAATGTAAGGAAAGTCGAAAATGATTGATTTTTGTCATTGAATGTATCGTTCACTTTCGATCGTCAAATCGTGAATGAATCATATCATGTATCGTTCAATTCAGTATAAAAATGTGTATAATATGCATGTATCGTCGCTATCTGAAATTACCATTACAGAAAATAAACCACATCACAGGCGCGTGTGTGAGAGAGAGAGAGAGGGAGAGACAGGTGGAGAGACAGGGAGAGGAAGAGACGAGAGGTAGAGAGACAGAGAAAGGGAGAAGAATGGAGTGTGAGTGTCGTGTGTGTGTGTGTGTGTGTTTGCCTTGATTCGTAGGCAAATCCATCATACAATGGTGTTTGCAGGTTGGGTCCTAACAAAAGATATTTCGTATATCTGCAAAATACCAACATGATGGATTCCTACAAATACGAGCCTTGGAACATATTGAACTTCGTTTATACGAAATTTACCACCATGTATTCATTGATAAACAAATTATCTTGGAACTTTCAGACAGCGGAAGTTGTAAAATTTATGTTTGAGACATTCTGTGATATTTGGTTACAATTTCGTTCGGTTGAGGGCATCAATTCATGCCACTGCAATGTCTCTGATCGAAAGGGCCCTAGGGTGCGTTGTCCCGACGATGGCAGGATTTTCGTCACAATTTAGATACCTAGGGCGAATTCAGCCGCAGTGTGGAGGAGAATTCGAGCGGCCGGCTGCTCTGATCGGTAGTTTTCCGTGGTTTCTCCCATCAACACCAGGCTAATGCCGGAGCAGTACGCTAACAAACAAGCCAAGGACTGCGCGCGGTCTTCCTTCCTCTTCCTTGTCTTATCCTCAGCTACACACACGTACGTGCACTATACTACCACACATGTCGGGAGACCGGTAGGGAGCTCAGAGGCTGTCCCGGCTGGCGCGGGGCCTCGCTGGTGGGAGGTATCCGGTTGAGGAAACCCCACAATCCGACGGGTAGGTCTGCGTCGCTTCTCACCATCCAGGGGACCCTGGATGATTCCCCCCAATCACCGCCACCTTTTGAGGAAAATGTACACTTCACTTACGGGGCTACTATTCTTACTAGTTGACGCGCCAGGAAACACTCTTCGAACCGCTACCTTAGGGTCAGACTGACGTAACTACAGATTTTGCAATTTTTTATATACAATCACTATCAGATCAGGACTTACTTATGCTTCCTTGGAGCAAACAAACGAGGTAGGTTAGTGTAGAAGTCGAGACTTGAAATATCTACAAAATGGTTTATCTTTTTAGAAGCAAAGGAAAGTAAAAGGTGTCGTAATTGTCTGACACCAAATATTTCGTCTGGGAAGTTACATCAGTCTGACCCTAAGATAGCGAAACATGCCCTAGAACAAGGCTTTCCAACTGGCGGCTCGCGGGCCGCATATGGCCCGCCGAATCTTTTTGTTCAGCCCGCGGCTGCTTTGAAAAATGCTATTATACCAACCAAATAAATATAATTGCACAATTCATCTTATTTTTATTTAATGATATATTAATTTTCTCGTTGTATGTACATTAATCATTAAGTATGTTGACTAAAAGTCGTATCTATTAAGTATTTGTTTCAGTATAATCTCAGTAGTTAGGGTAAATACTAGAATTTGATAGGTGTCCCATCTTCCCGTTGCAGCGACGGCGGGGGCCGCTCGGGCGTGTTCGTGGCGGTGGACGCCAACCTGGAGCTGGAGGACGAGGAGCACTGCTTCGACGTGTTCGGCTACTTCAAGAAGCTGCGACAATCCCGGAAGGGGCTGATTGAAACTATGGTAAAACAGATTGAGCTGCCTTCCTCTCACGTTGTTTGTATCTTGTGTTATCCCACAATTGCCTTCATCGCTTTAATTCTTTGTTCAGGACCAATATAAATTCGTCTATGACACTTTGGAAGAACACGTTGTGTGCGGCAATTCATGGTTTCCTGTCAAAGAGCTTTCCACGCGCCTGAAGCAGAAGTCTATGAAGTGCCCGATGTCAAAGCTCAATGAATATCAGAAAGAATACCAGGTATGTATCTTCACAATACATACAAAAATGTCAAAATTATATTTTTGGAGGCTTAATTGTAGATTAAGCTGTTGAAATTCTAATAAATTATTTTATCTGTAGATTTTGTTCTTTATGATTTATGTCAATAGTCAAGTATAAAGAATATATTTTAAAATAATTATTAATGAATTGAAAATTTTTACTTCAATTAGATATGCAGAAATTAAATAGGAATTTTTCATTCACTGTATTATTATTCCTCTAAATCTCGATTAAAGATGTTATGTGTCGGCTAAATATAAAATCTATTCCAGGTTGCAACCAGCTACCTAAGGAGTAGATCTAGGGACTGTCGGTGCCTCTACAATACTTTGCGCAAAATGTGGGCTGTTCCAAACAAAGCGATTATTTTATTATTATTATTATTATTATTATTATTATTATTATTATTATTATTATTATTATTATTGCTCCATATCAAGAATACAGATTGTATGAGTCAGCTGAGTATAAAATCTACTCCAGGTTGAAACCAGCTACCTAAGGAGCAGATCTAGGGACTGTCAGTGCCTCTACAATACTTTGCGCAAAATGTGAGCTGTGCCAAATAAAGCAATTTCTTGCACTTCCCAGTCTTTTGAATGACCTGGAAGTTTAGCCAAGTTCTTACACAAATTTTGCGGAACAAATCCCAGAGCTCCGATAACTATCGGGACGACCTGTGCTTTTACGCCCCACATTCGACTGATCTCGATTTCCAACCTCTTGTATTTAAGACGTTTCTCTGCCTCCTTGGTTACGACACAGCAACATCCACAAGTAGACACGATTTTTTCTCAAAATCCCGGATAACAATATCCGGTTTGTTTGCTGCTATCGTGCGATCCGTTTGAATTTGTTGGTCGTACAATATTGTATACAATCCAACTGATGTCACCGGTTTCGGTGAGTGTTCGTACCACTTGAGGCATGTATTTGGAACATAGAGGGCGGTAGAGATCTGCCAGTGGAGGTAACTACACACCCTGTCGTGTCTTTTTAAGTATTCTGCCTTTGCTAGAACTGGACAAGCTGAGACAATATGATCAATGGTTTCTACTTGCTCCTGGCAAATTCGGCATTTATCATCTTGGGAAATTTTGAGAACCGCTTTATCATAATGTCGTGTTCTCAACGCCTGATCTTGAGCAGTTACTAGACGTGCTTCCGATTCTGGCTTCATCCTTCCCCTTTTAAGCCACATAAATGATTGATCTTTATTGATCTGCACCTTGTCCATTTTTTTAAGATATTGTCCATGGAGGGGTTTGTCCCTCCACGACTTCTTTAACATTTTTTGTGTCTCATGTTTCATGTTTAGTATTACCAGAAGTTCAGTGTCTGTGTTATTCGACGTGTCTTGCATAGTTTTCTTTGCAATGCTTTTTGCTACACTAACAATTCCTCTGTTTCCCATTCTTCGGTCAGATTTCATGACCTGCCTCATTAGAGAGTCATCTTGATGACTGACTACATACTTTCCCATTCCAACTATTGCATTGTGCCAGGAGGCTTCAATTTCTCTCAGGCCTTTTCCTCCTTCCTTACGTGACACATAAAGTCTATGTACATCAGCTCGAGGGTGGGCGACATGATGCATTGTTAGCAGTTTTCTGGTTTTTCGATCCATGATGCGGATTTCTTGCTCAGTCCAGTCCACTAGTCCGGAACTGTACTCTACTACAGGCAACGCCAGACTACCAATTGCAGATATTTTATTCCTGGAGTTCAGAGCAGACTGCAGGACAAGTCTCACTCTTCTGTAATACTCCTTGCGAATTCTCTCTTTCATTGTGTCGTTCGAGATGGTCTCACATTCTTCAATGCCCAGATATTTGTAAGTTTCACCTGGCTCAAGATCTTGAATCACAGTGTGCATATCAACTTCAACGCTCTCTGACGTTGTCAGTTTTCCTCTTTTTAAATTAATTTTTACACATTTGTCAAGACCAAACTTCATGCAGATGCCATTGCTAAAGTCATTCACGACAGACAGCATTTGGGAGAGAATCGCTTTATTCTTAGCAAACACTTTCAGATCATCTATGTAAAACAAATGTGATACCGGCCTTTCATCACCATGGAGCTTGTAACCAAAGTCAGCTTGCGACAACTGTCTAGACAGTGGGATCAAACTAATGCAAAACAGCAGAGGGGATAGTGAATTTCCTTGAAAAATACCCCTGTTGATCTCAATACTTCGGGTTTCTACTGCTTCCTTTCTGCTCTGTATTAGTAACCTGGTACTCCACGACTTCATGCTAGCCTTGCAAAATTCAATAAGCCTAGGATGAAATCGATAGATCTCCAGGGTCTTCAAAATCCAATCGGTGGTACAGTATCAAAGGCTTTTTGGTAGTCAATCCAAGCCATGCTCAAATTACGTTTTCGTTTCTTTACATCATTCAAGATGACTTTATTCAGTAGCAGGATTTCCTTACAGCCATAAGAACCTTTACGACATCCTTTTTGTTCAACTGGCATTAGATGATTCTTCTCTAGATGTCTGTACATTTTGTCAGCTATGGCTGAAGTTATAACTTTGTACAGTACTGGCAGACAAGTGATTGGCCTGTAGTTCTTCGCCAAAGAGCTGTCTCCCTCTTTGGGTAGCAGATACGTGATGCCGCGTGTGAGCCATTCCGGGAGTTCCTTTGGATTTTCTAAAATTTTATTAATAGCCTTTGCTAGATGCGGATGTAATGCTGTTAGTTTCTTAATCCAATAAATCTGTATCTTATCAATCCCGGGGGATTTCCAGTTTCCCATGTTCTTAATTGCTTGGAAGAGGTCCTCTTCCGAGAATTCGTGAACATCTTCCACTGTTTCCACAAGTTCATTTGCAGCATCTACTTCAGATTGAAGCCAAGATGCATCTTTGTTGTAGAATCTGCTCTCTTCCCAGATTGCTGCCCAAAATGCCTCGACATCATCTTTTGAAGGAGTGACAGCATTGCCATTCGATTTCTGAGTCAGATTGCGATAGAATTTCTTCGCGTCTGTTTCAAACAACCGATTCTGTACACGGAAATCTATTCTGCGTTTGTAACGTCTAATTCGTTGAGCCCATGCTTGAATTTTCTCTTTTAGCTTCTCAACTACCATTAGCCTGCTGGTGTCATTTTCAATTTGGTATTTTTGTTCAACATTGAATATTTTTCGTTGAACTTTAGTGCGTTGGTTAAGAAGATGCCTCAGCTAAGAGTGATATTTCGCGCCGGGTGTCGGCTATCCGTTTCATAATTCTCTTCATTCATGGGGGTACAGAGCTGTTTACTCTGTTTTGCTGTCGGCCGTCGGTGTTCTTGGCTGGCCCCAAAATTATCTGAGACACTAGATATCCAGTTGTATATATGATGTGATTGATTTCAGTAATATCTAGATCTCTGCCTGGGGTCTCGGCCACCTCATTTAAGACAGAATTCACTGTTTCTATCACTCCTTTAGCTTTGGCATTTTCGTATATTCTCCTCAACGGTTCGCGAGATTCAAACGGAAGTTGACTAACTCTTTCTATCTCGCGCCGAAGGAGATTTCGCATCATGTCCTTATCGTGTAATTCATTGCCAGATGAATTTTAACCACTGACGTGTGTTTCACTGGAATGAGATGTACCTTTCACGGGATCATCATTTTCCAGTCCTACATGTTCGTCATGTGGATAGTTCGAGCTGAAGTACATACTCCGCATTTCTCTCAATGTCAGCAAGTTGTTCTGCTGTGAATTTTCCACTGCTGAGTATGTATCGTCGTTGACTGGCAAGCTTCTTTGAGCCTAGGGTAGGTCTCTTATCTGGGTTCCGCTCTCTCCATACCTTGAAAACTTCTATTTCTGAGCCCCCATTTTTCGCTTTTGCATAGTAAAAGCACCACATCACCTCCTTTAATTCATCCCGGGTCCATCTCTGACGATGGCTTCGAGCTACTGCCGGCACTGAGTCCCTGGGACTAACATCCGTGGGATGGCCAGACGTCGACAAGGTGACATTAGCTCGGTTTCTGAGCAGGTTTGGGACATTGGTAGAACAAGGCACGTTAAGATTCATTACATTTCTTGTTCTATCCATTTTTCTCATTGGTTTGAATTGAAGATTCGCAGGACGCAAGTTCGAGTTCACAGATCACACTTAACCCTCCTGTTGTTTCCTGCCATCCGTTACTGCGACCCACAGTGGCCTCGGGGCATCCCCCCGCAGGCCCCAGCAAGGGGTCCCTCCGATCGCCAGTCGGCATTACTAAACCCTACGGGATTTTCACTGACTGCTGAAGGCAGCCTCCTTCGCTGGCTAATGCAAGGTTCGGGCCTCCACTCTAATCAGTGGCCTGGTGTGCCAACCCAGTTTCTCTCCTGTACCCTCTATGGGCCAAGGAAGTCCAAAGGTTCATGACCCTTCCCTCTCTACTTACTTCCCACTCTCCTCAAAATGGAGTACTTCTTCGACTGACCCCTCACCTTCAACCTATTCAGCAAGGGAGGCCCTACCGGTAGCTAGGCTACCACTGACATAGCTTTAAGGCTCATGGGGGTGCTCAAGCTCCACCACCAACTGCAAGGTCGTGTACTCCCTAGGTGTTGTTGTTGTTATTATTATTATTATTATTATTATTATTATTAATTCTTTAACAAGAATGAAAGTTATTGTGTTTACTTACAGCAAATTTGCAAACAAACCCCACGCTTCACTATTGGAGATTGCGCAGGAGGTCACAGAGGAGACAATCGTGAAAAGAACCGTGATGTACTCATAGTTCCACGTAAATATCATTTACCTTTCCTTTTTACTGAAAATTATGCAGAAAATACAGTTTTTGAAAAAGATCATTTGTGCACATAATTATGTGTGGTATAATTATAATGTTACTATAAGAATGGTAAACTTGAAAAGATGTTAATTTCTCTTTGACTGTTACATTTACACAAAGTTAATAATTTTGTGTTTCAGCTGACAATTTTCGTCCATACTTGACATCATTTCAGGGCAACAACTTCACTGACTACATTAATGCTGTTTTTGTAGATGTGAGTTACTTTGAAAATCCTTGGTAAATAATATTTAAAAATAATGAAATAATTCATCTAAATAAAACTTTTCCATAATACAGGGTTATACTAAGCCAAGAGAATATATTGTAACAGAGTGGCCTTTGAAAAATACACAAGGAGAATTTTGGTCTTTGGTATATGATTATGATGCAGCTGCTGTTGTAGTATTGTGTGTTCCTCCAGCAAATTCTGTGAGTATAAGTTTAATTAGAATATTAACAGGCCAAATTGCTGATTTTTTATATAGTAGGTGCTTGAAAATGTTTCCCATTTTTAGTAAGTCTCAAAATTACACTAAATCCACTTGTCATCGAGTCAGAATATTCTGTGTACAAGCATTCACCTTCTATTCCTTTCAGTGGAGGTGAGATTGTTAGCAGTAGGGTAACCCACATGTTCCAAAATCTTACTTATATACACTTTAGGACCAAAGCAATGGTCCAAACTATAAGAGAGAAATAACAACAGTGTGAATACTTTGTAATGGAATATTTGAAATATTTGAATTCTTTTACAGCCCAATTATCTTCCATTTTGGCCAGAAGGACGACATTCAAAGAAATATGGGCCTGTTTTTACAATTGATCACATCTCACATAATCATTATACCAACATCAAGACATGGATATTTAGAATAAACAAAAAGGTAATGTAAATAGGTCTGCATTTGCATGCTTTCATGTATCTATGTACCTTTGACAAATAAATCTGGCAAATGTAAATTTAAATACATAAATTATAACAGTGCATTTTAGCACTCAAATAACTTGCTAAAAGTTGCTTTTATTAAAATGATTCATTGCATGAATTGATCTTGAAATATTTTATTAAAATTGTGTTTTATTACTTAAATCCATTGGTATATATCCATTATTAAACATACTATTCCAAATTTATATACTGTAATAAAATTACAGTCTTTCATAGACTAATTGAATTCTTTGCCATTCTCTTTTCACATACAAAAATAAAATAATTATATGTTTGACTGTAAACTTGGAAATATATTAATGGAAGGTGTTTCAAGTACTAAATGTTTTTCTAATGCTCACTTATATAAAGCTACTAATTCGCATGACCTTTGTCAGCACTTATTTCACTGCACTTAAGTATTGATGTTACAAGAGTGAAGAGTTGGAGCATTGTGCTTTGCATTGTCATTGTGCTAGCTTCGTTCATTGTGTATGGACTGCAAATGTTCTTTCATAGCCTTGCAAACTGCCTTTTATGTCCTGTGCACCAGTTCTCTGGCTTACTTCCATGTGAACTTCTATTGTGACAGTCCACTTTTGTGTATCATGCAAACTCTGTGGTGTGTTCTTAAATGCATGGTTTGTGTGAATATAGGACTGTAACACGTATCACAGGGGCACTGTTGTCATTCATGGCAATGAGAATAGAAAGGTAGGTGTGTCTTAAATACAGTCAAAGCTAGCATTTTCTTTAAATTTAATTCAATTATTCTCTTTGAAATATGTTGCCCTAAGATCCACTCATACATTACCTACCTTCACTTTGTGGCATGCTAAAAAATAATTTCCTTATATCCTTCCAATAAAATAACGATTTTAAATTTTCCAATGAAATGTATTTTAACTTAAAAAAATATTCTCATTTTTGATTACTACTTATTAACATAAAAATATGTGGTTCAAATCTGTTTCAATATGAAATGAAGAAAATAAACAAACTGCTTTATTGATTTTTGGAGTATTGATCATCTGTCTAACTAGCACTCTGATTTAAAACATTATTTGAAGCACTAAAAAAATATATATTGTGTATACACACACATATATAGTATCTCACTAATTCATCAAAAACAATTGAGAGAATACATAACATTTTTATAACATTTATGTGACATTGATGACAATTGCATTTTTTTCTGCAGATTGTGTCACTGACTGAACTGATGGCCGGTGTGAAGGCTCCTCCAAAGACAGTACAATTGTTCCAACTGACCTGTTGGCCCATGGGGCACAAAGTGCCCACGTCTACCAACTCTCTTGTTGAGTTAATGAATATGGTGGAACGCTGGAGACAAAGGACTGACTATGGCCCTGTTGTTGTTGTCTCCCCGTAAGTTATCTCTGACACCAAAAGCATTTGCTCTGGTCTGGCAAGAAAATTATTTTTAATCCTAATTCATTCCCTTTGTGTGTATTATGTCTCTACAAATCATAAAATGTATTTATTTTCTCCTAACTGGAAAGATTATTCTTACACCAAACACAAGGATTATCTAAATCAAGGGAATTCAATGTGCAAAATATTTTGTTTGTTGCTAAACACATGTTTCTTTTTCCATTTAAAAATATCTTTATTGCAAAGATTGTTATTTATTTTATTGTGATAATAGCTTTTTAATACAAGTACTTTTTTTTTCAGTGTTATGTTTCTTGAGCAGATAAATTCATCTTTAAACTCGCACATTAAATTTTACAAAATTGCACATTGCCACCTTGCAAGGAGCAAATAACCAAAACCAGATGAGAGATTTTAAAAATCTATTTTATTTAATTTCTGAATTTAAAATGGTTTTCTGAACATGTTACATGATTCCAACAGAGACGGGCGCAGCCGTTGTGGAGTGTACTGTGCAGCCAATGCCTGCATTGAGCAGGTTATACAACATGGGGAAGTTGACATCTTTCAGGCCGTCAAAACAGTTCGGCGGCACAGGCCCCAGTTGGTGGAGAACATGGTAAGTGTGAATGTCAAGAATTTTTTTTTATTTATGAAAGTGGAGAGTCTTTGTATTGGGTCAATATTTTTTCCCAAATTTGTCTCAAATCAAAAGAGTATATTTTTAACTTCTGTAAAGGTGTACTGAACCCAGGGCTTGAACTAGAAATAATCTTCAGAAATAAACACTACTTTTGATTTTTTTTTTCGCTTTTCTTCCATATTGCATTGTAAATAATTTATAAATGTGGAATGTACAAAGAAATATTGAAATGTTTTAATATTCTTGAGTATTTATTGATACATTCTGTCCCACATTGGGTAAGCCATTTTGAAATGTTTTAATATTTACCTTCTTTGATGTTGGCATTTAATATAAGCTGAGCAAGCCCTTTTGAAAATGTTTCTTACTTATGTTTGAAAATATTTCAAACTTTAAATTAATTTTTTTATAATTTAATTAAATTTAATTTTTTATAATTTAATTAAATTTAATTTTTTATAATTTAATTAAATTTAATTTTTATTATAATTTTAATGAATACCTGATTCCAAGATTTTTGTAAGCTGGAGTAATACTTACGTGGGGAGATGTCCCAGACTGAGTATTCTCTGTAAACTTACTCTGTTCAAAATAAAATAGTTGGTTTGCACAGTCTCACTGTTAAATGAATCAGCCTTCTTTTTCCAATAACACATTTATATCGTTTATTTATATTAACTTAATCAGATTTTGTTATTTTCTTTTACACATTTTGCCTTTCACAATTACTTCTATTGGCATGCCATTAAATGAAATTTTTGAAAAATTGAACATGACCTTTCAAGATCTGTTTTTAGTGAACAAATTTCATTCCATCTTCAGTATTGTGGTTGTAGGAAAACAACAAAATAATTTTGAGATTTTGCAATTTTATAACATTCAGGGAGTGGAACAAAAATACAATCTATGCCATTTCATTATGCATGTTTTGCTTTATTTGAAGAAAAAATTTGGAGGCATTTATTAGAAGGTTTTTCCAATATTTTTGTGGCTTCAAGTAAAGCACCACCAAAAATCAAAATTTCAAATTCGAGGGGCCTCATCCTCAGTCAGATTGGTTGGAGAATATAAATTTTGGTGAAAATCCTACTTATGATTTAGTCGCTAGCATTGTTCACAGATGGGCAGGTGGACGGACAGAAAGATGTAAGGTATGTGAAGGTAAAATTGCCACATTAAGCGCCTCAATTTTTCCTGTGTATATATTTCAACCTTTTGCCAAATTGATAGCATCAGGATGATTTGCTTCAAGTTAAAATAGCTATATCGCAAAAAGTTATTAAGGAACATTTTGTTGTTGTTTTACAAAAACATTGCAATGTGAAGGTAATATGTCCACATGCAGGTTCTATGGCCATTACCAGAATAAAATATCAAAGTCGGATTTATCATTTTGGGATTCCCTCACGCCGAAAGTTCTTTTTGTTGTTTGTTTATTGTTTTTGAAACATCCGTCTGTGGACACCGCTGTGGCCAAAATTGTTCATAGGATTTTCTTCAAAATGGATATTCTCCAAATGGTCTGCCCATACTCCCAATGCACCGCCTGTTTGAAGCGAATGTTTTAATTTTTGGGGATATTTTACAAGAAGCCGCTACATTTTCGAAAGGTTCTCAAAAGGTCTTCATTTTTTTGTGATAGTCCGGAGACAAATAAACACCAAAAGAAACGGTATTAGTGTTGATGTTTTGCGGTGGTGTCGCAGACGGAGTACAAATACTGCTACGACCTGGTGCTCCACTACGTCCTGCACTACCTCAACAAGGACATGAAGGAAAAGAAGTGAGAGAGCGAGCAGGAGACACAGTGGTTCATCGCCTTGGGCGCGGGTCGGCGCTGCCGCAGACGCCCGACGACTCGCCGTCGTCCAGCGAGGCGGCGCCGGCGGCGGCGGCGGGGGCGGCGGGCGGCGACGCGGCGGCGGCGGGCGGGCGGGCGCGGGCGCGGGCGCGGGCGCGGGCCGGCGCTGGAACTGCTGCTCGTGCGACATCACGTCGCCCGGCAGCGAGCGGCCGCGCAGCAAGCGAGGCCACGCGCCGGCGCCCGCCCGCGCCCCCGCCCGCGCCCCGCCCGCGCGCGCCCCGCCGCGCCCGCCCCGCCCGGCCCCGACCCCTGGCCGCGCTTCGTCGGCAGCGTGGTGGCGCTCAGCTACAGCGGCGGCGTGGCGGCCGCCCGGACCCCGGAGGCGACCTCTTCTCCCCCTGGGCCGCCCGCCCCCCGCGCCCGCGCACGCGCCGCCGCCCCGCGCGGGCGCCGCCGCCCCCGCCCCCGCCGCCGCCGCCGCCGCCGCCGCCGCCGCCCGCCGCCTGCGCCCCTCCAGCAGCTTCCCGGCGGGCGACGTCGCGGGCGACGCGGTGGCGGCGGGCGGTGGCGGCGGCGGCGGCGACGGCGGCGGCCGAGGCGGCGCGCGCGCTGCGCCCGGGCCCCGGCGCCCCCGCGCCGGCCGCCCGCCCCCGCCCCCGGACATTCCCTCCATCCACAGCGCGGCACTCGGCCACGCCTCCGACGCCCCCACAAAGCGAAACGGTCACGGAGCCAACCGCAGTGCCAAACATTCCCTTGAGTTGCTGCAGGGAGCCACCCGCTAGTTAATGTTCCCATTGCCCGTTCTATAAGTTATACCAATATGAGTAAAAACGTAGTTTACAGCTCAGGATCTAGTAGTAACGAGTTCCTTTTGGAAAAGAATGACGTACACTGCAAGCGTTTTGCAGATAAGGCAAGAAAAGAATCACCTGTCGATGAAACAGTGGATACTCACATCGGTGTCAATAGGAGACTTTCGGCATGACGGTTGCAGAAAGTACTAAGCATCGACCTCTAAAATTTGATACCTTGCAGGAAAGTAATTTGGACCGTGTGGAGAGTGGTGACAAATTAGATCATGAGGAGCCGACTTCTGCTAATGCTTTAGATCAAACGCATGCAACGACCCGAGTCAACACCCTTCTTGCCAACAGTAATGCAGACACAACTCCTTCTTTATCGATATTTCCTTTCCCATCTGCACACACAAGCTGCTGTAAAACCCAACTAGAAGTAAAAAAGATATCTGTTTGTAAATCTGTGATTTCTTCTGTTCACAAGAAAGATAAATATTCAACTCTATCTGGTGATAATACCACTGTGTCTAAAGTTATGGAACAAAATTCAATGAAAAACAAAGATTTCCACAAAGAGATGAAGAAATGGTAAGTACATGTGACAAAACAATCTCAAGAAAATCAAGCAAATCAAGCAACAGTTTTTATCATTACGACAATGAAGAATTAGTGTATCATAAGGATGAAGATGCTACATCATTTGAGAGATCTCAATCATATTTCCGTAATCAGTTAAACAGTATATCATTTGATGAAGACGCTTTGATTCATGAATTCGAATTGCAGTCTCTAGAAGATCGAATGTCAGTTAGTGAATGCCTAGGTAGTGAATTTGAGTACACAAGTCACAGTAGATCAAAAACAAATGGTCAGCAGTCTGACTAGTAGTGATAGAAATACAATGGAGCTAATTGAACATCTGAAGTTTCCCGATCTGGAGCCCAGTGCACCTCATATTAGATACTCTAAACTTCACCAAAATCTTCTTCATTTGAGGAAGTTCTATGCAAAGAAAATATTTGTTTTCAGATAGCTCAGATTTTCCGGAGACACCGAGCACTATAAAAGCTGATTTTTCTGTGACGGAGAATTTAAAGTGTAAATGTGATTGGCTTCCAGCTGACCCTCATCAAAGGGGAATAAATGATGTCTTGCTCAAACTCAAAGAAAATAAGGATCAATTTAAAGGAATCTGCCATGCCTACTCTGATCCTGCCTTAACAATCTATGACTCTACTGAAAGTGGACCACTCAGAAAGGTGAAATCAGCTGAGAAAGACTACAAGTCAAAGTTCTTGACACACTGGATTTAATCCTTCCTCTATTTCTCCTGGGAGATTCAATCTTTGCGTAGTATGGATCATAGTGGTAGTGAAAAAACACCAAGTAGTGAAAATAATGTTTTGACCAATGGAATGATATACGTTGAACTGGAAACGAGTAGTGGGGGCATTTGCACCAGGAAACCGATGTAAGCAGTAGTCAACTGACATATACAGAAGCAGATGTAAGTAGCAAGGTTCTGAAAGTCAGTGACCAAGATTTTAGTAGCAGTAGTTTGCCTTATACTGAGGCAGATGTTAGTAGCATTGAGTTCCCTTGTACTGAGCAAGATATAGAAAGCAGTGTGTTGTACACTGATGCTGACACCAGTAGTAATGGATTACAATACAATGAGCCAGACGATACCAGTAGTGGTTGGCCCCAAATGATGTAGATTCAAACAGCACTAGTAAATTACGTAATGAAGTTGACACAAGTAGCTATGGTTTATCTTCCAATGAGTTTGATGCAAGCAGCAGTGTTTTTGACTCAAGCAGTAGTGGCTTACCATACATTGAATGTGAATCCACCAACAGACTCAGTTACAAAACACTGCAGAGTTGCAGCAGTGGGCATAATGTGGATTCCCTTAGTGCTGAATCATCTGCCATTGTTGGAGAGGAAATTTCAGCCCCTGAGCCACTCCCTCAATTCCTCTTAGCACAAACGAAACTCCCTGCAAGGACCAGCTCAAGTGCTTTCCATTTTGAACTCAAATGGAGGATTAAGTTTGTCCTTATTATCTCTGCATATAAAATCCTTTTTCTTCTAAATGTTAAACATGTTTAATTTTATATTAACATTTTAAATTTGATTACTTAATTAAGAGTTGCAAGAATGCAATGTTTCTAGAAAATTACTTTCTCTTTATCACCCTTCCCATCCTTTATTTATTAATTTTGTATTTTTCAATCTTAATAATTTCTCCACCTTCATGTTCACTGCCTTTATTTATCCAAAATAAAATTTCACTCATACTATTTTTTTATGGTTAATATTCATTATTCATATTCAACAAAATAATCTAGACAATAGTGAATTGTTGTGAATATGGACCTTCAATTTGTAAAACCTCTGAATATACCCAAAACTGCTCAGAGTGCTCTCCTGTTCCATACTTCCACTGGTGTCTCACAAGAAATAGTTTGGAGCTTTGATTTTGAGGATTTGAGGTGGAGACTGTACCGGATGTCTGAAATATTTTGTAATGAAGGAAGGAGTGGTGTGTGTGTTGTCAGTGCCTTCCTATAACTCTGCACATGGCCCCAGGTCAAGCTTCATACTCAACTAGACATACGTCACTTGTCTCTTTACTACATTATAAGGACCAGTTGCAATCAGTGCACACCTACACTACAAGTTTACATTTCAATCGTTATTGTGAACAATTCTATTATTTTTCATGATAGTCTCAAACTCCTTAATATATAGTATGGCTGACCAATTGGATGTTAACAAGGTTGTATAATAGGATATTTTAATAATGACTAGAAAAGTTGATACTTTGTATATTGTTATGTAAATGGAATATGTTTTGAAATACTATATTGTGAAAGTGAGGAAAATCCTCACACAGTAAGCAGCTATTTACTGTAGATTTTTAACACTAAATGATTTGACTATTTTTAATATCTTGCAAGTTGTAATTATACAAAGTACTTGTTCTGTATATTTGAATCTTATCCAGTTATCTTGTAGGGGAAGTGTGTTAGAAAAGTATATTATTATTATAATTGTTTCTGGACATTTCTCTGATTTCCTTTGCATTGCCTGTGGGTGCTCGAGGACTGCTCCCTTTTTGTTGAGAAATTTGTCACATACTCTCAAGAAATTTAAGAAGGAATCATAGTTGCTTGAATATTTAAATGCTTCGTAATGAGCAATGTGTTTTTGCATGAATTATTATATGTAATGAATTATTATATCCTTGTTTCTATTTATCTAGTTTTGTAATATTCAATTTACATTTTAATGATGTTTGATGGTGATAATATTATTGATATCTTCATTGGTGATGTTTTTTGTGCAATAAAATGGAAAACAATTTTCTTATGCAATAGATTTCATGTATGTTTATATACTTTAAAAAATAATTTTCATATTAATGTGATAGATGTGCATCATTGTATACTATGTTTCATGTTCTTATATGCATATTTATCAATTTTGCATGTAGATCAAGATGTCAGTTTTCAAAATGTGAAACAAATGCATTTTAAATATCAGTGACATTCATTTCACAGTGCTATTTTGTAAAGTACAATGTGTTCTCTGATCAATTTATAATCCCTTGTGGGTTTCTTTCCAGGGTCTTTTTATGTATTAATAATAATCATACCTTTTTTCAGAAAGAACAATTTCAAACATTTTCCCATTTGTCAATAAAAATGGAAGATCTTTCTACTCATGTACCACCGTCAGAAAAGATACATAATAAGTAGAACTGTACATAAAAGTGTACATTTAAATGTGAAGCAATATGGAAGTGATTTTTACAGTAAAACAGTAAAAGAATGTTTTCATTGCACTGGAGTGTGAAAGAGTCTTTCTAGAATATGCTTCTTCTATTATATTACTTTCACTCCCTATGTAAGATGCACAAAATTTAGTACTTCTATCATCTTTACCTCCAATTCTTATGTTGTTAACAATTACACATTACTATGAATCATGCTTGCAACAAATCACTGGTCCAGTTGTTATAGACTGTGATATACTGGAGTCTGTAACATAGACTTCTTTGCCATATTCTAGGATGTTTCAGAGCATTTACAATTAAATATCTGCCTGACTCCTCTGACCCATTCAGTCAATGGTTTCCAAATTTGATATATAAATGAAAAACAATTGTTAATAGAGTTATTCTGTATATGCTATAAAATAAAGATTAGTGAATTAAAAACATTTAATAATCCTTTTTTGTTTCATAACTGTTCATAACTGATTCCAATAATTTGAATGATCTTCTCTTCGTTTTGGAAGTGTTTCACAATGGAAACCTTTGCACTGAACATTACTTAAATTAAGTTTCTTCTTATTACTGATTGTAGGGAAGGAAATGAAAAAAGAGACAGGCATCTTAGATTATATAGTCTATTTTTTAGGGAGCTTGGTCTTGAGAGAGGTAATTTACATGATAAAAGTTATTCAACATGTGCTCAAAAACTAGGGATGCTAGTTTGAACCATCACACTGGAAAGTTGATCATACTGTATTATCTATATAATGTTTTAATTCTTATAAAAATCATTATGACTTCTATCATGCAGAAATAAACAAATGCATTTTTTAAAAGATTACCTTGTCATTTTTAGGATTTTGAAACAAGAGATCTTCCTTCCACATTTTATTTAAAACTTTTTCATTTCCATTTTCATTTTAAACTTATGTAACAAATCCTCTGCACAAATTATGAAAGTATTTATTTTTAGTTGTGAAACTATCATTTTTCCTGAACAGAGAAACAACCTTCATTATTCAGTTGTGCATATATGTACCCAGAATCACCACATTTGCAAATCAAGTAAGCTAATAATATCATAATAAAACATTGTGTTAAACTAAAGTATTTATAGTAGAAGAATACTTAGGAATAAATACCTAACTCTTCCAATCTGATCAACATAAAACCTTTGTAAACGGATCTCAAAAGCTGCACAAGAGAGTAAAGTAGAATAAAACCACAAACAACATTTACAATTTTTGGTTCTTTTATTTAGCAAATGTGTTAAAATACAACCTGATTTATAATTTAATTGTCGCATTCCAAAATTACTGGTTCATATAGCGTGAGTGTTTGATACCAAAAGAAAAATTCGGAGG
>JAHLJT010004567.1:3337188-3384036 GCA_031308135.1 Acheta domesticus | reverse complement strand
AAGTCATTGCGACAACTGTCTAGACAGTGGGATCAAACTAAGCAAACAGCAGAGGGGATAGTGATTTCCTTGAAAAAACCCCTGTTGATCTCAGTACTTCGGGTTTCTACTGTGGTCTTCCTTTCCTGCTCTGTATTAGTAACCTGGTACTCCACGACTTCATGCTACCTTGCAAAATTCAATAAGCTTAGATGAATCGATAGATCTCCAGGGTCTTCAAAATCCAATCGTGGTACAGTATCAAAGGCCTTTTTGGTAGTCACCAAGCCATGCTCAAATTACGTTTTCGTTTCTTTACATCATTCAAGATGACTTTATTCAGTAGCAGGATTTCCTTACAGCCATAAGAACCTTACGACATCCTTTTTGTTCAACTGGCATTAGATGATTCTTCTCTAGATGTCTGTACATTTTGTCAGCTATGGCTGAAGTTATAACTTTGTACAGTACTGGCAGACAAGTGATTGGCCTGTAGTTTTCTTCGCCAAAGAGCTGTCCTCCCTCTTTGGGTAGCAGATACGTTATGCCGCGTGTGAGCCATTTCCGGGAGTTCTTTTGGATTTTCTAAAATTTTATTAATAGCCTTTGCTAATGCGGATGTAATGCTGTTAGTTTCTTAATCCAATAAATCTGTATCTTATCAATCCCGGGGGATTTCCAGTTTCCCATGTTCTTAATTGCTTGGAAGAGGTCCTCTTCCGAGAATTGTGAACATCTTCCACTGTTTCCACAAGTTCATTTGCAGCATCTACTTCAGATTGAAGCCAAGATGCGTCTTTGTTGTAGAATCTGCTCTCTTCCCAGATTGCTGCCAAAATGCTTCGACATCATCTTTTGAAGGAGTGACAGCATTGCCATTCGATTCTGAGTCAGATTGCGATAGAATTTCTTCGCGTCTGTTTCAAACAACCGATTCTGTACACGGAAATCTATTCTGCGTTTGTAACGTCTAATTCGTTGAGCCCATGCTTGAATTTTCTCTTTTAGCTTCCTCAACTACCATTACCTGCTGGTGTCATTTTCAATTGGTATTTTTGTTCAACATTGAATATTTTTTCGTTGAACTTTAGTGCGTTGGTTAAGAAATGCCCTCAGCTAAGAGTGATATTTCGCGCCGGGTGTCGCTATCCGTTTCATAATTCTCTTCATTCATGGGGGTACAGAGCTGTTTACTCTGTTTTGCTGTCGGCCGTCGGTGGTTCTGGCTGGCCCCAAAATTATCTGAGACACTAGATATCCAGTTGTATATATGATGTGATTGATTTCAGTAATATCTAGATCTCTGCCTGGGGTCTCGACCACCTCATTTAGACAGAATTCACTGTTTCTATCACTCTTTTAGCTTTGGCATTTTCGTATATTCT
Source organism: Acheta domesticus (assembly GCA_031308135.1). Lineage (NCBI taxonomy): Eukaryota > Metazoa > Arthropoda > Insecta > Orthoptera > Gryllidae > Acheta > Acheta domesticus. The sequence goes on along the minus strand of JAHLJT010004567.1, from coordinate 3,382,672 downwards.
CCTCAACGGTTCGCGAGATTCAAACGGAAGTTGACTAACTCTTTCTATCTCGCGCCGAAGAGATTTCGCATCATGTCCTTATCGTGTAATTCATTGCCAGATGAATTTTAACCACTGACGTGTGTTCACTGGAATTAGATGTACTTTCACGGGATCATCATTTTCAGTCCTACATGTTCGTCATGTGGATAGTTCGAGTGAAGTACATACTCCGCATTTCTCTCAATGTCAGCAAGTTGTTCTGCTGTGAATTTTCCACTGCTGAGTATGTATCGTCGTTTGACTGGCAAGCTTCTTTGAGCCTAGGGTAGGTCTCTTATCTGGGTTCCGCTCTCCTCCATTACCTTGAAAACTTCTATTTCTGAGCCCCCCATTTTTTCGCTTTTGCATAGTAAAAGCACCACATCACCTCCTTTAATTCATCCCGGGTCCATCTCTGACGATGGCTTCATTGAGCTACTGCCGGCACTGAGTCCCCTGGGACTAACATCCGTGGGATGGCCAGAACGTCGACAAGGTGACATTAGCTCGGTTTCTGAGCAGGTTTTGGGACATTGGTAGAACAAGGCACGTTAAGATCATTACATGTCTTGTTCTATCCATTTTTCTCATTGGTTTAATTGAAGATTCGCAGGACGCAAGTTCGAGTTCACAGATCCACACTTAACCCTCCTGTTGTTTCCTGCCATCCGTTACTGCGACCCACGTGGCCTCGGGGCATCCCCCCGCAGGCCCCAGCAAGGGGTCCCTCCGATCGCCAGTCGGCATTACTAAACCCTACGGGATTTTCACTGACTGCTGAAGGCAGCCTCCTTCGCTGGCTAATGCAAGGTTCGGCCTCCACTCTAATCAGTGGCCTGGTGTGGCCAACCCAGTTTCTCTCCTGTACCCTCTATGGGCCAAGGAAGTCCAAAGGTTCATGACCCTTCCCTCTCTACTTACTTCCCACTCTCCTCAAAATGGAGTACTTCTTCGACTGACCCCTCACCTTCAACCTATTCAGCAAGGGAGGCCCCTACCGGTAGCTAGGCTACCATCTGACATACTTTAAGGCTCATGGGGGTGCTCAAGCTCCACCACCAACTGCAAGGTCGTGTACTCCCTAGGTTGTTGTTGTTGTTATTATTATTATTTTATTATTATTATTATTATTACTTCTTAACAAGAATGAAAGTTATTGTGTTTTACTTACAGCAAATTTGCAAACAAACCCCACGCTTCACTATTGGAGATTGCGCAGGAGGTCACAGAGGATACAATCGTGAAAAGAACCGTGATTAGTACTCATAGTTCCACGTAAATATCATTTACCTTTCCTTTTTACTGAAAATTATGCAGAAAATACAGTTTTTGAAAAAGATCATTTGTGCACATAATTATGTGTGGTATAATTATAATTACTATAAGAATGGTAAACTTGAAAAGATGTTAATTTCTCTTTGACTGTTACATTTACACAAAGTTAATAATTTTGTGTTTCAGCTGACAATTTTCGTCCATACTTGACATCATTTCAGGGCAACAACTTCACTGACTACATTAATGCTGTTTTGTAGATGGTGAGTTACTTTTGAAAATCCTTGGTAAATAATATTTAAAAATAATGAAATAATTCATCTAAATAAAACTTTTCCATAATACAGGGTTTATACTAAGCCAAGAGAATATATTGTAACAGAGTGGGCCTTTGAAAAAATACACAAGGAGAATTTTGGTCTTTGGTATATGATTATGATGCAGCTGCTGTTGTAGTATTGTGTGGTTCCTCCAGCAAATTCTGTGAGTATAAGTTTAATTAGAATATTAACAGGCCAAATTGCTGATTTTTTTTATATAGTAGGTGCTTGAAAATGTTTCCCATTTTAGTAAGTCTCAAAATTACACTAAATCCACTTGTCATCGAGTCAGAATATTCTGTGTACAAGCATTCACCTTCTATTCCTTTCAGTGGAGGTGAGATTGTTAGCAGTAGGGTAACCCACATGTTCCAAAATCTTACTTATATACACTTTAGGACCAAAGCAATGGTCCAAACTATAAGAGAGAAATAACAACAGTGGTGAATACTTTGTAATGGAATATTTGAAATATTTGAATTCTTTTACAGCCCAATTATCTTCCATTTTGGCCAGAAGGACGACATTCAAAGAAATATGGGCCTGTTTTTACAATTGATCACATCTCACATAATCATTATACCAACATCAAGACATGGATATTTAGAATAAACAAAAGGTAATGTAAATAGGTCTGCATTTGCATGCTTTCATGTTATATGTACCTTTGACAAATAAATCTGGCAAATGTAAATTTAAATACATAAATTATAACAGTGCATTTTAGCACTCAAATAACTTGCTAAAAGTTGCTTTTATTAAAATGATTCATTGCATGAATTGATCTTGAAATATTTTATTAAAATTGTGTTTTATTCTTAAATCCATTGGTATATATCCATTATTAAACATACTATTCCAAATTTATATACTGTAATAAAATTAAGTCTTTCATAGACTAATTGAATTCTTTGCATTCTCTTTTCACATACAAAAATAAAAATATATAGTTTTTGACTGTAACTTGGAAATATATTATGGAAGGTGTTTCAAAGTACTAAAATGTTTTTCCTAATGCTCACTTATATAAAGCTACTAATTCGCATGACCTTTGTCAGCACTTATTTCACTGCACTTAAGTATTGATGTTACAAGAGGAAGAGTTTGGAGCATTGTGCTTTGCTTGTCCATTGTGCTAGCTTCGTTCATTGTGTATGGACTGCAAATGTTCTTTCATAGCCTTGCAAACTGCCTTTTATGTCCTGTGCAACCATTCTCTGGCTTACTTCCATGTGAACTTCTATTGTGACAGTCCACTTTTGTGTATCATGCAAACTCTGTGGTGTGTTCTTAAATGCATGGTTTGTGTGATATAGGACTGTAACACGTATCACAGGGCACTGTTGTCATTCATGGCAATGAGAATAGAAAGGTAGGTGTGTCTTTAAATACAGTCAAAAGCTAGCATTTTCTTTAAATTTAATTCAATTATTCTCTTGATATGTTGCCCTAAGATCCACTCATACATTACCTACCTTCACTTTGTGGCATGCTAAAAAATAATTTCCTTATATCCTTCCAATAAAATAACGATTTTTAAATTTTCCAATGAAATGTATTTTAACTTAAAAAAATATTCTCATTTTTGATTACTACTTATTACATAAAAATATGTGGTTCAAATCTGTTTCAATATGAAATGAAGAAAATAAACAAACTGCTTTATTGATTTTTGGAGTATTGATCATCTGTCTAACTAGCACTCTGATTTAAACATTATTTGAAGCACTAAAAAAATATATATTGTGTATACACACACATATATAGTATCTCACTAATTTCATCAAAACAATTGAGAGAATAATAACATTTTTATAACATTTATGGTGACATTGATGACAATTGCATTTTTTTTCTGCAGATTGTGTCACTGACTGAACTGATGGCCGGTGTGAAGGCTCCTCCAAAGACAGTACAATTGTTCCAACTGACCTGTTGGCCCATGGGGCACAAAGTGCCCACGTCTACCAACTCTCTTGTTGAGTTAATGAATATGGTGGAACGCTGGAGACAAAGGACTGACTATGGCCCTGTTGTTGTTGTCTCCCCGTAAGTTATCTCTGACACCAAAAGCATTTGCTCTGGTCTGGCAAGAAAATTATTTTTATCTAATTCATTCCCTTTGTGTGTATTATGTCTCTACAAATCATAAAATGTATTTATTTTCTCCTAACTGGAAAGATTATTCTTACACCAAACACAAGGATTATCTAAATCAAGGGAATTCAATGTGCAAATATTTTGTTTGTTGCTAAACACATGTTTCTTTTTCCATTTAAAAATATCTTTATTGCAAAGATTGTTATTTATTTTATTGTGATAATAGCTTTTTAATACAAGTACTTTTTTTTCAGTGTTATGTTTCTTGAGCAGATAAATTCATCTTTAAACTCGCACATTAAATTTTACAAAATTGCACATTGCCACCTTGCAAGGAGCAAATAACCAAACCAGATGAGAGATTTTAAAAATCTATTTTATTTAATTTCTGCATTTAAAATGGTTTTCTGAACATGTACATGATTCCAACAGAGACGGGCGCAGCCGTTGTGGAGTGTACTGTGCAGCCAATGCCTGCATTGAGCAGGTTATACAACATGGGGAAGTTGACATCTTTCAGGCCGTCAAAACAGTTCGGCGGCACAGGCCCCAGTTGGTGGAGAACATGGTAAGTGTGAATGTCAAGAATTTTTTTTTATTTATGAAAGTGGAGAGTCTTTGTATTGGGTCAATATTTTTTTCCCCAAATTTGTCTCAAATCAAAAGAGTATATTTTTAACTTCTGTAAAGGTGTACTGAACCCAGGGCTTGAACTAGAAATAATCTTCAGAAATAAACACTACTTTTGATTTTTTTTCGCTTTTCTTCCATATTGCATTGTAAATAATTTATAAATGTGGAATGTACAAAGAAATATTGAAATGTTTTAATATTCTTGAGTATTTATTGATACATTCTGTCCCACATTGGGTAAGCCATTTTGAAATGTTTTAATATTTACCTTCTTTGATGTTGGCATTTAATATAAGCTGAGCAAGCCCTTTTGAAAATGTTTCTTACTTATGTTTGAAAATATTTCAAACTTTAAATTTAATTTTTTATAATTTAATTAAATTTAATTTTTTATAATTTAATTAAATTTAATTTTTTATAATTTAATTAAATTTAATTTTTATTATAATTTTAATGAATACCTGATTCCAAGATTTTTGTAAGCTGGAGTAATACTTACGTGGGGAGATGTCCCAGACTGAGTATTCTCTGTAAACTTACTCTGTTCAAAATAAAATAGTTGGTTTGCACAGTCTCACTGTTAAATGAATCAGCCTTCTTTTTCCAATAACACATTTATATCGTTTATTTATATTAACTTAATCAGATTTTGTTATTTTCTTTTACACATTTTGCCTTTCACAATTACTTCTATTGGCATGCCATTAAAATGAAATTTTTGAAAAATTGAACATGACCTTTCAAGATCTGTTTTTAGTGAACAAATTTCATTCCATCTTCAGTATTGTGGTTGTAGGAAAAACAACAAAATAATTTTGAGATTTTGCAATTTTATAACATTCAGGGAGTGGAACAAAAATACAATCTATGCCATTTCATTATGCATGTTTTGCTTTATTTGAAGAAAAATTTGGAGGCATTTATTAGAAGGTTTTTCCAATATTTTTGTGGCTTCAAGTAAAGCACCACCAAAAATCAAAATTTCAAATTCGAGGGGCCTCATCCTCAGTCAGATTGGTTGGAGAATATAAATTTTGGTTGAAAATCCTACTTATGATTTAGTCGCTAGCATTGTTCACAGATGGGCAGGTGGACGGACAGAAAGATGTAAGGTATGTGAAGGTAAAATTGCCACATTAAGCGCCTCAATTTTTCCTGTGTATATATTTCAACCTTTTGCCAAATTGATAGCATCAGGATGATTTGCTTCAAGTTAAAATAGCTATATCGCAAAAAAGTTATTAAGGAACATTTTGTTGTTGTTTTACAAAAACATTGCAATGTGAAGGTAATATGTCCACATGCAGGTTCTATGGCCATTACCAGAATAAAATATCAAAGTCGGATTTATTCATTTTGGGATTCCCTCACGCCGAAAGTTCTTTTTGTTTGTTTGTTTTATTGTTTTTGAAACATCCGTCTGTGGACACCGCTGTGGCCAAAATTGTTCATAGGATTTTCTTCAAAATGGATATTCTCCAAATCGGTCTGCCCATACTCCCAATGCACCGCCTGTTTGAAGCGAATGTTTTAATTTTTGGGGATATTTTACAAGAAGCCGCTACATTTTCGAAAGGTTCTCAAAAGTCTTCATTTTTTTGTGATAGTCCGGAGACCAATAAACACCAAAAGAAACGGTATTAGTGTTGATGTTTTGCGGTGTGTCGCAGACGGAGTACAAATACTGCTACGACCTGGTGCTCCACTACGTCCTGCACTACCTCAACAAGGACATGAAGGAAAAGAAGTGAGAGAGCGAGCAGGAGACACAGTGGTTCATCGCCTTCGGGCGCGGGTCGGCGCTGCCGCAGACGCCCGACGACTCGCCGTCGTCCAGCGAGGCGGCGCCGGCGGCGGCGGCGGGGGCGGCGGGCGGCGCGCGGCGGCGGCGGGCGGGCGGCGCGGGCGCGGGCGCGGCGCGGGCGCGGGCCGGCGCTGGAACTGCTGCTCGTGCGACATCACGTCGCCCGGCAGCGGAGCGGCCGCGCAGCAAGCGAGGCCACGCGCCGGCGCCCGCCCGCGCCCCCCGCCCGCGCCCCCGCCCGCGCGCGCCCCGCCGCGCCCGCCCCGCCCGGCCCCGACCCCTGGCCGCGCTTCGTCGGCAGCGTGGTGGCGCTCAGCTACAGCGGCGGCGTGGCGGCCGCCCCGGACCCCGGAGGCGACCTCTTCTCCCCCTGGGCCGCCCCGCCCCCCGCGCCCGCGCACGCGCCGCCGCCCCGCGCGGGCGCCGCCGCCCCCGCCCCCGCCGCCCGCCGCCGCCGCCGCCGCCGCCGCCCGCCGCCTGCGCCCCTCCAGCAGCTTCCCGGCGGGCGACGTCGCGGGCGACGCGGTGGCGGCGGCGGTGGCGGCGGCGGCGGCGACGGCGGCGGCCGAGGCGGCGCGCGCGCTGCGCCCGGGCCCCGGCGCCCCGCGCCGCCGCCCGCCCCCGCCCCCGGACATTCCCTCCATCCACAGCGCGGCACTCGGCCACGCCTCCGACGCCCCCACAAAGCGAAACGGTCACGGAGCCAACCGCAGTGCCAAACATTCCCTTGAGTTGCTTGCAGGGAGCCACCCGCTAGTTAATGTTCCCATTGCCCGTTCTATAAGTTATACCAATATGAGTAAAAACGTAGTTTACAGCTCAGGATCTAGTAGTAACGAGTTCCTTTTGGAAAAGAATGACGTACACTGCAAGCGTTTTGCAGATAAGGCAAGAAAAGAATCACCTGTCGATGAAACAGTGGATACTCACATCGGTGTCAATAGGAGACTTTCTGGCATGACGGTTGCAGAAAGTACTAAGCATCGACCTCTAAAATTTGATACCTTGCAGGAAAGTAATTTGGACCGTGTGGAGAGTGGTGACAAATTAGATCATGAGGAGCCGACTTCTGCTAATGCTTTAGATCAAACGCATGCAACGACCCGAGTCAACACCTTTCTTGCCAACAGTAATGCAGACACAACTCCTTCTTTATCGATATTTCCTTTCCCATCTGCACACACAAGCTGCTGTAAAACCCAACTAGAAGTAAAAAAGATATCTGTTTGTAAATCTGTGATTTCTTCTGTTCACAAGAAAGATAAATATTCAACTCTATCTGGTGATAATACCACTGTGTCTAAAGTTATGGAACAAAATTCAATGAAAAACAAAGATTTTCCACAAAGAGATGAAGAAATGGTAAGTACATGTGACAAAACAATCTCAAGAAAATCAAGCAAATCAAGCAACAGTTTTTATCATTACGACAATGAAGAATTAGTGTATCATAAGGATGAAGATGCTACATCATTTGAGAGATCTCAATCATATTTCCGTAATCAGTTAAACAGTATATCATTTGATGAAGACGCTTTGATTCATGAATTCGAATTGCAGTCTCTAGAAGATCGAATGTCAGTTAGTGAATGCCTAGGTAGTGAATTTGAGTACACAAGTCACAGTAGATCAAAACAAATGGTCAGCAGTCTGACTAGTAGTGATAGAAATACAATGGAGCTAATTGAACATCTGAAGTTTCCCGATCTGGAGCCCAGTGCACCTCATATTAGATACTCTAAAACTTCACCAAAATCTTCTTCATTTGAGGAAGTTCTATGCAAAGAAAATATTTTGTTTTCAGATAGCTCAGATTTTCCGGAGACACCGAGCACTATAAAAGCTGATTTTTCTGTGACGGAGAATTTAAAGTGTAAATGTGATTGGCTTCCAGCTGACCCTCATCAAAGGGGAATAAATGATGTCTTGCTCAAACTCAAAGAAAATAAGGATCAATTTAAAGGAATCTGCCATGCCTACTCTGATCCTGCCTTAACAATCTATGACTCTACTGAAAGTGGACCACTCAGAAAGGTGAAATCAGCTGAGAAAGACTACAAGTCAAAGTTCTCTGACACACTGGATTTAATCCTTCCTCTTATTTCTCCTGGGGAGATTCAATCTTTGCGTAGTATGGATCATAGTGGTAGTGAAAAAACACCAAGTAGTGAAAATAATGTTTTGACCAATGGAATGATATACGTTGAACTGGAAACGAGTAGTGGGGGCATTTTGCACCAGGAAACCGATGTAAGCAGTAGTCAACTGACATATACAGAAGCAGATGTAAGTAGCAAGGTTCTGAAAGTCAGTGACCAAGATTTTAGTAGCAGTAGTTTGCCTTATACTGAGGCAGATGTTAGTAGCATTGAGTTCCCTTGTACTGAGCAAGATATAGAAAGCAGTGTGTTGTACACTGATGCTGACACCAGTAGTAATGGATTACAATACAATGAGCCAGACGATACCAGTAGTGGTTGGCCCCAAATTGATGTAGATTCAAACAGCACTAGTAAATTACGTAATGAAGTTGACACAAGTAGCTATGGTTTATCTTCCAATGAGTTTGATGCAAGCAGCAGTGTTTTTGACTCAAGCAGTAGTGGCTTACCATACATTGAATGTGAATCCACCAACAGACTCAGTTACAAAACACTGCAGAGTTGCAGCAGTGGGCATAATGTGGATTCCCTTAGTGCTGAATCATCTGCCATTGTTGGAGAGGAAATTTCAGCCCCTGAGCCACTCCCTCAATCTCCTCTTAGCACAAACGAAACTCCCTGCAAGGACCAGCTCAAGTGCTTTCCATTTTGAACTCAAATGGAGGATTAAGTTTGTCCTTATTATCTCTGCATATAAAATCCTTTTTCTTCTAAATGTTAAACATGTTTAATTTTATATTAACATTTTAAATTTGATTACTTAATTAAGAGTTGCAAGAATGCAATGTTTCTAGAAAATTTACTTTCTCTTTATCACCCTTTCCCATCCTTTTATTTATTAATTTTTGTATTTTTTCAATCTTAATAATTTCTCCACCTTCATGTTCACTGCCTTTATTTATCCCAAAATAAATTTCACTCATACTATTTTTTTATGGTTAATATTCATTATTCATATTCAACAAAATAATCTAGACAATAGTGAATTGTTGTGAATATGGACCTTCAATTTGTAAAACCTCTGAATATACCCAAAACTGCTCAGAGTGCTCTCCTGTTCCATACTTCCACTGGTGTCTCACAAGAAATAGTTTGGAGCTTTGATTTTGAGGATTTGAGCGTTGGAGACTGTACCGGATGTCTGAAATATTTTGTAATGAAGGAAGGAGTGGTGTGTGTGTTGTCAGTGCCTTTCCTATAACTCTGCACATGGCCCCAGGTCAAGCTTCATACTCAACTAGACATACGTCCACTTGTCTCTTTACTACATTATAAGGACCAGTTGCAATCAGTGCACACCTACACTACAAGTTTACATTTCAATCGTTATTGTGAACAATTTCTATTATTTTTCATGATAGTCTCAAACTCCTTAATATATAGTATGGCTGACCAATTTGGATGTTAACAAGGTTGTATAATAGGATATTTTAATAATGACTAGAAAAGTTGATACTTTGTATATTTTTATGTAAATGGAATATGTTTTGAAATACTATATTGTGAAAGTGAGGAAAATCCTCACACAGTAAGCAGCTATTTACTGTAGATTTTTAACACTAAATGATTTGACTATTTTTAATATCTTGCAAGTTGTAATTATACAAAGTACTTGTTCTGTATATTTGAATCTTATCCAGTTATCTTTGTAGGGGAAGTGTGTTAGAAAAGTATATTATTATTATAATTTGTTTCTGGACATTTCTCTGATTTCCTTTGCATTGCCTGTGGGTGCTCGAGGACTGCTCCCTTTTTGTTGAGAAATTTGTCACATACTCTCAAGAAATTTAAGAAGGAATCATAGTTGCTTGAATATTTAAATGCTTCGTAATGAGCAATGTGTTTTTGCATGAATTATTATATGTAATGAATTATTATATTCCTTGTTTCTATTTATCTAGTTTTGTAATATTCAATTTACATTTTAATTGATGTTTGATGGTGATAATATTATTGATATCTTCATTGGTGATGTTTTTTGTGCAATAAATTGGAAAACAATTTTCTTATGCAATAGATTTCATGTATGTTTATATACTTTAAAAAATAATTTTCATATTAATGTGATAGATGTGCATCATTGTATACTATGTTTCATGTTCTTATATGCATATTTATCAATTTTGCATGTAGATCAAGATGTCAGTTTTCAAAATGTGAAACAAATGCATTTTAAATATCAGTGACATTCATTTCACAGTGCTATTTTGTAAAGTACAATGTGTTCTCTGATCAATTTATAATCCCTTGTGGGTTTCTTTCCAGGGTCTTTTTATGTATTAATAATAATCATTACCTTTTTTCAGAAAGAACAATTTCAAACATTTTCCCATTTGTCAATAAAATGGAAGATCTTTCTACTCATGTACCACCGTCAGAAAAGATACATAATAAGTAGAACTGTACATAAAAGTGTACATTTAAATGTGAAGCAATATGGAAGTGATTTTTACAGTAAACAGTAAAAGAATGTTTTCATTGCACTGGAGTGTGAAAGAGTCTTTCTAGAATATGCTTCTTCTATTATATTACTTTTCACTCCCTATGTAAGATGCACAAAATTTAGTACTTCTATCATCTTTACCTCCAATTTTCTTATGTTGTTAACAATTACACATTACTATGAATCATGCTTGCAACAAATCACTGGTCCAGTTGTTATAGACTGTGATATACTGGAGTCTGTAACATAGACTTCTTTGCCATATTCTAGGATGTTTCAAGAGCATTTACAATTAAATATTCTGCCTGACTCCTCTGACCCATTCAGTCAATGGTTTCCAAATTTGATATATAAATGAAAACAATTGTTTAATTAGAGTTATTCTGTATATGCTATAAAATAAATGATTAGTGAATTAAAAACATTTAATAATCCTTTTTTGTTTCATAACTGTTTCATAACTGATTCCCAATAATTTGAATGATCTTCTCTTCGTTTGGAAGTGTTTCACAATGGAAACCTTTGCACTGAACATTACTTAAATTAAGTTTCTTCTTATTACTGATTGTAGGGAAGGAAATGAAAAAAGAGACAGGCATCTTAGATTATATAGTCTATATTTTTAGGGAGCTTGGTCTTGAGAGAGGTAATTTACATGATAAAAGTTATTCAAACATGTGCTCAAAAACTAGGGATGCTAGTTTGAACCATCACACTGGGAAAGTTGATCATACTGTATTATCTATATAATTGTTTTAATTCTTATAAAAATCATTATGACTTCTATCATGCAGAAATAAACAAATGCATTTTTTAAAAGATTACCTTGTCATTTTTAGGATTTTGAAACAAGAGATCCTTCCTTCCACATTTTATTTAAAACTTTTTCATTTCCATTTTCATTTTAAACTTATGTAACAAATCCTCTGCACAAATTATGAAAGTATTTATTTTTAGTTGTGAAACTATTCATTTTTCCTGAACAAGAGAACAACCTTCATTATTCAGTTGTGCATAATATGTACCCAGAATCACCAACATTTGCAAATCAAGTAAGCTAATAATAATCATAATAACATTTTGTGTTAAACTAAAGTTATTTATAGTAGAAGAATACTTAGGAATAAATACCTAACTCTTCCAATCTGATCAACATAAAACCTTTGTAAACAGATCTCAAAAGCTGCACAAGAGAGTAAAGTAGAATAAAACCACAAACAACATTTACAATTTTTGGTTCTTTTATTTAGCAAATGTGTTAAAATACAACCTGATTTATAATTTAATTGTCGCATTCCAAAATTACTGGTTCATATAGCGTGAGTGTTTGATACCAAAAGAAAAATTCGGAGGTTCCCTGCATTGATTAAATGTTGGATAGTAGGCTGCAGGACCAGGCCTTGGTGTTCTATCACAACCAAACATTAATCTTGCTCCCATAGTATATTGTGGATATCTGCGCTTGTAGATTTCTGTAACCACTGGGGTGTACTCAGATGGACTGGGAGTTGGAAAGGCTGTAACTCCCCTCTCTCTATTTCCTCTGCAGATAAACAATACAATTAACTCCAGTTCTTTTATTTAAAAAATAAATATAGTTTTGTTTCATACTTACAGCGAGTATGCTGGTAGAGAAGGTTTAAGTGGTATATTTGGTCCCAAGTATTTTGGCAGTTCATATTGAGCAGGACTTGGATTATCATGAACTTTTCGTGGATTTGTTCTACTTGACATACTGTAAGCAGGTGGACGAATTTCTTTCATGCGAGGACAAAGCTCAGGAGAATGTGCTCCAGGACCTGGTATCTGCAAGCGACCTTAAAAAAATTAAGTTTTAAAAATAAGATCTCTTATGCGTTAGCATTTGGGAGAGGTCAATGGCAAATCCAGGAGGACGGGGGCAATAACTACTTTTTGTAATTTTACACAATTTATTCAACAAAATTACCATATGTAAATCTCATCTCACCAAAATAGTATTCTCATTATAAATATACTCGTACATTTTTAATTTCAAGCTTATTTCTGCATTTCCAATTCCGCATATGATCACAAATTATTATATTATTGCAATACTACTTTGTTCTGTTTAAGGATGTACTATGGAATCATCCATAAGTTACATAACGCTAAAGGGGGAGGGGGTCTGAGGCACCGTTACGCTGCGTTACATAGAGATAGGAAAGTGTTACAAGGGGGGAGGGGGTATTGAAAATACTCGAACTTTGCGTTACATAATTTACGGACTGCCCCTCTGTAGAGCATTAAATTTCCAAAATTATACGAAGAAAAAATGTTACTTACTCATGATAAATGTTTTGGGACGCATAGTGTAAGCTGGTGTTCCATCTTTTCCGTAGCGAGTATAATTCTTCTCAATAGCATATTGTGGACCAGGTGTAACAATTTTGTACAAAGGGTCCATTCTCTTCGCCAGAGAATAGGCTGGAGGACGACGCTTTCTGATGTCATGGTTTTCATATCCCGTGAGGGGAGGAAGTAAATAGGCACCCGGGCCCGGCCCTGGAAATAAGGATATGTGATTCTATATACCCAAAGCAAAATTGACTGAATTCGTAGTTACAAATCGCGTCTTAAACTCTTCACTTTCCATGCGTGTATAATGTAGCCAACAATCAAGAAGTATTACTTTTGTATAAATTCATTTTAGCTTACCACAAAATGTCAATAACACGTATCTTTACAATAATTCAATCTTAAGTTAATATGGTTACATCTACGAGAACAAAGAGATATGACCGACGAAATTGGCTGATATTTGCCGATCTTTAACATTTCCAATCCTATGTAAATTAAAATATTAATACATAATAGTATATAATTACCGCGATTCATTGCTTGCGTCATTTTTCACTTAAAATTTTTCAAATAATTTCCCAACTCTTTTAGAGGTTTCCCTCCCCTGTCCAAAATAATTAGTTTAGTCTGTTGCTAAGGCCGCTTCCATAACAATAGTTTGAATTCATTTGTTGCAGAGACGATTATTATTTTTTAGCATTCATGATCACGCACTCACAAAGCACCGCTGCAGATTATTCTTTTCATCAATCGAAGTTTTATTACCTATTTGATGTGATTAATGCTGTAATATTCGAAAGGAGTTAAATAAGAGATAAAAGACAAATGTAACCTGGTTGTTTCATTTTAAAATACGTTCGAACGTAAATAAAGGTATATTTTGGACAAAATTGAGATTATTGGTTTTTATGAAGGATAGGAAGTAATTCTATATTTCAGGTATTTTCTAGAAAACGGTGACAATAATTCATTTACTCGTACATTATGCCATATACCTTTCGTTTGTAAATAGCGGAACAAAAGTGTTTTCCTACGTAACGTAAAAGTGCAAAATGCCATTATTTACACACGAACGCCAACGCCTCAATTAATACTCAGAAACATCTCATCTAAAACTACAATTGTGTTTATTTCAATTAGATTTCCCACCGTTATAATACTTTTTATGAGAAACACTTACTGAAGAAATTATAGAAAGCAAAGATTTTTATTCAGTTGTACTAATAGTTGTTTTTTGGTTTTTATGAGAAAGGCACTTATTTGAAAAAAATTGAGAAATTCAATATTTTAATCAATCCGGCCTTTTTTAATTCAGAGAAAAAAACATGTGTTTTATCCATTTGTACGAGGCTCATCCAGAAAGCCAAGTTTTTGTAGGTGGAAAACAAAAAGAAAACACAATTTCATGAACAAAACTTAATTGTACGAAGCACGTTTTTAAGTAGGTGCTATTTTGATATTAAAAACTAACAAGTGTAATTTTTTTCAACTACTTTATTTTCATAAAAAAAGCTTGTACATTAATATTCTTTTCAACATAATTACCACTAATATAAGGCACTTAACGTAGAAGCAGCTTCTGAATTCCATCCTCATTGAATTGTAACACTTGATGTGCCAAACAACGCAGCGTGGCTGTTTTCACTTAATCATCGTCGTGTTGTCGACCGTCTAAATGCTTTTCCCAGTGAAACATCTACCTGCTTTCAAGGAAAACCTCTATGGGCGACTCTAACTATACTACTCTTTGCTCCAAACAATAGTGCTTATTGCAAAGTGCTGAAGTGCGATCACCTTATTTTGGAAAGCTAGTTCTATTTTTCCGACAATTGTCTCAATGCAGAACTAATTCAAAAATTCGACACGAGTGCCCACTGGAAATCAAAACTTGAACCATGTACGCAGGAGGTGAACATGCTTGACACGGACATTACGCATACAATTATGCAAGTAATGTTTGATTATAGACTTTTATTAAACATAGTTTTAATTAATTTACCCCTGGTTGACCGCCGTTTTTTCGCGCAGCATTACGTAACTTTTTCTGTACTAGGTATATTACTCACCCAGTATATACGTAAGTACACGAGAAAGTAAAAAAGTATAGAACATACACAAAACTGTGAACTACACGTGCAGACATCGGGTACTTCTAGCTTTCAAACAACACCTCATTTGCCGAGATTGTTGGGATGTTTACCTAACACATTTTTTTGAAGCAATGCATAAGCTATTCATTAGTAAGCAGTTATTACAGTACGGTAATCTGAAGCTAAAACCAATGCATTCCGTTCACGATATTTTCGAAAATGTAACATTTTATTTCGTAAAGAATAATATAAATTATAACGGACATGAAAAATATTAGAACACTATCCTCATATTATTTAAGTAATGGTGATGGTGATGTAATCTTATTTTCTGTAATATGAGTGTATGCATTTGTTATTTGGGGTCGATTGTCTGACTTTGCCGACCAGCTAATGGTGCCCTCCACGCATTGGTCGAGTTTAAATTTCCACGCTTTGGGGGTAAGAAAGACATGTGGCAAACAGCGGCTGTAACTAGCAAATTCCGCCTGCTTGCTCTTTTCTTCTTCACACATCTACAGAAACTGAGACGATTTTTTAAAGAAATCCAACAACTCTACTTTTTTGCCCTGTCCGGGAAACGAACCCGAGTTTACACCACGGGAAGCTAGTTCGCTGTCCGTATGCCATCCTAGAGGTCTTGTAATGAGAATAAATTTGAAAATTTCCAAGAAAGTGTCAATTACTACTTCTGTTTTCCCTGAAAATATTAATTATCCCGCATTTACATCTGGAAAATGATCAGGAAAGTAAATGAACCATATATTGCGAAAATAAACATATTTAAAACTGTAACAAGGGGAAAGTGAATGAAATAGTGTCACTTAAGGAATAATCACTTTTAATCTCCTATTCTTACACAGTAGAGGCGATAAAAATTATTTGTATTTTTAGGCTGACACGTAAACGGAAAAATATATGTTTTTGAAAAAATAACTAATACTTTGAAGGTGCTATTTTTATTAAAAAAATGCTTCAAATGCCTGTTTCAATAACTTGCAACAAGGTAATGATGGTTTTTGGTATGTGGCTGCATTTAAAATTCCCGGTAATATTGCGATGGAATCTGCACGAAGGTAATTGGCTGTGGCCGAATCAACTGCGCGACCTTGCATCATGAACTTAATTACATTTGTTACGTTGGAAACGCTTTCTACAAAATGAAGAACAGATTCCGGCGCCGTTCACTGTAAGTAAGCAACAGCTTATTTCCTTTCTTGACCTTGTTCATTTGAAACACGAGCGAAACTCATTCGTGGGTGCCAATCGTTCAACTGTTGCACGTTTATTGAGAATCCGCGCACTTTGATCACACCCGACTTCACAAATTCACATGCATTAGGCAGATAAATAGTAACTCTGTTGCTTTCACGAATATTTGAACCGGTAGTTCGCAAGTGTAATTTTTATTACATATCTTAGCATATTTAAAGTTTGCTTTGCAGTTGTAATTTCTATACTGATCAACAGTGAATCCACGTTGTACTCTTGTATGTCGTCGTACAATCCATGTTGTTATTGTTTTTGTATTAAGAAATGTCTCTCACTATCAATAATTATTTTCCCTTAATACACCTGAGAACAAATCACGACAGAAATATAAAATAAATCTGCTACGAGAAATTTCTTGTCTGGACGGGTTTACTTATTCTGCATCTCAGATGAATAAAAGTAAATCATAGTCACAAACATCACTTCATGTTAGCTTAAGTCGGTGCACAACACAAGTTGACATCAAAGATGAACCTAGTGGTGCTACAGAAGGACACAGACTTTCCCGAATTAGTTTTCTATTTTCTTTGGTCTCGGCTAGCTATTCGGACTTGCCACCAGCGTTGTCAGATAATTTTTCGTCTAAATCGTGATTTTTAACAAATATTAGTGAAAAAAGCGTGATTTGTTTGGCAAAATAAAAAAAGATAAGTAATATTTTAGTAATTGTAAGTATCGTAACCGACACATTTACAGATATTTCAATGCAAACAACGTAATCAGTCGATTAAGAAATTTCAGCAGCAGATATTATATAGGTATTTTCGTAATCAGACTATCTGGCTTTGCGAAATTCTCTTAAATGTTTTGCAGCGTGAGAGCTCGCGATCTTCATTCGAGAGCTTGTTTTCGAGTGCTTCACGATATCATTTAGTCACCATAAGAAACGCCCCTCTCCTTCTTACAGTCTACTTGCTTTATACTCGTTTGACGTTTCTTCGCACAGCTAGTTATTTACACGTTCCCATTTAATGTTGTATTTTGTTTTACGTGTTAACTAGTTTTTTTTAATAGATATGTCTTCACCGACAAATCCGAACTGTCCGAAGAACTATCATCTTCTGTACAAAGCGTGAAAGAATAGCAACACAAAAGTACATTTTATTTTCCAACTCGGGTGTTTGACGTATCCAACATTGGAAGCGAGCACACATTTCGTTAAAAAATGAAGAACGCGTTGCGATGGTCACGGTGTAAGAGATATCTTCCACCGTGGCGATGGTCTCGACACCGCCATCTTGACGACCGGTGATAGAAGGCAACGGCCTACTCACCCGACGATCCGTCTCGCCCCATTGCATCATGCGACGACCGACTCACCCGCTACTGTCGCTGAGATTTATTTCATGGTTGTTTGTTTTTTTGTTTTCCTTTTTGTTGCATTTTTTGCATTATGCAAATCAAATCAAAAGATTCTGCAAAAGCGTGATTTTGGCTGTACCACTTGGGACATTCACTTTTAGTCTTAAAAAGCGGGACGTCTGGCAACGCTGCTTGCCACACACTCTTGCCAGCTGCCATCTATCGCCGCCCGTAGCACATTTTTTGACATTTTCTTAATTTTTCGGTATCCTAATCGTAGAACGGAAATATTATTTTAAGAATATTAAAGAACAATAAAACCTTAATGCAATTATTTAACCTTAATTTTTTTTGAGTTTTCAAAAAACTTCATTAAAAGTCATTTGAAGTACTTTAACTCACAAATACAGCAGTGGTTACAAATTGCTGGAAATGTGCATATTAACGGTGTGAGAGATCTTAAAAAAATCACATTTGTGTAATTTTTGAAAAAACAAAAATAGCCCAACATGAACTCCACGTCTTATTTAAGAGTGCAGTGAGCACTATCCGTTCGAAAATTTTGAAAAAAAAATGGAGCCGTTTATGAGAAAATGGCGTTTAAATGTTTCTGAAAATGCGGAGTTTTAAGCTAGTTTTCACAGAAAACTATTGAGTTTTCGAGAAACTTCATATGACATTATTTAAAGCACATGTACTCATAAATGCAATAGTGTGAATCCTCGGCAAAAGGACCGCCAATACAGAAAAATATTAAAATACATATGACCTTGCTATACCTCAAAAACTAAATACTTGTAAACACAAACTTGAAGAAAATTATCGTAAATTGTTGCTCAATACATGTGTTATGAGTAGGGGCGGATTTTGATGAAAAATAATTTTTTCTTTTCACTTTAGAAAAATGCCGTTTAGTATAGAAATTCATTTTATGTGATGACATAAGGAAATGGCCCACTTTTATAGTTTTTTTTTTCATTTTCCGTCGGTTTCGAGTATTAAGTTATTTTAACATTTTCCGTAATTTTCAGTGCTTTTCTAGTTGATTTCATTAAATTTTTAATGTTATTTTAATGGTTCTTGCTTCAAATAATATTTATGAGATACAACAATTGTTCTCCACATAATTCCTGAGCACCTACACTTGGTAGCCCATTCGATTTCTTCGCTAAGAAGTTGTAATGTCAGCCATTGAGAGTATGTAATATAAGGTTCCTGTGATGCCTGTCTGCACCATTCGGCCGATTTCGGGATAACTAAGGACAGAGATTTCCTGGTAAAAAACAGTCCAAACCAACAGTTTGAAAGCTGAAATCACTTGTACGAATAGAAGAAGCCTCGATTACACCAGCAACGTATCCAACAACTTGAGTTCTTCATCCGAATTGGTTTTGATAACATTTTTTACGTAATTTTTCTTTGCTTTCAGGGCATTTTTAATACATATAAATAGCATTTTATTGATCGTTTTAGGCGATGTTTTAGGTGATCAAAATCCGTCCCCTAATCAAAAGTTCTTAAATGTACTAGAAATGCTTCTTTTCTAGAATTCCAATGGCCAGCAACTGTCCTGTTGCAGCGATGGAGGGAGGGCTGCGCTCGTCTCTTGTTCTGGCGGTGCTCGCGGCCGCCGCCGCCGCGCCCCCGGCGCTCCCCGCCCCGCCCGCGCTCCGCGCCCCGCGCGTCGCGGGTGAGTGGCTGCACGGCCACTTGCTCAAGGCTTGTGAAAATTGTCTGTCTCTTTTTTATACATTCGGAATTTTCTAAGTACACCTTTTTGTTCTTAGACTTAGATTCTTTTTCAATAAATTATTTGTTTAATTTTTTATTAAAAATCTCTCAATGGTACGACGTTTCGAGACGCGGTGTCGCCTCACCTTCAGGTACATCTTGAAATGTAAAAGAAAACTGAAGATAACTCATATCTCAATTGAAAATTATAAACGTAACCTCAAACTCAGAATTAGTGAAGCTCCCCTCCCTCAGCACTAGTTAGAAGAGATTTGTAAACTCAAAAAAGTTTACGAATTGCTACTAATCCAAATAACATGGAAGCTTCACTAGTGCAGAGATTGTAAAAAAAGTAAATTGTGAGCATCATGACTTTAAATTAAATAAATAATTTATTAAGAAACTAATCTGTCTAAAAACAAAGAGATGTATTTAAACTAATGGTGCTACAGAATGGCACAGACTTTCCCGTATTAGTTTTCTATTTCCTTGGGTCTTCGCTAGCTATTCGGAATTGCCGCAAACTCTTTCTTGCCAGCTGTCATCTATCACCACCAAAAATACATTTTTTTTGTCATTTTCTTAATTTTTCGGTTTCCTATGGGTAGAACGAAAATATTAATTTTAGAAAAACCCGGTCATAAATGGAAATTTTCTTTTAAAAATTATGTGCCGTTTTAGAGAAAATGGCGTTTTAGCGCTACTAAAAATGCGAAATTTGAAGCTCATTTTCACAGAAAAGTTTTGAGTTTTCAAAATACTTTATTTGAAGTTATTTAAAGCACTTACACTCACAAATATAATAATGTTTACTAATTGCTGGTAATGTGCATATTAAAGATGTGAGAGATCCTTTAAAACATTACATATATTTGTAATTTTTGAAAAACAAAAAAATAACTCAGAATAAACTTTACGCTATTCTAAAGAGAGTAATTAACAGTATCCGTTACAAAAGTTTGAAGAAAAAAATTTGCAGCCATAAAATGGCATTTAAGCGTTTCTGAAAATGCGACATTTTAAGCTACTTTTCACAGAAAACGGTTGTGTTTCCGAGAAACTTTACTTGACATTATTTAAAGCATATGTACTCGTAAATATAATAATGTGAAAAAATCGCCGCTAATGTAAATATTATCGACGTGAGAAACATGTGAAAAAATTTACATTTTTGTAATTTTTGATAAAACCAGCCAATAGAGCAATATGGCTTTTATGTCATCTGATAGAGTACATTTACCACTATTCGTACCAACAGTTTAAAGAAAAAATTTGGAGCCGTTTTTGAGAAAATCTTGGTTTTGTAATTTTTTAAAATTGCACATATTGCACGCAATATTGCACGAAAACTACTAAAATTTTCAAAAGAATGTACATGACCTTGAACAAAGAACTCACTTTGGAGAACACATTTTATTTGAAGGAAAAATCTCTATCTTCAATTTTGTAGTTGGAGAAAGACGCCGAAAAAAATTCAAACTTTCACAATTTTCGAAAATTCAGAGTTATCCGTGAAAATCGGACCTATGCCATGTTAATAAGTGTATTTTGCTCTATTCATACAAGAAATTTAAAGAAAGAAATTGGAGCCGTTTTTGAGAAAATTTTGAAAATCCCCGGGGCGCTTCATATAAAGTACCCCCAAATTTTGAAGAACCTTTTTCAAAATCTCAAAGCTTCGACTAGAATCAGATCGACCGGGGAATATCCATTTTGAAAGAAATCGTACGTGTTGTTTAGGCGCTAGCAGTGTTCACAGACGGACAGAGAGACGGACGGACGGACAGACGGACGTTTTCCTTTCAATTGGGTTTTCGGTATCAAGGACCTAGAAAACAGGGTTTCTGGCTACACCACGTGTTAGGGGATTTTTACTTTCCCGTATACGTACGTATACACGGAGTGATATACGTAGTATAGGGAAAGTTATGTAATGCTACGCGAAAAAATGGCCAATTTTCGGCGGAAAAAAATTAATTGCCGGGCCGTGAAAACGAATAAGTGGATAAAACCAGTTGCTAAATTAAGAAAAAAAATCCTCTATCTCGTGGTGTGGTCAAAATTCATGATTTGTTGCTTCTTTATACTTAAAAATCGATTGACGGCATTCCGTCCGTCTGTCCGTCTGTGGTCAACGCTAGCGCCTAAACCGTTCAGTCGATTTTCTTCAAAATTGATATTCCCCAGTCGATCTGATTCTAGTCGAAGCTTTGTGATTTTGAAAAAGATTCTTTAAAATTTGGGGGTACTTTATATGAAGCCCCCCGGGGATTTTCAACATTTTCTCAAAAACGGCTCCAAGTTTTTTCTTTAAATTTCTTGTATGAATAGAGGAAAATACACTTTTTAACATGGCATAGGTCCGATTTTCACGTACAGCTCTGAATTTTCGAAAATTGTGAAAGTTTGAATTTTTTCGGCGTCTCTCCAACTACAAAATTGAAGATAGAGATTTTTTCTTCAAATAAAATTTGTTCTGCATATTGAGTTCTTTAATAAAGGTCATGTAAATGTTTTTCACAGTTTTGGTAGTTTTCGTGCAATATTGCGTGCAATATGTGCAATTTTAAAAAATTACAAAAACAAAATTTTCTCAAAAACGGCTCCAAATTTATTCTTTAAACTTTTGGTAGGGATAGTGGTAAATGTACTCTATCAATGACATAAAAGCCATTTTGGTCTATCTGTTGGTTTTTTCAAAAATTACCAAAATGTAAATTTTTTTACTTGTCTCTCACGTCGTTAATATTTACATTATCGGCGATTTTTTTTACATTATTATATTTACGAGTACATATGCTTTAAATAATGTCAAGTAAAGTTTCTCGAAAACACTACCGTTTTCTGTGAAAAGTAGCTCAAATTTCGGCATTTTCAGAAATGCTCAAACGTCATTTTCTCGTATATGGCTGCAATTTTTTTCTTGAAACTTTTGTAACGGATAGTGCTAATTACACTCTTTAGTATAGCGTGAAGTTTATTTTGAGTTTTTTTTGTTTTTTCAAAAATTATATAAATGTAAATTTTTTGAAAGATCTCTCACATCTTTAATAAGCACATTATCCGCAATTTGTAAAGATGATTATATTTGTGAGTGTAAGTGCTTCAAATAACTTCAAATAAAGTATTTTGAAAACTCAAAACTTTTCTGTGAATATGAGCTTCAAATTTCGCATTTTTAGTAGTGCTAAAACGCCATTTTCTCTTAAATGGCACATAATTTTTAAAAGAAAATTGCCATTTACGGCTAGGTTTTTGTATTCTTTAATATTCTAAAATTAATGTTTCTGTGTTCCAATAGGAAACCGAAAAATTAAGAAAATGAAAAAAAAATGTACTTTTGGCGATGATAGATGGTAGCTGGCAAGAAAGAGTATGTGGCAATTCCGAATAGCTAGCGAAGACCCAGGAAAATAGAAAACTAATACGGGAAAGTCTGTGCCATTCTGTTTCTGTTTTTTGACAAATAAATAAATTAAATAAATACGGTCATGCTTAATTTTTTCAAAATACGAGTAGTTTTTCTTTAATTTTGTGACAAACGTAATAGGCCGCTGTAAATTTACTGCTCTTCGGACAGCTGGATGCGACGTAAATTAGAATGTGCAATTTTGTATATTATTTCTTTCTTCGTTTCTTACATTCGAACTTTGTTATAGACTTACACATTCATATTTTAGAAATTGTTTATTTTGAAATATTTGAAATAAGTAAAAAGAATTAATAGCTCTCAGAATAGCGACAATGCAGGGTCTGCAACAATGGAATTCACTTTGCGCTCGCGAATATCTGTGAATTAGTGTCATTGTTGTGACCTAATGGAGCTGTATGAAAAGGAGTTATAATTGTCTAATTTATGTTGATATTTGCAGGCAAATATTTAGTTTTGCACCAAATGCTGTACCATTTGTAGTGAGTAGAGAATTTGTTGCATGGTTTTAAAATACTCTTCCCTAATCATGGCCCAATGGAAGGCATTTCTATATTTCCAGGGTATCAGGCTTCTTTTTCCAATACAGGGTTACAAAACTTTTGCATTCTATTTTTGTGAAGTTGTAGAATTCACATAGTTCTGACAACACTGCAATGGAAATAGTGAGTTCCAAGCGAAGATGTTAGTAGCGCATAAAGTGCAATATTACAGTACTACTTAGCTGTTTCCTCTAATACGGGAAAGTAAGTGCTGTTGTAGCACCACTAGTTTTTCTTAATTTAGCATCTGGTTTTATCCACTTATTCGTTTTCACGGCCGAGCAATTAATTTTTTTCCGCCGAAAATTGGCCATTTTTTCGCGCAGCATTACATAACTTTCCCTATACTGCGTATATCACTCCGTGTATACGTACGTATACGGGAAAGTAAAAATAGCTCAAATCTTGGCTCCCCATTAGAATTATTAAAAGCTTGACAGATTTACGACAGAAAGAAAATGTTTGTATTTCCAACCCAATACGTACGAATGTTTCAAAGGACATTGTTGAAGGTAATACTATTAATTGAGAAAAACTTGAATAAAATGTAACCACAGTCTAACACTGTGATGTAACTTTATAGCAGGAAATAGTGTTTTTAAATTAGTACTTTATTCACACTTAGAAATACCTTATTGACATCATTGTAGGTGGAGTTTTAATAGCAGCCCGGTACTCTATTGTTTTTTAAAGTGAAGATATCAGTGGTAGCTGGTGATGTCAACAATACGGCTGTGATGCTTTCCGATAATTTTGTTCAAATGCTTGGCGCCAACAATCCTAATACTTCTGGTAATCAGAGTGCGAATTGGGGATTTTATCCAGAGTCGTTCAATATCCCAGGGAATTGAATAACTAGTGAAACGAAGATTTGTCTTTGCTTTCGCAGCAATTTCAAAAACTCACAAAAATGCTTCGGGGAAATTCCTATTACAATTTCCATGTTTCGAATACTTCAAAGAGTGGAAACAGTAATCTGTACGTACATTAACGGCGAGATAGCAGGGCAGGTGTGGGCTATAATCTTATTTGAACCAAAGGACAAAAAGTCACCATTTCTCAGCGCGCTCTAGTATCTGAACTGTTGAAAAATTTAAATTTGTTTGTAGAAAAATTTAAATTTGTTTGTTGAAAATTTTAAAGTTATAATATGCGTTTTGTAGGAAATTGTCAACTGCAAATTATCGTCTTCTCGATAAACGCACAGTTGTTAAAATGTTCGTGAGAAACGATTTTTTCGTAGAACCAACATTTCTTGAGGGGCTAAGCATAATATTTTAATTGAATCACCCCCTGCCAAAACAAAAAACAGAAACTGTGAGAGAAAACCTTTCGGATTTTTTTCCTCTCTCGGATACAGTTTAACTGGACTGACAACCTTGTACAAAACGAAGTAATCTAAGTAGCACCACAGTGGATAAAATATTTCGGTGGATAAATTCACAGTCAAAAAATAACGCTCTGATGTCATTTTCTAATTCACAGTAACGTTCTTCATTCTTTCATCAGTCTCAAAGAAAGAAATATTTGTAATTAATGAGGGATGTTATTCCAATTCGAGTAAAGAATGTTGCAACGTTTTTAATAGTTCTTGCGAGAGCCTTTCATGAAATTCTTTGTTGTATTATTAAATGAAAATAAACAACGATAAATAGAACCTTATGTAAATGGAAAACTTTTGAATATGTATTGGTGTATTCAACCATAAAAAAAGTAAATCCGAACTTGTTTACCTCCTCCTCCTCCCCTGTTCCTTTTTGTTTTTTCTTCCCTCTCCTCCGGATCCTTCTTCTCTTCTCCTTCCCGCTCCCTTTCATTTCCCCTCCCCTCTTCCTCTCCATAGTAGTGAGGTGAGGTCTTTGGGTATCAACGTGAGGAGTATGCGAAATTATCTGATTTGATTTATTTTCGCCTTCCACCCCCCCCCCAAAAACAAAACAAAACAAGAACTCTGTGTGACTTATGGGGGTGGGGGGATCTGCACAATTTTTTGAGGTTCAGAGTCTCTAACCCGTCCATTTACTAGTAGACATACGTATTTGTAGTTGAATGATGAATACCAACGAAGCGACACAGTAGTAGTAGTAACACATGGAAATTAGAAATGTTCGCTACGGAGTAATAGAAAAGTTATTTGCATCGGAAAAGTATCTACTAATTTGATTTTATAGTATTGCTAACAAAAAATCAACTCCCACCACCAACTCTACTCTTGCAACAACTTGCTTTCACCCTAAATGTTGATTTACACGCTGTCAATAGTGGTGTGCCAGTTACGGGTTTTCCAGCACCTAGACAGCGCTAGCGCTCCGTTCGACTGGCACTAGTTGTTTACACAGTGCTATATAGTAATGGCATAGTAAGATGGGATGGGATATTTTTCTCGCTGCTCTTAAGATATGTAGACTCTATGTGACGTGCTGTTGATAGTATTTGCCGCGCAAGCAACAGTGCGCAAAACAAATTTCATCTTATTCACTTAATCTGCCTTGGAGAAGTTATCCATTCCCATTTTATGTGCAATTGCTAGAAATGCGGCATTTCTGGTCTCGCGGTTCTGGTGAAAAATATCAAACATTTTCCGTAAACAAATTTTTCGATACTGTATACAATCAGTCAAACTTGTCAGTTTGTTCTTCCGTTATTCAAGAAGGCTTCTGCTTCCCAGTCATTATTTATAAATAATTTAAGCTTATGCTCACCGTTGCTGACCGTGCAAGTATAAAGCAGTGCACACGTTTTGGAAGCCGGGATTTCGCCGTGGAGGGAGAGCGCGTGTGCACGCCAGTAATCCGAATTTTCTTGTTCAGCTGGCGTCGCCAGCGCCTGGCGCGAAGGTCTTACAAGTTGCCAGTCTCCACTTGCCAGTTACTGGCAACCTCCACTGCCGTGTCAAGGTCGATGCCACGAGCGGGAGTCCGTGGCAAGAGTGCCACGACAAAATCGCCCCTCCACGCAGTTCATTACCTCGCCACCAGAGAAAACTCTGTCACTATTGTAAACCGGCAGAGTTACTACTAATAGTTTGCTCTCCCGACGCTAGTGACGTAGAGAAGCTCCTGGCATGGCACGGTGCCGCGAGGCGTGTCACTGCCACCACTGCTCTACTGGCACGTGTACTGTGAACGTGTGAGTGAGCGTTGAGCGCGGCGCGTGTGCGTTGTGTGCGGCAGGGCAGGGGCAGGGGCAGAGCGGCGCCTTCTTCTCCCAACGACGCCGTGCGCCCGTGGCCGGCGCCCCTACGAGAACGTCCTGCGCTCCCTGCAGCGCGGGCCGCTGCGCCCGTGCCCCGGCCTCGGCACGCCGACGCCGCCCGCGCCAGCCCCCACGCCCGCCCCCACGCCAGCGCCCACGCCCGCACCCAGGCAACGCCTGCCCCCACGCCCGCACCCACCACAGCTGCCATCACCATCGCCCAAGCCGTCGCCCGCTCCCCGTCGGGGCGCCCTCCGCGCCACGAGCAAGGCCGCGTTCCCGGCGTGGCTGGAGCGCCTGGCGCCCTGGGTGCCCCCCGGGGGGTGGCAGCCTGCGCCCAGGCAGTTGAGTGGACCCTTTCCCATGTATTTGTTTCCTACCACACGGTCACAGGCACCTTCCAACTGTGGAAGCCTTCCACTTACATATATGCGGAGTAATACATGTATAGAGGAAGTTGTGTAATGTTGTACGTATATGCGTAGTAAAACACGTACAGAGGAAGCTATGTATTGCTGCGGGAAAACGATGTCGAAACTTTAACGGAAATACACGTTTTGGGATCCCCAGATATAAAAAAACACTCGCGCCTAAACTATTCGTAGAATTGGTTACCAAAATGAATATTCCCCGGTCGATCAGGCACGACTCAAAGTCCTGCAATTTGTTAAAAAAAAAAAAAATTTGGGTGTACTTTACATGAAGCCCATTGGTCATTTTCAAAATTTTCGCAAAAGTGGCTTCAAATTTTTACTTTCTCGCAGAAGAGAAAGTATTTTAATTGTGCGCCGAAAACCTGCGAATTTTCGAAAAAACTTTTATTGCCCTACCTTACTATCGAAAAATGGAAAAAATCTTGTTCCTATAAGTAGTAAATTACTTCCTCTAACACGTTGTGTAGTCAGAGTCCATGTTTTGTGGACCCTTGATACCAACAAGTGGATTGACCGCAAAAGTCTATCTGTGGTAAACACTACCGCCTACACCTTTCAGCTGATTTTCAGTGAGCAGCGATGAGCCAGATGTGTTTTTTGAGAAATAGATGTGTTTGTATTTATGTGTAAATTTTATGTATGTTTGTTTTTGACATAAGGGTTACCGAGTAGGTTTGGTTACTATTACATGAATGTTATGAGTTGATGTGATAAAATGATTATGCATAATATTTGAAGAGTGAAAAAAGTGGATATAAAACGTGTAGATAGTATTGCAGTGAATAATTGTTTTGTTTAGGGAGATGATTAGGAATATTTGAAGTGAATGAGTTAGCCTTAAGGAAGGTCATTGTATTTATTTTGTGAATGAAAATTCCTGCCTGAGATATGGTGTAATAATCTGTGGAAGCAGCTCCACTTGTTCTTAGACTTGTAGACTGCAGAAAGAAATTGTATGAATATGGTGCATATGTTGAAGTCACATCCCTGTATTAACCCTGTTTGTTGTAAAAGATTTTGATACATTCTTCTTACTCATCTTTGTGTTCCTTTTGTAATTTGTATAGGTATGCTTTCTTCTTGTAGTATTTGCCACATTAATTCATGGTCTAGTGTGTGATATGCTTTGTGAAAGTGTGTGAATAACAGGTGAATTGGTGGATTTACTTTGTTGTGTGTGTCCAGGATTGTTTGTAATGTAAATTTTGCATCTTTTGTACTAAACCTTGTTCCTGATTGAATTAAAATTGATACTTAAGTTTGAGGGGCAAGTAAAATATTTATTTTCTATAATTTGAAATGTGCAAGAAAAGAAAGTAATTACTATTATTTCAGGTTTTATTTCAATGAATTGATTGGTGTTCTTTATGTATGTTGCCAGGTTGTATGAAGGAGACCTGCCTGTATCTGAAGGTAGAAGAGTTGTTGAATGTGGTATTTGTATAATATATAAAAATGAAACAATGAATGCAATAATGTAAATATTTTGTTTTAGAAAATAAATTGTGGAGCTGAGTTAAAATTTGTTTGTTTTTTTGTTTACATTAATCCTTATTTTTATCCTCAGTCCTTTGTATTTATCTTTAAAGATAAACAAGTTTTTAGTATAGTGTAGTATGGAGATGTAAGGGAACACTTAACAATGAGGAAAGAAAAATGGTTTAATGAGTTTTGTAAGTAATGTAATTTAATGGAAAGTTTGTTTAATGCACATATTCCATATGACAATGTGCCAAGTTTCCTTCAGAGTTGTCTTAAGCTCCCTGTGGTTTCAAATTAATAATTAGTTTAATGATTCTAATTGTTTAACTTTGCTGACTATTGCTTAGTGTATATTTTTTAGTTCAGTTTATTGAAAGTTTCTTGCAATTTCCTCTGAGTTTGGAGGAAGTTTCCTTCCTGAGTTTGGAAGAAGCCTTCTGCACAAAACTTACAAGCAAAGTTTGCAACTTGGAAAACTTAAAAGCAAAGTGTTTCATGTTCATTGAAGTTAATGATCTCTTGATTGTCTTAGAAGCATATCTAGGTATTTAGGTGCCTGTGGTGAGGATAGAATTTTCCCCCCTTTTAGGCTACTGTCAATTTAGAGTGGTTATTTATTTCAGTGGGTAGTAGTCTTAAATAGCATGCCCCTTGTGAACAGTGCCCATGGCATGTGCTACAATTTCGATGCTCTGGCATTTGTGAAGTAAATTGCTTTTTGTAACTTAAGTTGTTTTAATGATAACAGTTCTAAGTCAAGACCTTGAGAGTTCTTGCAAGTTTCCTTCCAAAGTTCTCTTGAAGTTTTCCAAGTTTGCCTTTTGCTTAATAAGCCACTTAAGGCAAATATTAAGTTCTTAGTTTCTTCCTAAGTTTCCAAGTTTCCTTTACTCTTTGCAATGTCCTTATCTTTAACTTAATGTAAGAGGAAGTAGGGGTGTATAGTATCTGAAAGTATAAGTTGCAAGTGATTTCTGTTGCCTGGTAAGTTAGTTTCCTTCTGAAGTTTACTTACTTTCCTTCCAGTTTAATTCTAAGTCTAACCTTGCAATGAAGATCTTTAATGTTTTAACTTATCCTAATAAGAAGTAAGGGATGTAAAGGGAGACAGGAAACTTAATTTAAAGTTGGTAGAAATGTACAGATGAGTGTAGTATTAAAAGCATTTATTAACAAAGAGTAGAGTAGGGTGGCCAAGCTGAGCCGTGCTTATTAGCACGGAAGAGAAATAAAGGGAGACAGGAAACTTAAACTAAGGAGTTAGTAGAAGTGAAGAGACAAGTGTAGTATTGAAAGCATTTATTAACAAAGAGTAGAGCATGGTAGCCGAGCCGAGCCTTGTCCTCCTTTAGCTCCATTATTTCTTCATATTACATCTTTATTACAATGTGACATTATGGGAATAGATGTGTTCCCATTTCCAAAAAAATTGAAATAGAACAAAATTAAAAGATATAGTCTAATCATATTAGTTAATAGATAGTCAAAAATAAATTCATTTCAAGATTGTTCCTAAGAGTTTAAGAGTCCCTGGACACTCATCAACAATATGGGTTGTAGAAAAAGTGAAATCACATATTGAACAAGGGATGATTTTTTGAACAGGTATCTGTGGCTGTCAGTGAAATGACCAATGTGCAGTCTGGTAAGCAGAACTTGCTGTCTTCTATTTATTTTTATTTGAGGTAGTGCAAATTCCAGTAGTACCAAATTCCAGATTGGTATTAAATCTGACCAGGTGCAGTTTGGATGAAGAATTTTTCCATTTCCAGTCCCAGAAGTTCCTTGCACATGATGCTAGTAGGCATTTCCTCTGGCCCTCTTGATAGGTGTGTGTGTGGTTGCTGTTGACTGCAGTAATAGTTGCTGAGTCTGCCTCTTGATTTCCTGGGATTTTTTTATGTAAAAGTAAAACTTGTAATTATTGTTACAATCTGTAGCAGTGAATATTGCTCTTAATTTAAGTTTGGAATATGTTTGGATGTATTTGAAGCTAAATCAATATTACTTTGCATTATAGGAACATACAAGTGGGTTCCCTTTGTTGTTTTATTATTGTAACTTTCAAATAATATTTTGAATTCAAAATGTAGTTTCATTTTGGAATTGAAAATATTATTTAAAAGAAAATTATTTTTAAAACTGTAATCATTTTCTCCAATTATAAAAAATTCATGAACAACTAATAAATATTCAACATTCATATTTATATAATTGTAACTAATTAATAAATTGTATGTTCATGAAATAATTTGTGTTATAGGTACTCAAAAATATTTTTCATTTCTAATTGCAATTCTGCTTGCTTTGATACTGAAAATGTAGTTGTTTTACCAAATATTTTTATCTTAAAAAAATTCATAAATTTCACTTTAGGTAGTAGCCTACTTATTTCATGAAGAGAAAAATTAGTATTTTATAAGTTCTGCGTATGATACATTGTAATGCATACCATCGCAACATAAGAGCAATACTGATCCACCAACCTATACATCATGTATACACAATAAAATGACAATGTATTGAACCACTTAACAAAACAATATTAGCTTCATTATTTGATTTGAAATGCTAGATACTATGCATCTTGAAATGTGAAGTGCTGGATACTATGCCAACTTGACCGGAGCCTGGCCGGCCAATTTCCGTCCAATTTTTGTGAAAATGCCTTTTAGAGCTCATTTCAGGGATAAGAGCCATATTTCCAATAGAAAATTTGATCCCTAATTATGAAATTGCTTTCTTTACCCTTTTCGAGGAAATCTGAATGCCCTGGATGACAGAAGCCTCTGCCTTACTACAACTTTTGATAACAGATTGCAAGGTGAAAATCCTTCTGAAGTTTACTTACTTCAGGTGCAGTTTGGATGAAGAATTTTTCCATTTCCAGTCCCAGAAGTTCCTTGCACATGATGCTAGTAGGCATTTCCTCTGGCCCTCTTGATAGGTGTGTGTGTGGTTGCTGTTGACTGCAGTAATAGTTGCTGAGTCTGCCTCTTTGTATTCCTAAATTCCTATTTATTCATTAATATGAGTTATTAATGAATCTTATCATCCAAATAATTCATATTGCAATCCGCTTTACCTTCACTTTTCTTTTTATTTATTCTTATTTATTTCATTTCTTAACAAATATTTTGTCACATGTAATCCATGATGAAATTTATCACTACTTATGTTGAACAACATTTTAACCAGTACAAAGCAATATTAAGAGGTTATAGTGTGTGAGAAAGTAGAAAGGAGAGTTTTACATTTGAACATTAAAAATTCCTAAATGGTCTGTGTACATAAAGTACAGAGAGTATCTCGAATATTTCAAATATTGACCAGACTATTTGTTAAAGAAATGAGTCAAAAGTTAATTTTATCAGACGTATTCAACTTGACAGTTAATAAATACATGTACATATAAAATATTTCTTGTGGCTAGCAATTACTTGCATCTCTTACATATTTAGAATGCTTCCTGGCAAATAATTACTTTCTGAAGGTATTGTGAATGTTGTAGAATCCTGAATTTACCAACTTTATACTACCTACTTTTATAATTTATTGCTCTTCCTTGACTCTTCTTTTGTATTATGCATTTGGAAATAATTCTTTAAACTGCATGTGGCATAACATATTCAAAGTGGAAAACCATCCAGGAACGTTGAAGAGATGACAAAAAGATATATTCTTCTCCCTTGTTAATGTTGAAATGGATATGGTTGAGAACTGTTTGAGAAGGATGACATTTTTTTTTTAAAGTATTTTGTAAATGCTACTTTATTATATTAGAAATTGTAGAGAAGATAATGCTAATATTATAGCCTTTTTGTTAAATATGTAATGTTTATTTGCAGTCACATAGGGAATACATTAACAAAGAAGTATGTTCTACAGGATAGGTGCTACAGAAATGTAGTATTATTGTATTTATACATTATTTTGATCTGTAAAGTGCATTTCTTTTTGTGACTGTTTTTACTGTGAAATATAAGTGTATACAACTTATGTATTTGTATCTTCCTTCTTCATAAATTTCTTCAAGTATTAATGTTAATTCTTTAATATGAGTTATTAATGAATCTTATCATCCAAATAATTCATATTGCAATCCGCTTTACCTTCACTTTTCTTTTTATTTATTCTTATTTATTTCATTTCTTAACAAATATTTTGTCACATGTAATCCATTACTAGACATGCCACTATGATCCACCCTTCACAACTCATGAATCAACCAACTCTTTAATATTCTTAATATTACATTTAATTCTCCCAACTTATTTATAATCACAAAATTGATGAAAAGTTGTATTTAGCAGGTTGACAATGCTTGTCCATGTGGGATCATGAGTTTTAAGTAATTCTCAGGGCTAGGATTGTATGTAATTAAATTTTTGTTGTTGTATTTTATGAAGGCTTTTGAAGGGAATTTAAAACATATTTGATCCATATTTGTCAATATTTCAAGGTGTAGTAAATATTTTCCCATATTTAAAAAAAATTGCATGTCTTTTACCTATGTTAACATTTTAATTGCAATATTTTACATATAGTCTTTCAAAATTATTTTTTGTTTTTAAATTTTTGTGCAATTGAATGGGGGTAAATCAAATGTAGAAGTAGATCTGGATTTAACTTTACAACATATTTCTAGGTTCATGATGAAATTTATCACTACTTATGTTGAACAACATTTTAACCAGTACAAAGCAATATTAAGAGGTTATAGTGTGTGAGAAAGTAGAAAGGAGAGTTTTACATTTGAACATTAAAAATTCCTAAATGGCCAATTACCAAAAGGACTAAGTAACTTTCAACAACACAATAATGTTCAGTCTATTCTAATTTGTGCAAATAAAACTGAAATGAAATTCTTTGACCATTCTAGTTACATAACTGAAACATTTGATTAAAGCAGAATTTTCTCTTCTTTTTTCACCTTTCACATCTTTTTATTCAATTGTAAGTCCATATTTTATTCCATATTTTGAAAATTTTTAGGAAATATTCTAAAATGCCTTGCCCAGGTAATTATCATTGGGCATTGGGTATTAAGTGGAAACTATTAACCCTCCACATACCAAGCTCTAAATGTAACGCCCAATACCAAGCAGGGTACACGTGTACCCCACTCAAATACGCAAGATTGCTTTGAAATATAAAATAACTAACTAAAATATGAACATTTTTATTATTTTGAGCAGTTAATACATAATGAAAGATAATTTAATAGAATTAAGTAACTTTATTCCTTTTATTACACCAATACTCTTCATCAAAATACTTCTTTCAAGGTTACTCATGTTTTAGGCAACTGATGCATATTTTTATTGTTTTTGCATCTAAATATTCATTACATGTAAATGACAAATATTTGCTGCATCTTGTTCTACTCTTTCTGTCTCTGATTCTAATAAATAATAAGGAATAAATATTGGTGACCTGGAATATCAAGCAAAGTATAAATGTATCCCAGTGCTGGGTTTTAAGTAGAAAACATAAAACACCTTAAAACTGATACTTCCTTTAAGATGTCATTTTCAAGGGAAGTATTTTAGACAATGTAACAAAATTTCAATATCACTAAATAAGCAAAACGTACAAAACAAGTAAAAAAGTGATTTTGGGGTTCACATGTACCCCGCTTGGTGTGCAAAGGGTTAATATTTTCAATTTAAAGGCAGCAATAAACTGAATCGTTTTTTAACATTTAATTACAATTGAACCTATTATTCCCTTGATATTTAACATTTGAAGGATGATGTGACACACATATACAAACCTAAAATTAATCCTAATTTTCATTCTTACTGCTCTTTCTCACAAACAGATAAATTCACCATTCCGAACATCTGATATACTCAGAGTTCATGTCATTATCATGCAATTAAATAAAACATTACTTGATCTTCATACAATGTCTATCAAGTTTATTTACTTTCTATTACGATCTCTGCTTTACAGTCTGCTTGTTTAATGATCAGCACTGATGATCTCTTCCTTACTACAAAACACACAGACACACTCACAAAATGAAAGTAATTACTCACTAAACAATACAATGAAAATTATTAAATTGCACTTATTTCTAAACTAAGCATTTAAGAAGCATTGTGTCTACAAAGATCTGTCAAGAATTAAACTTGTATCCCAATACATTTTCTTATCCTACACATGGACGGTGTCCTGCCCATGTGCTTAGTTATTATCACTCATTGCAACAAAATTAACCAGCACACCAACTTGTGCTTTTTAACCTTTCTCAATTAGTGAATAATTCTGTTTTCTGTGAACAAGCAACTATTCTACATACGTCCCTGTTATATGCATTTTTTCATGGTTCTACTGTTATTACGCATGTTTTTCTACATAGCTAGTCTAAACTCATTTCTGATTGGTTTGTTCTTTTCTTGAAGAAAATTGAAAATTCATTTCTTAAAAAAAAAAGTATTGTTTTGAACTATTAAATTTTTGTTTGTTTTTTATGACAATTTTTTTTCATCATTCCTGACAAAATTAACAGTTTGTTTCCTACATTTACTGTTTATAAATACTGGTGAAACTCTAATTTTACACTGTCCAGTGGTTAAAAATACTATTTTGTGTATCATGAGGTATTTGACCAAGTGAACCTCATTCAAAGAAAATTTGCACATGATGGTGCCTGTTATCTTTAATTAGTACATAACTATGCCAATAAGGTCATTTCCATTCAGTTACAGTAAATGATGGTGGTGGGTAAATTTTGTCAAATGATTGATTTAATGGAAGTAAATGCATGAAAAGTACTTTCTGATGTCTTAAATCGGTAGTTATGGAAGTAGTAAGTGTATCAAATCGGACCCATGTTATTATTGTACTCATTTGTTTGTATTAATTTGGATTTTAAATGATTCACTAGGGTCTGGACTCTTAGGTTTTTACATATTTTATTCCTCATTTGTATCATTATTTTAATATATATTTTAGTTTCAGTGACTTCTGAGGAATATATGTAAATCTTATAGGCCACAAAAATCACTCAAATGTATTATGGTTTTAAAAACAATTGGTTTAAAAAATTTACTAATAAGGGTTGATCACAACATCTTAATTTGCTAACTTTTCTGCTACTATTGAAAACTTAGAAGGTACAGTCTCCTATGAATTAAGAGATGGACACCAAGGAAAGAAGTACCGAGGGATGTAGATGACATGTTTGTGTCAAACTTATGAAAAATTCAACACAATAATGGTTATGCAAAAATGAAAGATATAAATCCAAATTTTATAGAAGAGTTATCTGGAGAATTAAGGGGAAATTTTGGGATCAAAAGCAGTGGATCTATATCAAGGTTCCCGACCTTTTTTCTTTCATCGACCTCTTTTAAGAGAATGTTTGCTTTATATCCTCTCCCCCGTACATTTTCTCTACATTATACAGCATACATAATCATAACACAAACAATTGCACATAAATGCTGTAAAGATAATGATATTATACCCCAATATTCCTATAGGTATCTGGATTCTTCAATTATCAAAGATGTTTCTGTTTTTGAGTAGCTTATTTTCTTCATGGAAAAGCAACGGTTAAAATGTTGAGTGTTTTTAAGAACTGTCCATAACATTTCTCCAATGCATATTGGGGAGAGTACTTACTTGCATGATGGAGTATCATTGTCAATGCATAGTTATAATTTCTTGAGTTTTCCAAATATCCTAATTCTTTAATTTCTAAGCATGAAAGAAGAATACAAAAGAAAAACAAATTTGTAATTTAGTATTAAACATTTTTTGTTTTGTATCAGAAAACAGTTAATTACAATTAAGTTCTTTAATATTTGTTTGTAATCAATGAGATCTTGATTTTTCCGTTAAGGCATTCATAATTCGGCTATTGACCTCCTTGATCATCATCAATCGCAGCGATCTCAAACGACCCTGTTGGGATCCTCTGATCTGTACAGTCAGTGCCTTTAATTTCATGTTGCATGAGCAAACCTTTTCTTGCTACAAGGATGCTTACAGAGAGAGACAATAGGAAGTCGTTCGTGTAACATATTTTGGGGTTGTTCATGATCTTCATTGCAACAGTATTTTTTAAAATTTGAATGCTAGTTTTCAAGAAAACCTTTTAAGAAGATGCAATATAAAAATTTAAAAAAATGCTTTTAATGAATGTACTTTGTTGTTTAAATTCAGAAGTAAAAGCATCCAATAAAACAATTTGTAACCAGTATGTAGTAATTCATTGCAAATATTGTTCAGCCTGATACTATTAGCATTGAGCACCTAGGAGTAATCCTCCATTAAGATTCATTAAGTCTCATCACAGTCAGTTGTCCAGAGGATTGCCAGGTAGAGTCGCAATGTGTATGCCTCTTACACTGCACATATTCCTGCGTCACTACCAAGCAGCCAGAATTGGGAAGGAATTAGGACAGGGGTAGGGCAAGAAACTTTGCCGCGACTGTACCATGAGTGCCCATTACTGTTGTAAACAACGTTTTAAAACATTACGTATAAAAGCATTATAAAATTGTCATTATTGTTGTGTCTCTTTGTGTTTGTTATTCAAGTAGTTATTAGTAATCATAGTGTGTGTTGATGTGGTGAATGTGCCCGTATGTACCTCATATCCCATGAGGTGTCCTATTGTAAAGAATTTGTGGCAGATTGTTTGTGTGATACTGGTGGTTGCAAGGTATGGTTTGATTAATGTATTAATTCCTTCTAAATTATTTTCAAAGGTAAAAAGATAGAGTTTAATAGTATCTGACATGTTTTTTGTGGCCTTATATATTTTCTTGTTACTTTCTCATCTTGTATAGCCTTGATGATAGAAATACATTTTCCAAAACATTGGACAACAACATGTGTGAAAAATTTTTTGTTCCTACTGACCAAGTCCCATAAACCTGACTTCAGTACAATAATAATGCTCATTAAGTTACTCTCCATATATAATTCCTATTAATTGCAGAGTTGCATTAAATATTAGGGACAAAACTGTGTTCTTTGTCAAAAATATTAGGAGATTATTAATATAAGAATACAATTTTGTATAAAGAAAAACTCTAACCAATAAGATACAAATTGACATTCACAATTGACAAATAGGGATTGAAATGTGTGTTAAATACTACAATTTAGAAGTATTTTTCCAAACAGCAACAGAACTAGCCCAAATACAATTTTGTATAAAACATATGAAACACACATGCTAGCTCTGCAATAATACTTGTAGGCTGTAACTGTTCAGAAGGTAGCACATTTTTAAGACATCAACCAGAAAACTTGGTATGCAGTACAAACCATAGTTCAAAAAATCACTTAGAAATATATCGTCAAAAACATTTCAATAAATCTCACAAATCTAATTGGAAAAAATCAGTGACAGTGTCAAATCCTGAGAGGACCTTTTATTGGAGTTTTTAACTGAGTAAGTGAATATTTTCAATCAGATTCCAAGTCCATGTGGCACTGTCTTGAAACTTACAGTGGTTCTATAACAGTAATGTTTAGAGGGCTCACTGAACTTGCATAACATCTGAATAGCTACTCACCCAAGCCTAGATTGAAACAAGAAAATAAAACACTACATAGAAATTATAACCCATCATGAATAAAAAGTTGCCTACAACAATTGAAACAGCCATTTCAATATTTAAATAAATTCAGTCAGTTATACAATTATACATATATACACTCTCAATCCTGGGAAACATTGCCAAAACTAATTCTCATAAGACACAAATATAACAATTTTTTTTAAAAAACATGTCCTCAATATCCCTTGGTTTTTCACAAATCGCCAAATTCA
This sequence comes from Acheta domesticus, assembly GCA_031308135.1. Classification (NCBI taxonomy): domain Eukaryota; kingdom Metazoa; phylum Arthropoda; class Insecta; order Orthoptera; family Gryllidae; genus Acheta; species Acheta domesticus. The sequence continues at coordinate 3,344,318 of JAHLJT010004567.1, read as the reverse complement.
AAATGATTTTTAGATCACTTAAGTCAAAACATTGAAAACAAAATTATCAACAATGAGTTATGTCACATTCTGGCTCATCCTCCTCAGATTAACAGTTAATCCACACCCAAGGACAAAATCAAGACTCCAAAATCTACACACTCCACAAATGCTGTCATCTGGAAAAAGACTCTAAATTAATCAAAAATTCAAAAACCAAATTCATGGGTGAAACTTCATGGAGCTAAGATAATACTACCTGGAATTATCTCAAATATTGTTATAATTCAAATATTGTTAAAAATTGTTCATACCAATTATTAATGCCGGTTATATAATATATTAATAATGCCAGTTCTGTATGATTAATGGCAAACCCTCACAATCAGTAACATCAAACAAAGAGGTATGTTTTTTTAAAAAAATCATAGTGTTATTGCCTCAAGAAAAGAATTGGTAATGAGGATGTTCCTTGGCTATATGTGTGATGAACACATTTTCAAAACATTTTTTATTGCATTTATTACACTAATATTTTAGTTTGTAAATTGCAACGTTTCATGGCTCACATTTGCCTCATCAGGCTAAAATATAATACATTCATTAATTAAATTATATTCTGTTAAACCACATAAAAACATTACTCAATACGAATAATGTCCTATTTTAAACCAACAAACATTTCTTCGACAGATAAGGTCTTTCAATATTTTAAATCAAGTCACTATAAATTTTTAATTTTAAAATTTTAAATCAAGACTTTTGCTCATGTATGCTACTTATAACAAAACTGCTATGATGCTAAAAATCAAATAGAAGAGTGAAATAAGGAAAGAAAGAACATCTAATCCAAGAACTGACAATTCAAAATGTCAAAAATAAATTATGTATGTATTAAATAAAACTAACCATTAACAATTTCATTCCTTAAAATTACTCAACGCACTATGGTACAATCTAGTGAAGTTGTTTGATTCAATTTGTGAGTTGCAACAATTAGTATAATTTGGTAGATTTTATAAATAAAGTGTCCAATACCAATCTCGTATACCTTCTGTTCTCTTTGGCTAAAATGTTCACATTCTTAAAATCTACTTCATGGCCAATATTCATTTGGTGAATGATCAGTGAATATTGCTTATTCGTACTCTCATTAATATTTCTTTAATGTTCAGTTAAACTCAACTTCAATATTCTCTTAGTTTGTCCTACATATGCTTCTGGACAATCTACACATTCACTCTTATATACAACTCCTTGTTGTTCCTCTTTTTGTTTAATATCTTTAAGATTTATTAATTTCTTTGATTAATTATTTTATTCACTACATTGAAGCCAAATTTGGTCTCAAACTTTGATTTCATCATGAAGATAATAGATGAAAAAAAAGGAAGGCAGAAAAATTTGTCATTTACCTCATTACTTATATTCTGCTGTTCTGAAACAATACTATTATTCATTTTATTTCTAATAATTCACATTCTCCTTTTTATCAACCTATCAGTAAAGTGTGAAGGATAATCATTATTACTAAAAACATTTTTTAATTTCTATAAATTTTGGCTATGAAATAGCGGAGCTGACAATTTCATTGCCCAATTAACAAGATTGTATACAATTGATTTCTTAATCCCAATTGGATGCTTTGACTTGAAACTTAACGTGAGACCTAACATTATTCCCTTTGTAAACCAATTAGATTTGATCTCAAAATCTGTTCTTGTTAATGTTAAATGTAAAACATGCAGTTGTTTATTTACTTCTTGTTCTAATGTGAACTTATTCACATTATAAGCATTAAATTTATTTAACAAAAGGTCAATTTGATGGTCTGAGACTATTAAAAGTGTATCATCAACATATCCAACAAATAACACACAATCAAGTTTTCAAGTACTTCAGTTTTTAGTTTCCACATGACCACTCAAGCTCCAAGAGAACTCAAAAGGTCCTCCTATACGGGAACCTTCTATCTATTTATATATTTGTTTGTTAAAAATGGAACAAAAATATTTATTATTACTCTTAGAACTAACAGAATCTCATCCACAGGAGTACATTCAATTAAATTATGCACTAACAAAAATTCTTTAAGAAAAGACATTATAAGAAATTATATTTTTCAATTAATTCCAAGCCATACTGAATCAAATGTACATAATCTTTAGTTAATAAAGGTATGAAAAGCCCATTCAAGAATTTACATAAGATAAACAGGAATGTCTAACGATGAAACAGGATAATTTTCTTTGTGAATTTTAATTAAGCCATCAGCACAAGCAATATTGGAAGTTGTTGGATAAATCCAATTATAATCTGACTTGGAAATATATCCTATATTCCAAAATCTTTTTATAATTTCTTCATCTTTTTATCTTTTATCTTTTATCTTTTTATAATAACCTCACCCAAATATTTATTAGTAGAACGACATCTTAATTTTTCAAAATTCTCTTCATTCCTAAAATTGTCCTCAACCAGTTATGTACTCATCCTTATGTATGGCTACTTTTATCACATTTAACTACTTTTATTGTTGAGGGTTGTGTTTAAAAAACAATTCAGTTAACTTCAAATTCTGCAATATTGTCTGATCATGTTTGTTTAAACTTAGTAACTACTTTCGATAATTTATTTATTACTGAACAATGTATATTATTCTGGAAAGTCTCAGAAATTTTATATAATTTAGCTTCAAAGTCCTTAATGTATTGAAAAACTACATCTTTCATATCTCTTTTTAGCAAAGGAAAAGTGAAGTTGGGACCTAGCTTAACAGTTTCAACCACATATTTCGGTATGGGAATATCTGTAAGAAAATAGATAGCACAACAAAAAAAGATAGCAGAAGACCACAAAATGCTGAAATGAGATTTCTGAGATCAGTAGCTGGGTATAAGCTGACAAGAAAAGGAATTTGAAAATTTGTAAAGAACTTGGAACAATATTTTCAAGAGAAAATGAACTATTATTAACGAAATTCCTAGACACAACACATTGAAAGGATACAAGCCTGCGAAAAGAATTCTACATTACTGCCCACAAGGAAGAAGAAATCCTGGCCACCCGAAGAAGAGAAGGGACGACCAGAAGGGTATGGAGGCATAACAGGCAGCGCCCGTATAATTGAAGGAGAAGAAGAAGAATATCTGTAAGATTATAAAAACATTTATAATTATTATCCATGTCGCCATAATTATAATCAATCTGTTATTCACAAAATTTTAGAATCATTTTATATTTCTTATCCAAATCATGCCTTAACAAGGAATCAAGTCTTAGACATTGTGTGTAATAAAATATATCCTGTTCCGAATGAAAGAAATCTAAGCAAATCCTCAATCTTCTTAAGATCTAATTCTAAATTTTTCATCAGGCAAAACTTATCAGTAATACTTAAATTAAGTAATGTTTCCTCCAATTTGTTATATACCTTTCACTAGACTTACATATTTTCAATGAGTTAAAGTTAATATTACACTTTTTAGTTTGATTCACAACATTTGGTATAATTCCTTCATTCCTACATTCTGTCAAAAATACAAGATGAGCCTCAACTTTTTTGTACTGAGTACTTAACGTTCATCCATCTCCACATCCAAACAGCAGCAGAAGGGGGAAGACCCCTGGCCCCCCGAATTGGGTAATTAACATGCTCTCACTTTTAGGCACACAAACGGAAATGCATGTAATGGAAAGTAACAAAATTATGCCATCAAGCATAACAGCATAGAGAAATTCTTCCATTTCATTACAGAAATTTTAAGAAACACTAATATTTCCTACTCTTGTAAGTCATTTGCACACACGAAGTAATCAATCCTTCCATGTCTTGTAAAGAATGAAAATTTACAATAAAAATCTATTTGATGTACCTACTGGCTTTGTGATCAACTCTGTTTATATCAAAATATGGCACATCAAGAAACTTATATTTATTCAAAAAAATATAGTGCTATTTCAAAAAATGTATAAGTAAACAGAACTCTTAGATAAAAAGTATCAAAATTCTTAAAAAGTACAAAACTAGAGACGAAGATCATTTAAAGTTATCAAGCCTCCAAAAGTCCAATTGATACAAAGAATCTTTCTTTAGGCATTTTACACCCAGAACTAGCACTATATCAAAATTATAGGTTAAGAAATGTCGATTATGAACGGAATTTCGAATTCGCTGAAAATCAGTATCCCAGCCCGGAATCGCATGGCGAGTTCACTGGTGCAATCCGTTTTTCAAACAGATTGTTAGTTTTCCAGAAATTCGCGAAAAACTGAACCGGCCATTTTTGGTCATTTTTTTAAAATTCGTCTCAGGACTCATTTCTCGCCCAAATGCGGTAAATAATGGAATTTTCGAAATCTACATTAAAGTTTAAAATCGTGGTTTACTTCCTGAATAGAAATAGTTTGCATAATTTTGCAGAAAAGTACATTTTCTGCCCCATCTTTCGTGCAACCAAAAAAACGCAAAATTTCGTCGACAAAAATTGTCGATTTGGGACGGAATTTCGAATTCGCTGAAAATCAGTATCCCAGCCCGGAATCGCGTGGCGAGTTCACTGGTGCAATCCGTTTTTAAAACATATTGTTAGTTCTCCAGAAAATGGCGAAAAACTGAACCGCCCATTTTTGATCATTTTTTAAAAATTCAGCTTAGGGCTCATTTCTCGCCCAAATGCGGTAAAAATGCCCAAAAGTCAGTTTTTTTAACCGACTTTCAGTTTTCGAGATATTCGTGAAAAGCCAAAATAAGTTGATTTTCGAAATTTACTTTAAAATTCTGCGTCCTAGCACAGAATTTCAAGGCAAATCCACTAGTGAAAACCGTTTTTCGATCCGACGCTTTGTTTTCAAGATATTCGCGAAAAACGAAAAAAGTTCATTTTCGAAATTTACCCTAAAATTCTGCGTCATAGCACAGATTTTCATGGCAAATTCACTAGTAAAGTCCGTTTTTCCATACGACGCTTAGTTTTCGAGATATTCGCGAAAAAAAAAAGTCGATTTTTTACTTTCACCTTCAAATTCAACTCCCCAGCACAGCATTTCATGGCGAATTCACTAGTGAAGTCCGTTTTTCGATACGACGATTAGTTTTCGAGATATTCGCTAAAAACGAAATAAAGTCGATTTTCGACTTTGACCTTAAAATTCAACACCCTAGATCAGCATTTCATGGCGAATTCACTAGTGAAGTCCATTTTTCAATACGACGCTTAAATTTTGAGATATTCGCGAAAAAAGAAAAAAAGGCGATTTTTTACTTTCACCTTAAAATTCAACTCCCTAGCACAGTATTTCATGGCGAATTCACTAGTGAAGTCCGTTTTTCGATACGACGCTTAATTTTGAGATATTCGCGAAAAAAGAAAAACAGGCGATTTTTTACTTTCACCTTAAAATTCAACTCCCTAGCACAGCATTTCATGGCGAATTCACTAGTGAAGTCCGTTTTTCGATACGACGCTTAGTTTTCGAAATATTCGCGAAAAAAGAAAAAATGTCGAATTTTTACTTTCACCTTGAAATTCAAATCCCTAGCACAGCATTTCATGGCGAATTCACTAGTGAAGTCCGTTTTTCGATAGGACTCTTAGTTTTCGAGATATTCGCGAAAAACGAAAAAATGTCGATTTTCGAATTTGACCTTAAAATTCAACTCTCTAGCACAGCATTTCATGGCGAATTCACTAGTGAGGTCCGTTTTTCGATACGACGCTTAGTTTTCGAGATATTCGTGAAAAACGAAAAAAAGTCGATTTTATAATTTGACCTTGAAATTCAACTCCCTAGCGCTGCTTCTCATTTGGAATTCACTTGTGGAGTCCGTTTTTCGATACGACGCTTAGTTTTCGAGATATTCGTGAAAAACGAAAAAAGTCGATTTTCGAATTTGACCTTGAAATTCTACTCCTTAGCGCAGCGTTTCGTGCGGAATTCACTAGTGAAGTCAGTTTTTCGATACGACGCTTAGTTTTCGAGATATTTGCAAAAAACGAAAAAAGTCGATTTTCGAATTTGACCTTGAAATTCAACTCCCTAGCGCAGTTTTTCATGGGGAATTCACTAGTGAAGTTCGTTTTTCAATACGACGCTTAGTTTTCGAGATATTCGCAAAAAACGAAAAAAGTCGATTTACGAATTTGACCTTGAAATTCAACTCTCTAGCGCAGTTTTTCATGGGGAATTCAGTAGTGAAGTTCGTTTTTCAATAGCACGCTTAGATTTCGAGATATTCGCGAAAAACGAAAAATGTCGATTTTCGAATTTGAGCTTGACATTCAACTTCCTTGCGCAGCTTCTCATGTGGAATTCACTAGTAAAGTCCGTTTTCGATACGACGCTTAGTTTTCGAGATATTCGCAAGAAACCAAAAAGGTCGATTTTCGAATCAGGGACCGAAAAGGTATTGAATACCGGTAAAAATACCGGTAAAATACCGGTATTTTTTCATAGCGGTATAAAATACCTTTATTCTTTTATACCGGTAAAATACCTTTATAGGACGTCTATACCGGTATGGACGTCCATAAAGGTTATACCGGTATTATACCGGTATTTTCAATGGAAATAGTGCCGCGTGCCCCACACACGCGCCACAAACGCGCGCGCGCGCCACAAACGCGTTCCACATGCGCTCGCGGTAAACCCACGCGCGAGCTAACCACACGCGCGCGCCAACACACGCGCGCGCCAAACACACGCGCCCCAAACACATGCGCGCGCCAACACGTGCGCGCATCAAACACGCGCGCCGAACAAACACGCGCGCCGAACAAACGAGCGCGCCGAACAAACGCGCGCACCGAACAAACGAGCGCGCCGAACAAACGCGCGATCCGAACAAACGCGCGCGCCGAACAAACGCGATCCGAACAAACGCGCGCCGAACAAATCGCGCGCCGAACAAACGCGCGATTCGAACACACACGCGCGCCGAACAAACGCGCGATCCGATTAAACGCGCGCGCCGAACAAACGCGCGATCCGAAAAAACGCGCGATCCGAAAAAACGCGCGCGCCGAACAAACGCGCGATCCGAACAAACGCGAGCGCCTAACACACGCTTGCACCTCTCACACGCGCGCTACACACTTATGCGCTATACACTCACGCTCTATGCACCCACGCGCTATATACACTCGCTCTTT
>JAHLJT010004567.1:3076485-3337088 GCA_031308135.1 Acheta domesticus | reverse complement strand
AAACATTAAAACACCCTTAGCACTATTGTAGCGGTACGCTATTTTAATATTTTTTAAATTTCACAAATAACTGTCGATTGCGAGGCGTCACCCCCGCAGCCGCCAGCCGGGTCGGCGCGCCCCCTCGCTAATGGAAGGGGATGACAGCACGCGCTCCTCTAAAGTTTATGGCCATCGTCCGCGAGTCGACCCTCATCCCGTCACGCACCCGGGCGTCGAAGAAGAGATTAGAGACGTGTGCTGATCCGCCGTTCCGGGTATCATGCGCACTAAGTACCCAGGCCGTCCCTTCGCAGTTTTCTCCAGGGGTCCCAACGGACATTCCGCGTACCCTTTACTGACCTACTTCCGAAGTCAGACGGAGAGCGTTTTCCAGACAGAGATAGGGCTACGGAAAATTCCTAGAATCATCGGACCTGATTGGCCGAGGACAAAATTACGGCGTAGTAGCACTTAGCCAATCAGGGGCAAAATTCCGTGGGGGTGGGAGCGATTTGGGGCACTTTTGAATTTTCGGGGTGGCGGAACGAGGAGACCTCCACGCTAGCGGCGTAGGGGAGAGCATCACTTATCTTGTTCGATTGAGCTGGGGGGGGCGAGCGCCGCGGAGCGAGTAACAGCTCCGGCGCCGCGTTCGAGGGCTACGTTGTACTCGACTTGTCTTGGGTGGCGAGCGCCGCGGAGTAAGCGATAGCTCGGCGGCCCGCGTTCGAGGGAGAATTATTATTTGGACTTAGTTCGTGGACACTGAGCTCTGCCGTGGGCAGTGACCGGTGACTAGTTTTCTCCGAGATTCGTGATCGTGATAACTCCAGAGAACTTCCGTGAGAACTGCTAATTTTTTGTGAACGGAATCGCGATCATTCACGATCCGGGCCAGCTGACCGTCGCCGCCGCCGCCGTCACCGCCGCAGCCGCTCCTGCGCCGCCGCCGCTCCTTTGGTAGCTACTGTGGGAGGACGTTTCTCGGCCTGGCAGGGCCATCTCAGCCGCCGACCCAGACGGAGAGAAGCCGCGACCCCCGCCGCCGACGCCGAGGGCCGCCTACACGCCGCCCCATTCAGCATAAACTTCGGTCAACGACCGCCAAAGAACTATTGTGCATTGCTGTGCCGCGCTTAGGCACTTGTTTCCTCATTATTGTCAGCCAGAAGGCGAATGCCTAGAGTTGTTGGGGCTGTAAAGAATTTAATTGTAATTCTCGTTCTTTCTCTTTTTTTTTAGATTTAAGTTTTATCTCAATTTTTTTTTCGTTCTAACTGAGCTCATCAGGTAGGGCCTTTCTTAACTCTTTGAATCACTGTAACTTCCCCGGCCTATTATTAGGCGGGAATAAACCTTTTTATTTGCTTTACCAACCACTGAATTGTTTCTGTAGTTAGCAAACGCCTTACGACTCCTTCCATCCGAGTTAGATAGATTTAAGCAGGTGACAAAGTTGGCCGACTGAGCTAGGCCAGGGCCGCCCTCGTTGACTTCGGCGCACACCACGCCGCCGGAGCTCGACGCTGTGGTTGACAATCGACGCCACCGTGTGGCTCGATAACGAACCTTGGGTGTGACAATTGGCTTTCCCAAGTGGGGCTCGATAGTACCACAGATACCCCAGTAAAACGCCCTAGAATCAATCATGTCTCAGTGCCATTTTGATAATAGTCGCAGAACCTAATTTCTATTACTGTTGTTTTTTAAAATGGAGAAGGACTGCTACGAAAAGAAACAATTTGTGGTCTGGTAATGATATTAATATTATTGTATTTTGTGTATAAGTGTATTGTTTTGTGCTTTGTGTGTTGTGAATACCGTGTGCGCGTTTCACGCAAAACAGCCAAAATGCTGGACGAATCAGCCGTCGATGTGGCGGGAGAGAGCAGGTCGGGGGAACAGCCTGCGCCCGAGATCACCCTAAGTGAACTTATGCGAGTTCTCACGAAGCAAATGCGGAGAGTACGAAAGACAGCGAGTCAGATTGCAGAAAGTAGTAGAATTTAAAACTAGAATTGATGAACCAAATTTCAGAGAGTAGCGAGAGACATGCGAGACAAATTCAGAAAGTAATAAAAGACATGAGGAAAGATTTGACGGCTAGACAGTTGTTTGGTTGACCAGGCCGCCCGAAACTAGAAAATTTGGAGGCGAAATTTGATCACAAAATAGGAACTTTGCAGAATCAGTTAGAGGTAGATGTGGGAAAATTGAAACTAGCGTGGAGAACTTAGGCCAGGAGTTAGAAAGTTAGAGGGCCGAGGCAAGGGAAAATATTATCAAAATCGAATCAGAAATTAGTCAGAAACTTCAGGCATGTGACAGGAAAGTGGAAGCTTATTGCGAATCAATTACTGAGAATATTGCCGAGGTTTAAAACAGAAATGAACGGCAAATTCACGAAAATTGAAACCAAACTCAGCACGGAAGTGAGTGAAATCCATGGCAAATCGAGAAATTAGGAGTTACTGAAGGGGAGAATATCAGGGACAGGGAAGAAAAGTTAAAGAAGAAATAGACAAGAACTAATAAATTAGTAAGGGAGAAATCGAGAAAGAGAAAGAGAACGGTCCTATGCGAATTCATCGGGAGGATCAGGGCTTAGATTCTCGTGTGGCCCCCCACAAATTTATGTTTTTGGGGAAAAGCAGATGAAAATCCAAAGGTTTCTCGACCGTGCAGAGAATTACATGGATTTGACGAAGGCAGTACCCGTCCAAATTAAAACCTAAATTCATGCAGGAACTCTACGCGGAATGCTGCCCATTGGCTCACTGCGCTTGCACCATTCCACAAACGTACGAAGAGTTTCGTACCAAGTTCCTTGCGCGTTACTGGAACGAACAAACGCGTTACGAATTCGAGAGAAAGATTCTAGAGAACAGGTGGGACAAAAGACGCGACCAATCTTACCTTGACTACGCCATGGAGAAAATCTCCGCTATAAATTGTGTGACCCATGATAGAGGATAAAAAGGTCATTTGGCTTTTGACCGCGCATTACCCTACCTATGTGCAAAATTTAATTAATAGTGTAGGATGTGAGGACCTCGATCGATTCCAGGAGCTGCTCGCTCAATTGATAGGACTCGGGTAATTTCTTATGAGGATAATGGGAGCGAAACCAAGGGAACGGCCAGAACGAACGTCATGGCGTCCGCGATGACCGGAATCGGGGGAACGCTGCAAATGAGCGACGCCACCACCGATTCTAATGAGAATCGAGGCGGGAACGCTGGGGACAGAAACGGTCAGCATGATTTCCACTGACAGAGCCCGTTAATTAGAACCGTTCGAGCCAGTAAGGTACTACGGGTCCCGAACGAGTTGTGTCAGAGTACCAATTTCCAAGGTAGTGTCAGTGAACTACGCATTTCATGACTTAAATGACGATGCGAATGAACATGTGAAGGAACTCGACGGAAGTGCCCAGTAATCGAGTTTCTCACAGGAAATTTTAATGTACGCGCTCTAGTAGATACCGGCAGTGAGGTTAGCGCAATTTCAAAGAAATTTACTCGCAACTAATAAGTGAACGCATTCCAGTGCCAACTTTGCCTACGGGTAAATGCTTCGTTGTAGGAATCGGGAAGAAGAAAGTAAGCCGATTTCATGCAGGCCTTAATCTCACTAAATTTTCGGAAGTTTCATTCGACGTGCCATGTTTAGTCATAGAAGACTTGAATTATGATGTTATTCTAGGGGTAGATTTCTTGCGGGAAAATAACGGGATAGGGATTTTTCCAGGAATATTGTGAGTTTCGGTGAGGGTAGGGAAATTGAGATACAAGATGACGAGGACAGACCGGACATTAGCATTCATGTGGGTTGGGGATTCGGGGGGATGACGTGAGTGGAGTCATTAACAAGTGCTTGCTAGGAAATGATTCACTAAATGACCACGAGCGCCATCAGCTGCAGCAATTGCTCTGCAAATACGGCAACGTTTCGATCGTCCCGTGCATCCAATAAAAGACTTTTGCTTCGGATCCAGGTCACCGATGACTCACCCTTTAAAGTGAAAAATTACCCTATTCCGCAGTCCATTAGGGGGGAAGTCGATGAAACGATCAAAAACATGATTAGTGAAGGCATTATTGAGAGGTCAGTCACGGCCTACTTAAACCCGATTGTTGTTGTCAAGAAGAAAGACGGGAAAGTTAGAATTTGTTTAGATGCACGACGAATCAACGAAGTTACAGTCCCAGAAAACGAGGCACCTCAAAACATAGACGAAATTCTTTGGAAATTCAACAAAACTAAAAATTTTTCGGCCTTAGATTTTCGAGTTCTTATTGGCAGATTTCCATCCACCCCGACGATAGGAAGTTCACGGGATTCTTATACAACGGCTTAACCTACGTCTGGAAACGTATGCCTCCTGCGGGACGAAAACGGCCTTCCAGCCGGAAAATTCATTTTTTCAACCTCCGTCCGTTTAAAGAGTAGAAGTCACTGACAACCTCTGCACACGATTCGGAGTACCTTGGGCTCGCGGTACAGTTCATGTTCTTCTTTGTTAAATTTTGTAGGGTTAATTAGAATTAAGATCTAGTAGTAGTTGCAATTTTCTTAGTTACTGTAGAATGATTTTAATGTTAGGCATCGCCATGTTATTTTTTTGAATTTCATCACGACGAGAAAAAAAATTCTCATTTCCAAATCTCATTTTTCAAAGCCCCAATTTTTTTTCTCTATTCGGAGGGGAGGGCCAATGTAGCGGTACGCTATTTTTAATATTTTTTAAATTTCACAAATAACTGTCGATGCGAGGCGTCACCCCCGCAGCCGCCAGCCGGGTCGGCGCGCCCCTCCGCTAATGGAAGGGATGACAGCACGCGCTCCTCTAAAGTTTATGGCCATCGTCCGCGAGTCGACCCTCATCCCGTCACGCACCCGGGCGTCGAAGAAGAGATTAGAGACGTGTGCTGATCCCGCCGTTCCGGGTATCATGCGCACTAAGTACCCAGGCCGTCCTTCGCAGTTTTCTCCAGGGGTCCCAACGGACATTCCGCGTACCCTTTACTGACCTACTTCGAAGTCAGACGGAGAGCGTTTTCCAGACAGAGATAGGGCTACGGAAAATTCCTAGAATCATCGGACCTGATTGGCCGAGGACAAAATTACGGCGTAGTAGCACTTAGCCAATCAGGGGCAAAATTCCGTGGGGTGGGAGCGATTTTGGGGCACTTTTGAATTTTCGGGGTGGCGGAACGAGGAGACCTCCACGCTAGCGGCGTAGGGGAGAGCATCACTTCTTCTTGTTCGATTGAGCTGGGGGGGGCGAGCGCCGCGGAGCGAGTAACAGCTCCGGCGCCGCGTTCGAGGGCTACGTGTACTCGACTTGTCTTGGGTGGCGAGCGCCGCGGAGTAAGCGATAGCTCCGGCGCCGCGTTCGAGGGAGAATTATTATTTTGGGACTTAGTTCGTGGACACTGAGCTCTGCCGTGGGCAGTGACCGGTGACTAGTTTTCTCCGAGATTCGTGATCGTGATAACTCCAGAGAACTTTCCGTGAGAACTGCTAATTTGTGTGAACGGAATTCGCGATCATTCACGATCCGGGCCAGCTGACCGTCGCCGCCGCCGCCGTCACCGCCGCAGCCGCTGTCGCCGCCGCCGCTCCTTTGGTAGCTACTGTGGGAGGACGTTTCTCGGCCTGGCAGGGCCATCTCAGCCGCCGACCCAGACGGAGAGAAGCCGCGACCCCCGCCGCCGACGCCGAGGGCCGCCTACACGCCGCCCCATTCAGGCATAAACTTCGGTCAACGACCGCCAAAGAACTATTGTGCATTGCTGTGCCGCGCTTAGGCACTTGTTTCCTCATTATTGTCAGCCAGAAGGCGAATGGCCTAGAGTTTGTTGGGGCCTGTAAAGGAATTTAATTGTAATTCTCGTTCTTTCTCTTTTTTTTTTAGATTTAAGTTTTATCTCATTTTTTTTTCGTTTCTAACTGAGCTCATCAGGTAGGGCCTTTCTTAACTCTTTGAATCACTGTAACTTCCCCGGCCTATTATTAGGCGGGAATAAACCTTTTTATTTGCTTTACCAACCACTGAATTGTTTCTGTAGTTAGCAAACGCCTTACGACTCCTTCCATCCGAGTTAGATTCTAAGCAGGTGACAAAGTTGGCCGACTGAGCTAGGCCCGGGCCGCCCTCGTTGACTTCGGCGCACACCCACGCCGCCGGAGCTCGACGCTGTGGTTGACAATCGACGCCACCGTGTGGCTCGATAACGAACCTTGGTGTGACAATATTCAGATATATAATACAACCTTCATTAAACATATGCTTGCCCCTTTTGGGGAGGTGCTACTTCAGAAATTGCAAATTATACAAAATAAATTTCTACGTGGTCAGTCAACATATCGTGGGGTACCATAAGAAATGAACAATTACACAAAGAACTCTCAATTCAAAACATAAAAGCATGGGTACTAAAAATCTCAACAAATTTCTACTCATTCAGACACTCTAACCCAGCTTATGAACATTTTAAACTACGAAAAACATCATCAATAAATTCAAGAATCAAATTTAAATTTTCAAAAGATCTAGTACAAACTCCATAAAATGACTACTGTATATAAATAGCACATACTATATCATTGTTTAAATATTAAAGAAGTTGTATTTAATCAATTAAAACAAGACGTTAGAGGTCCCTGTAAGGGTATCCCTCAGTATTTATGTTCAAAAGTTAAATTGTCTCCTTAAATTAATTCATATGTAAATTGTTTATTATTTTAGTCAGTTATATTTATGTATTCAATACCTTGAAAGATTCTGTCTGCAATCGAACAAGGATAAAATAAAAATTTTGAAACAAATGTTTAAAATTAACAAAATGCAAAATCTATGTTAATTATAAATATGTTGTGAGAAAATTACCTGTAACTATTTAAGGTTAGGTCACACATGTTCAATTATTTGACATAGATGTTAACAATTAATGATGTTTTTAATTAAAAATGTAAAATATGCAAATATTTGCCCTTTAAATGAAAATACGCTCAATCATTAGAAATATGCAGAAATATGTACCATAAGAATTTGTGTGTCAACCCCAAACAACAAGAAATTAATTTGTGTTCTTTAACATGTCATCATGTTGAAGGGGAAAAAATGCAAACATGCAAAATCCTCAGCCTAATTATCATACTCAGTGCCTCGCTGCATACAACATAGCTCACGTTGTGCGATAGTAAAGCTCCAAAAAAGACGCTCACCATTAATGTTGATGAATGTTAATTATTGATAGCAGTTTTTGTTAATATCCTTCATTTATTGTTGTATTATTTTGTTGTTGTCCTTGATCAGTGTGCACGCTTTTTGGACGATTAAAAGAGGAAGAATGAAGCCAGAATCGGAAGCACTAGTAACAGCTGCTCAAGATCAGGCGTTGAGAACACGACATTATGATCAAGCGGTTCTCAAAATTTCCCATGATGATAAATGCCGCATTTGCCAGGAACAAGTAGAAACATTGATCATATCGTCTCAGCTTGTCCAATTCTAGCAAAGACCGAATATTTGAAAAGACACAACAAGGTGTGTAGTTACCTCCACTGGTATATCTGTACCGCTCTCGAAGTTCCAAACTTGTCCCAACTGATATGAACATGCACCAAAACCGGTGACATCTGTCGGACTCTACATAAGATTGTACGAGCAACAAATTCAAACTGATCGCACGATAGCCGTAAACAAACCAGATATTGTTATCCAGGATTTGGAAAAAAAATCTTGTCTACTTGTAGATGTTGCTGTACCTTGGGATCAAAACGTCGTAACAAGGAGGTAGAGATCCTTCTTAAATACAAGAATTTGGAACTCGAGGTCAACCGAATGTAGGGCGTAAAAGCACAGGTCTTCCCGATAGTTCTCGGAGCTCTGGATTTGTTCCGCAAAATTTGTGTAAGAATTGGGCTTAACTTACAGGTCATTCAAAAGACTGGGAAGAGCAAGAAATTGCTTTATTCGGAACAGCCCTCTTTTTCGCAAAGTATTGTAGAGGCACCTATAGTCCATAGATCCACTCCTTAGGTAGCTGGTTGCAACCTGGAGTAGATTTTTATATTCAGCCGACCCATAGCATATTTAATCGTGATGTAGAGGAATAATAATAATAATAATAATAATAATAATAATAATAATAATAATAATAGTTACTCATGTTGACATGAACGATGGTTTTTTACTGCAGATTATCCCCTTATGGTCGTATTTGTGATTGTCCTTTCACCTCTCATCATCATCCTATCATTTCATAATTTACAATTCAAGACGTAACAACCTTGTCTTAGCAAGGGATACAGCCGAAAGCAGATCCCCAGAATTGCACACGGTTATCTCTCTCCAGGATAGAATACGACTGCAGGTTTTAGTCCTGCGTAAACATGGTCGTATTTGCGATTGTCCCTTCACCCTTCATTAACATCCCATCATCTCATTATTCATATTTAAGGCGTAACAACCTTGTCTCATCAAGGGATAAAGCCGTAAAAAAGGTGGTCCCTACAATTTCACACGTCAATCTCACTGGGGCCTCGGAACATAATATTTTTTAATTTATTCCCTCTTGGTCTGAGACCCTCAGCAGCCGTGAACGACTAGTACAGTAGTTGATTATATTTTATACAAGTTTGTAAGATATTTTCTTTTATCGTGATTATTACATTTTCAGAAGCACTTTATATTACACGGAAAGGCTAATCTCTTCCAGTCTGCTTAAGGAGGGTCAAAAAATTCTCTGGGTAATTTCCTTTCCAATCGGTTACGATGAGGGTTCTGATTGCCAAGTTTGAAATGGATAGCTGAAGATATTCGAGAAATTTTGTTAATGAATTTTGCGGATAGAAGGGAAATATGTACAGTGATAGGTGTGATACCGAGTTCTTGATGGATTTGAGAGTTTGGGATGAACCAGGATGCTTTCGTGATTATTCTTAGGAATTTATTTTGGAATTTTTGGATTTTCTGAATATTTGTTTTGGATGCTGCGGCCAGACAGGAGATGCATAACTTAATATAGGTCGTATCATTGTTTGGTAGAGATAAATTGATGTGTGTAATTGGAGTGGGGATGATTTTTGAGTAGGGGATATAACTGATGTGTTCTTTTAGTGGCTAGTGCTATTCTATGCATGATATTGGGTCTCCATGTGAGTCGTCTGTCGAGTAATACTCCACGGTATTTTGCCGTGACGTTCGCGGGAATCCATGTTATGTTATGGTTTTGATAGGTGAGTGTGGGTGGGTCAAGTGGTCTTGGAAGAGTGAATATTTTCCCTTGGCTCTTGCTTGCGTTTATCTGAATGTGCCATTTCTGTGCCGAATCGGAAAATACAGTGAGATGGTTTTGCAGATCCTCTATTGTTGTTTCTATGTCTCGGTTTGTGGAGTAGACTGCTGAGTCATCTGCAAAGTGGCAATGGATGTTGATGGTGTGGTTTGGGTACGTCAGCTATGTAGATATTGAATAAGGTAGGAGAGACGCTCGAACCCTGCGGAACTTCTGCTTTGATGGGGTATTGGTGTTGAGAGTGCACCAGGAAATCGCACTGAAAAAGTGCGTTCACTAAGAAAATCTTCTATATGCGTGCGAGAAATTGGGGAGTGCCAATGCTCCGGAGTTTGAATATCAGTTCTGGGTGCCATACTGTATCAAAAGCTTTTGCGATGTCAAGGAATACTGCAACTGTATGCTTATGATCATGAAAACCTTCGATAATGTCCTCTGTCAATCGCAATATTTGGTGGTATGTTGAAAGCTGAGATTGAAACCCCAAACTGATGAGATAATGTGGTCATAAATGGCCGATATTATTTTATCAGAATGTGATGGTCATTTGTCGTTTTTCGCAGGAGGCTGTGGAGAGCGCTCGGCAGAAGGCGAAAGAGCGGGGCCGAGTGTCTTTGGGCAAAGCGCCCTCCCCGGGCAAGCTGCACGCCCTCCAGTGCGACGTCAGCAAAGAGGACGACGTCCTCGCCGCCTTCAAGTGGGTCAAGGACAACCTCGGGGGAGTCGACATCCTCGTCAACAATGCGGGGGTACCAGGAAAACCTTCGCTTGTCGGTACTAACATTTTGAAAAAAAAACTCTACTCTTTTGTAAATCCCCAAATACTCTACTAATCCATGTCAATTGCTTTCAAATAAACTCGTGAAATTACTCTTCATGCAAAGCAAATTAACTTTATCGTTTATTGATGCATACGTAATTACACGCATTATAAAGAAAATAATGACAAAAATATTGCAAAAATCACCACACTCCTATTATTCTAACGTATTAACACAGTCCCACAACTCATTCTTAATTTACGAGTGTTTCTCTAACCTAACAGATTTCTCACGAATTAACTGAAAAAACACTAATATTTTGAAAATGTATATCCCAACAGCGGGGCACCGCCCCAGCCGGAACAAGCTCTAAGCCCCTAACCATTCTCCCGGATTGTGTGGTAGTGTATTGCATGACGTTTTAACAGGAGGACAAATATCGATGTTTTGCAGCATTTCGATTCTTTTTCCCTACTTCGTATATGATACGAGAAAGTAAAAACAGTCATATACTCTGCTATAGTGCGATTTTTCTAACTCTGCCCCTCAATCTTCTATGTCCATGATGGAATATCACAAGGCATCTCGCGTCTTTCTTTATCGTGCCGCTAGAAGGCGCATGTTCGCAAGCACTTCTTGATACGATCGTGATCATGCGGTATCTGGCGGCACGACTCTGAACGTCGCGAAATACCGTGATATATTCCATCGTGACAGGCCTTGAGGGGCAAAGTTAGAAAAATCGCATTATAGAGAAGTCTTCCGAATTCCGTTATCTAGATCACCGTACTCGCGGGCACTGGGAGGGGGCGTAAAATCACTCGAAAAAGAAAACGTTGGAAATCGGAATAACGTGGTATAGAAGGGATTTGAGATGTGTTGGTGGCTTTCGGATAAAAATGCCCAGTTGTCATTCTTACAAATACATTTTTAATAATTTCAGTGTTGCGCGCCATAGTCAAATATGTCTTCCCCAAAATCAAAATGTTACACTTTTATGAGAATGGCTGAGCAACCTCCAGCGCGCGCGCGCGCCCGCCCGAACACACACACACACACATACAGACACACACACACACTCACACGCACACAGACACACTCACAGACACACACACATACACACAGACAGACACACAGAGACACACAGACACACACAGACTCACACAGACACACACACACACACATACACACAGACACACACACTCACACGCACACAGACACACACACACACATACACACAGACAGACACACAGACACACAGACACAAACATAGACACACACAGACACACACACACACACAAACATAGACACACACACAGACACACACACACACAGACACACACACACACAGACACACACACACAGACACACACACAGACACACAGACACAAACATAGACACACACAGACACACACACAGACACACACAGACACACACACAGACACACACACAGACTCACACAGACACACACACAGACACACACAGACACACACATAGACTCACACAGACACACACACAGACACACACCTGGATCTGGAAAACCAATTTTCGCAGAGTTTAAGGAATTCGTCGACACTTCATTGAATATGCATTAATTGGATTGATTAGTAACTGGCAGCGTCAACTACTGAGATCATGAGTCCCGTATGTGCAGTACACGTTTTTATCCTCAAGAGATGGCGGATGTCTTCCCCCGCTGGATGGTAAGATCCGGCACCGACGTACCGTAGATTAGCGGGGTTTTCCCACAACCAGGTATCTCCCACCGGCGGGGCACCGCCCCAGCCGGGACAAGCTGTAAGCTCCCGACCGGTCTCCCGAGCTAGTGTGGTAGTGTAGTGCATGTTAGGGTGTGTATGCAAGTCAGGGGAGGATAGGACAAGGAAGGGGAAGGAAAGATCGCGCGCGGACCGTGGCTCGTTTGTTAAGGTACTGCTCAGGCTTTCGCCTAGTAATGATCGGAGAAACGACGGAAAACTACCGATAAGAGCAGTCGCCTGCTACAATTCTCTAGACAGCGACATAATTCGACCTAGCTACGTACATAGCTAGTGCCAAAAATCCTGTCACCGCCTGACTCAAATTCTAGGACCTCCCGGTCAGAGGCACCGCAGTAACATCGGTTGATGCCCTGAGCCACCTCTCCCGGTCATTAATTGGATTTTGTTAAATTTTGAAGATCAGAGTTCATTAAGAGAAAAAACTAATATCAGTCCATTTTTTTCTGATTAATAAACAGAGCATATACCCTTCAATTCATTGCGTTGTACTGATTCTATGTTTTTGTTCTTTTTGTAGAAAGTCCTACTGTCGACTGGCAGCGAATTCTTGACACCAACGTCCTTGGCCTCAGCATTTGCACAAGGGAGGCTCTTCGGCTTATGAAGGCCAAAGGGGTTGACGACGGCCACATCGTCCACATCGGGAGGTGAGGAAACGTACAGAAGGATTATGATGAAATGGGGATCTCAAAGTAAAACATTTAATATTATTTAAAATACAGGAACTTACTGTGACAATGAAATCAGTGATTGAACAACGCGCTCTTTGGATTTGTAACTTTGAGTCTAATCTTTATGTCTATGAAAAAGTCAACCGATTTATAGCAATGTGTAGAACTATGTTTATGAAATTTACAAGTACTTTTTCATTTCAGTGTGGCTGGGAAACGATTCAAGCAAAATGCCTGTTGTATATATGTACACCGCATCTAAAAATGCAGTTCGTGTTCTCACTGAAGGGTTACGAAAGGAACTAGTAGCAGCAAAAAGTAAAATTCGCGTAACGGTATGTATAACATTCATTTACCCATTCTAAATTTTGTCGGCAGGATGATCAACAAAAAATATTATTAGTTACTTTTCATAATCTTATGGAAATCCATCCCCCTTCATTTCGTTATTCAACCTCTTTCACAAGCCAAATTCCAACTCCCAAATAAATTCCCACCTTTCCTTACTGAGCCAATTTGGGCCTTTGTGTTTCCTAAATTTGTTTTTCTCAACGAATTTATTTATTTCCTGCTAACTTATTTCTTTCATTTTCTCCCTGTCCTCTTTTATTGCACCCACTCTCTGTAATGTCCCACTTTCAATACCCTCTGATAAATTCATACAAAATCTTCACCAAATGTCTGTTCTTATATCAATCTCCTTGTTTTCTCTAACTCTCTTTTTATTTATATCTTCCATATGTTCGGTTTAAGCCATTTTCAATGTTCTTTTCCTTTTTTTCTTACATGACACTTTGCTTCCTTTCTTTTCTACCAGATCTCTTCTCCTTATCATATTCATTCTACAAACTATCTTTTATCCAATATTTTTCATTTCATTCTCAACAACTCCATCCTTTTCTCCCTCCTCCATTTAAGGTTTCTTTTTACTTACAAATGAATTCGCAATATTTCAAGTGAATCGTTATTTCTTCCAGACATCCATGATTCAGGATGATCCTTGAAGCGGATATCCGCAATGAAATATTGTTTACATATTTAGTTTAATAAGCAGCGCGATATTTCAACGCCCGTTGCTTCTTTGCTGCAGGAAGTGAGTCCCGGGGCGACGCAGACAGACTTCTTGACCGGGAGAGAGGAAATCGCGCGGAAGCTCTTCAACGCGGCTGGTTCTGAACCGCAGGCGCTAGACCTGGCTCTCGTCCCGCTTCTCAAACCGGAAGACGCGGCGGATGCCGTTCTCTACGCCATCTCCAGCCCAGCTCACGTTCAGGTGAAGATTCGTTCCATAACGCTCCATATTCTATTTCATTATTCTTGAATGGTTATCAATCTCGTCCTAATAACTTCACACCGTACACTTTCTGCTAATAAAAAACAAACGTTTGATCAAAATATAATTTATTTTACAGATTCACGAGATCCTGATTAAACCTATTGGAGAAACATTCTGAGTGCCCTTTCTTTGAAAAGTCCCATAATGACAATTCAAAGGTAGAGGAACTTGAGAAAAATTTCATGTGAAATATTAATGAATCAACGAAGGATCTACTGCCAATCAATAAGAAAAGTGACCTGCAGATCAATATTTATAACCTCAGGATTTCCGTTCTGATCTCGTTATTTCTGGCCAGCGAGGTATGCAAACGGGTTTCTTTGAAGTAGAAGAGCCAATGAAATCTACGGAAGCAAGCTCTCATCGTTCCTAAAACACGCCTTAGCATCCATTACAAGAACGGAAGTTATTTCTGAATCCTGCCAATAATTATAGTTTTCACCTGAACATTGTGCCTCATCTGCTTATACTTTAAAAGTAATTGATTGCATTGCTTTCGACCCATGGTTATGAGCGTATCATCTTTACTTTACAACTAGATTTTCAAAAATCTTGTGTCGCGAGACGCAAGACCAAAGTGTAAGTTAATTGTGTAATGGAGTCGGGGACATTGGATGATATAATCAGTGGAAAGAGTTACTAATAATGGTTAAAACTCAGTGTATAAAAGAATATTCCTGAAAATATTTATGTATATCAAAATATGTTATGCAAATACAAGTTTTACTCTAGCATTATTATAGTATGGGAAAGATTTATTTATATATATATATATATATATATATATATATATATATATATATATTGAAACGCACCGCGCCTCTAAATAGAAACGCGATACATTTCAACTTAAACAACCAGAGAACATACAAACGGCGCGAGCATAACTAGGCAGCATGGCAACACGGAGGGGGGCGTCACGTGGAGCGCGAGACACGAGGGGGAGGACAGCGAGAAGTCGGTTGAGAAGGGGAGACGAGCGAAAGCCACGCTAGCGGACGGAGGTGGTGCGCGAGCGGTGCGAGTTATTTGGGGAAAAGTACCCCTAAGTGCTGAATAACTTAATAGACTTGCATAGTATTACATTTCGGACCGTTAAAGAAGTGTGATGCAGACCGAACAGCATTGGGAAGTCAACGGATAGAGTGTATGGTAAACCGAAGAGTGTGAAACCCGCCTGTAGCGTGAGCACATGCATCGCGAACGTAGGTTTCGGGGAAAGATAGAATGTGTAGTGCACAAGACAGTGACTGAACCAGTGATCATTTGTGAGACCGATCAAGCAGTGTCTGACGGGTTTTCAGTGTATAGGAACTTTCCATAATGAAACTGTATGATGACGCGTGAGGAGAACAAGAACACGTGGGTATAGGTTACCGATATTTCACCGGTGATTCAGAGAGTAATATAGTGTAACGTGTTTAGCATAATCAGTTACAACCCAAATCTGGAGTTCAGACTGTCAGGACAAGCATAAGTTAATTAGATGCACTAGTGTAGAATATACGCGTGGAGCAGCGTGAGGGGCGAACACTTGCCTACTCATCTCCGGCTGGGGGCCGAACGGCTCCGGGACCACGCGACGGGAGCCGAAGCCGCCGCCACCATCGGCGCCGGGCCCCAACGAAGCGACGTGACCCAGGTGGTAACAGGTATGATGCTAGCATTGAAGGTATTAAGTTTTGGTACCAAAACATAGTAATCATTGCATAGGGGATCAGTGTTCGAAAGTGTAATAGTGATGTTAGATGAATAAACATCAAACTGTCGTTGTATAATAAAACTGTATGTATTTATTGTACCCCGAACATCCCAGGGTCCACATTCGCGAAAAAGATCCCGAGCCCTGCCTGAAACAAACAAATTTATTGTACCGTGCCACTTCACGGGTAAGTCACGATTGACCCCGAGCAGTCGGTTCGTTACAATATATATATATATATATATTTTATTTTTATTTAATAGGTAATTATGACACATTGATACATAATTTCAATTCTTTTAACTATGTGGCTAGGCTGAAGGCCTTTAAGCCATTACAATACCTACATCCTACCGCATTCTAACCTTTCGAATTCTGGCATTCACCCCTAATGGTCTCTTCATCGCATCAAAGCCGCGGAAAGGAGACCATAAGGTATGGCTGAGGAAAAAAACCCTGAAGGGGGAAAAACCTGCCGTCAGAAGACGAGTACATGCTAAACTACTAGTTTTTATTATCTAAACTATTTATTTATTTCCTGGCGTGGGCATCTTCTCCATCCCGTCTTTGGCCTCCTCAGCCCCTGAAATCAAACACCGCCACAGAAGATCGCCCGCACCACCGCCTCTCCGAACAATTTGCTACTGATTAACTTAATTATCGCTTACTGATTAATTAATTAATACTGACTAATATACTAATTATATTAATGATTAGCATTATTGACTACCTTACTAGATTAATTTAATTATCTCTTGCTTATTGAATTAATTATTTTATCTCCAGTCTAGGCTCCGCTCGTACTACTAACCAATACTGTTTTCCCACTCCCTGATTACCGTTTTCCCTGATAGTTCGAACCTTTCCTAAAAATATTCCTAATTCTTTCATAAAGTGAGATCTGTTATCAGCTAATATATTTTGAGCGAGCGTTATGTTTCTAAATTGGAAGCCATAGTTCCCCATTCCCATCCATTTTCTCTCCAAGTTTCTGTAGCGCAGCAATTTAACAGAATGTGGATCCAATCTTCTCTATCACCGCACAGTACACAGATTCCATTGTCATTCGAATCCTTCATTCTACGTTGCATCCACCCCCCTAACCTAAACCACGCGTATCCCCCTCTTGCGTCCCTTTTAAGTGTGTGTACGTAACTTTCGCATCCCCATACAGGACTCGTGTGAATTTGTACCACTAACGAACATTTTTCTGCCGATGCTGCAAGAATATCTTGCCTTTTAATATCCGAAAGTCGATCTGAAATTAATCGTTCTATTTCCCGTGTTCCCCTATTCTCAACCATTTCAGGAGAAACGTCTCCCAGACCTGCGCGTTCTAGTACCCGTTTCACTTTATACGACCAATATCGCTGATCGTTTTCCTGTAATTGCGCTCTAAAGCACCTGCGAATAAGCGTGTCGGACTCTTCACTTGCTAATCTAATCCAAAGCTTAATGGCTTTCATTTTTAGATCTTTCCAAATTCCTACACTACCTACCTCTCTTAAGACGCCGACATTTGCTGCGAATCTAGAGACTCCAAGAATTAATTTATAGTAATCTGTTTCGATGCTTTCTAATCTGTCTATTCTATCCACTCCCCAGATTTCCGCCCCGTAATTCATTTCTGGGAGCACTAGTGATTTAAACATTGTGTCGCACACCTTTAAGGGCAATTCCGGTACTCTACGCATTACGCAACCGATTTCTTTGAGAGCAATTCTTCCTTTACTATGAGCCGCAACTATGTGTTTATTCCATCCCCCGTTCATAGAGAATTTTGCACCAAGATAAGTAAAAGTTTTAACACGGTCGAGTTCCTCCTGTGCGTAATACCATTTCTCTTTGTTACCCCAAATAAACCCATTCTTGAAGACCACAGTTTTTGTTTTTTGAATATTTACTTTTAATCCCCATGCTACACTATATCTTTCTAGGATGTTTAAACTCGTCTGTAATCCTCAATCGTTTCCGAGCATAGAACTAAATCGTCCGCATAAAGTAATCCGGGAATTTTCAGGCCATCAATTGCCGGTGCAGATGTGTCGGTTTCCTGTACCCATGTCAATAAATCATTTATGTACAAGATAAACAACAGCGGTGAAAGAGGACAACCCTGTCTTACCCCTACTGTCGATTTTATTTTTTGCGTTGTACTTACGTCACCGCACTTGACGCAGAAATTTACTTCTCTGTACATACTCTGCAATACCGTTAAAACTTATATATATATATATATATATATATATATAATATATACTTATATATATACTATATATATGTTTATGCTGTAATAAAACATATTCATGAATTGCAGGATCCGAAAATACAAGATATATTGTTCAATTTACAATTTATGTTCCGTAGTCGTACCAATTCTTGCTGTAATCCAGATAACAGGAGATCTACAATATACACTGCCGGATCGACGAACTGCAAGATGTCACAATTTCACTAGCAAAGTCACAAATGGCACCAGAGGTCGTCCTAAGTCTAGAGCTGTGGTTGCCAACTCAAAGCTCTGTGATGTCATAAACTCTGCTCTCTTGCTCCGAGCCGATCTGACCAGCAAAGGCAGAGCTCGACGCGGCGGCAATCGCACAGAGTTTCAATGATGGTACGGAGGTGGGGGAAAAAGTTTCGCTTGGAAAATCGATAATTATATTTTTAACTGGTAATTATTATTTAAAATGTTTATGATTCAATAACAATATGAAGGATTATATAATAGTACATATATCCTTACATAACTCAAAACAATATCCAACTCTTTATCATAGCCAGTCTGTAATTCCATTTCCATTCTATTTGATAATATTTTGGAAAATACAGTTTTCACATTTTAAGACAATAATATTTTATACAATAGTATATAACATAAATAAATAGTTCGTTTCGTTCGTTAATGCGAGGTCAAGATCAACAGAATGAATTTACAATTTTACCAGTTCATTTCCCATATGGAGGTAATATACAAGACCATTGGCTGTTGGGAATTTTGAACGGGAGTTTAACATTACACTAGGGAACAAGATTTTTACTACCAAGAAGTTAGAGTGCACGACAGACTCAATTTCATACGTAGTTTACGAATATCACTATATAAACGTTCAGTTTTTAAATATACCGTATGTTTATACCGTATCATATCGTATTTTGATATAATGCAAATACATTTAAACTGCACCCATTAGATATGTAGAATCAATACGCATAAACTCTTTTTTAAAAATTAAAAAATTTGTTCAGTTCACCTACGCCACTTTCATGACCTATCAACAAAATTAGCCTTTTGTGTTATTTTTACCGTATTCGAAGATTGCCGTCTTTATTCTCGCGTCTGATAGTTGCGCTCAATTACGAGTAGGTCTTAGTGAATGTTTTGAAAACAAATCACGTACACCATCATATTTCCCCTGCGCATCAGTCATCGAAAGGAATTATTTTAGCCCCTTACCTTATCGCAAATATGCAAGTATCCAACTGTTGGGGTGGCAGATTCTGAGTCAGTCGGTGTCATGCGGAACTGAACACGCAGTGCGCGTGAAGTTCGTGTCTGGTTTGCGTGTGCCTCAAATACCCTAAAACATCACATTTCTGTGGTTTTTATAAACTGAAATTCGACACTTGATCTGTAGAATTGAATCGGTTCGGTAAGATGCAAATCGTCATTTCACATTGAAAGTGTGCGAATCAACCCGATATCTTCTGCAACGTTTGTGGAAGATTTACACCCAAACTTCAAAGGAAAAAATATATATTAAATCACAAAACTTGCGTATTCATTATAATTTGGCTGTTGTGTTTGTGATCAGGACAAACCATGGGCTGCTCATCAGTGTTAGGTCAGCTGTACAACGAACCTTAGGTTGTAGTTGTATGGAAAACTCAAATCATTGTCATTCGCTCTACGAATGTTGTGAAGAATATCAACAAATCATTTTAATGTCTGAAAATTATTGCACAAATGTGCGTATTCCATTTTTATCTTGTTCTTACCTTATATGAAGCATGCTCAAAAAATTTTGTAGTAATCGGAGTGACAATGTGGAAATTAGTATAGGATTTTGTTTATTTCAAATACTAAATATGTTTCGAACCTTTTCGAATCTTGCGTGATAGAAACTTTTTATAACAATTTTCGAAATCAGCGTGATCTTTTCCTTTGAAATCACCTACTTTCATCCTGCAGGTATGAAAAAAAGTTTTTGTTTCCTAGTATTTTTAGCCACTATGATTCATTAGTATGTCCTATGCCAGAGACTCGAACAAAGCTATGGATAACATTTAGAACTTTTCAACACATTTAAATACTTACGGTGTCGGTGACTCTACATTCAACTATTATTTAATATGTTGGAATGTAATCTCTATGGCAACTAGCATTGTTAAATACGATAACAAGAAATGTTAGTTTCCTTGTTATGTAACAACTTGCATCGAAAATCCAACCACAGATTTGACACAATACACTCTGCTAATGAAATAGTCTAATCTACAACTCTCGCGCATATAGTGACACGAGAGCTCAAAAAATGTAGGACTGTTATACAACAATTTTGAAAAATGCATAGAAGAATGGTTTCCACTACCAGCCTATTCAGTTGTAATAGTTTACAAGATTGCAACTCCCAAATACCCCCAATTGCAGTAAGAAGTTTACAATGGGACTGGTTAGGGTGTGCGCAAAGGCGAAACGGGTCAAGAAGCAGCGTTGCAGTAAATAGTTGAAACGAGCTGCATTGCATTAGTAATTAATCTTGTGGTTTCGAAATACTAACGGGGGACGATATAGTGAGTTAGAACCCGAAAGCGCCCATAATTTGAAACATTTTAGAGTAGGTTTCACGTGAATCCGATCACGGAGACCCATGTTATCAATAAATAAAGAATTGTGGTTTTGACTAACGAGAATGCGAGAAAAACATGGAGAATGAGGCTATTACGTTTTTCCACGTCGGAAATGTTAAAAATGCAATTATTAAAGGATTGCGTGAATAAATGATGATGGGACTAAGGCAAATAAATTACTTTATAATTATATAAATTAATGGGAATGGTAGCGTAAGTGAACTGTTTGTTTAAAAGGAAGGTTAAAGTAGGGTGTACGGTGCACCCTCAGAGAAGCGATGTGGCGGAGGGGGGGAAGGGGGGGAAGGGAGGGGAGGGGGAAGGGGTTGGGAAGGGGAAGAGGCGGGAGGGGGCAGAGGAGGAGGAGGAGGACGATAGGAGTCCCCATAAGCCCTGCCTCAAATTACGCCACGCGCTCTGATAGAAATGAATAAAACTTACCGAAGGCGGTTTTTAAGGTAGGAGCCATCAAGGAACGACAAAAATTGATACCTGAATCACACTCAACCTGCTTCCCGCGTCCATGACCCTTTCCGCACTGAACACTTTCGCGCATGAGAAGTGGCCTCTTTCTTGCTTCACTTCCACTCGAAAACATCACTCAATTACTTTCGCTTGGCCAACCTCATCGGACACTTACATAAAGGACACGAAAAGCCTGCAGCAATCAAACCACGTTCTTGCGCCCATTCAATTATAGCCACACACCCTTTCCGGCGCAACGCGTAAAAAAATGCCACATTTATTCTCACAATCGTAGCACAAACACTCGACACCCAAAAACACAAATCACGAAGAATTTGAAGAACGCAAGAAACGTAACTACACAACAGCTACCTCAACACAGAAAATCAGTTGCACACCCACCATGTTCTAACCAGTATTTCGGAATGAAACTCAGACACGAAATTTCCTCCCCTAATTTATGACGTCACGTCCGTGACCAATTACGAACCATTAAAATTATTTCAATAGTGTATTTATTATAATTTATTTAAATCGCCTAAATATATATAATCGCTTAAATATATAATATATTTAAATCGCGGCAGCCTCGCCGGCGAAACCACCCACACTTGGCTTTTTATAAGTATGTAATAAGTTATGCGTATTGCTCCCCACCCCTCCCTGCCGAATGGTTCCCCTCATAATCCCCCAAATACCGCTCGTCCCCTCCCCCGTGGCTTTTCCCCTCCCCGGAGCGGCGCGAAGGGCCGGTTTGAACGACTTCCTTAGGTTGCACCGTACACTAGACTTCAGCCAAAAGGGTTTACCTACAGCATTACCATCAGCATAAGTCATTTACCTACACGAAAGTGAAGCAGTCACGTAATCTCAGGCAATGTTATTACTGAGGAAGAAATATAAATATTATTGAAAGGAAGCGTTCCAGGACTAATTGGGAATTACGGGAATGAAAGAACAATTTAATGAATTTTTTTTGACAATATAACAGTTTAGATAATGGCCAGAATGTATTTAAAACATATGGAAAAATTGTTATGAAGAGATCGACGGTCATTTGCGTTTTGCAAAAGGGATATAGCGGCCAGACAACAATGGAAAAAGAAGAGGGTTTGTTTTGCTGTTGTGGTGGAGAAGGGTGAAGCAAGCGACGCGATGTTACGCAGGGCAGAAGTTTTCGGTGAATACTTAATAATTTTCGGGGTTTGATATAATTAATTAATTAGGAAAGTGAGTTTTATTACGGATAAAAGGAGATAGGAAACTTTGGTAAGAGCGCGCGATAGTTTTAAACGAACGGTAATTTCGTCGTGCTGACTGAAGAATTTTTAGTAGTATAAATTATTTTTCCATGTTAAACTTATGATTTGCGAAGACAAAACAAAATAGTTTATCGCGGCAAGACAGTGTGCGCTGTAATTGCACGCGTATAAGATAAAAATAGTAACATGAAGGTTGTTAATAATATCGTATTTAAACATTAATGTGCAAGAATATGCATAATTCATTTTCATAACGGACACGCGTGAAGATGCATGCAAGAATTAGTTTGTTAAGACACACAATGCGCCATGTAAATAATTAGGAAATTTTAAGTAAGGGATGAGCGCAGTGTAAGAAGAAGATGGCGGGTGCTGCAACGAAGATGCCTGAAGGACGATGCGAGTGGTAGTCGTCGCCACGTCACCACAGGTATTCGGGGATTCATCGAGTTTGGAAACGTCGGCTAATGATTCTTTTTCTACAAGAACAAGTTTTGTAGTTTGAATTAAGTTAGTTTTTTAAGAAATGACACGGCCGATATTATTATGACGGATCCTAAAAGTAACTAACAGTCATGGAGTAAATGGGGGAAAACAGTTGGAAGCATTAATTTCTGAATTCCATGGAATAAAGTTCCACTAAATTTGTTGTTGTTTTTTTTTTGTATTCATAAAAGATAGAAATTTTGGTCGAACGGTTGAACGTTATGTGTATAACTCTATATGGTAATTTAGGACATGGGTAGCATTAAGTGAGTATTGTTGCAGAACGAGAGAGTGCTTATCGATAATGGCAGGTAGGTTGAAGCCTTGCCGATAGAAGTGTTATGTATTTGAAGTGTTTATGTGTGTGTTATGAGTTATAATAAACGCAAAGAGGCCTTGGTTGCCTCCTTTGGAAAATAATATCACTGTGTTTTGGGATTGTTGCCATATGATTGGGTAATTTCCGGGCAAAGGGCATCCAAGAAGAGTTTACGTTTACATCCGTCTTCGTATGAAGGGAATCGCCGAACCACGCTCTTAAATTAATTTAATGTGTTCCGGTTACGCGATACGGTACGGGGGAAGTTGTATTATTAGTATTCTGGTGAAGAATAATGATAGATTTTGTCGAGTCAAAAGCAGGAGTGCATAACGAAGGGTGATAATTGTTATTATTATTATTAGAGAGTAGGACAACCACCGCCCCCGTACGTATATACGAGTGGTAGATAGGGCAGGACCCGCCGCACAATATACCATATAATACGTAGAAACACTCCTTCCCGTGCGTTTGTTACTTTAGTAATGTGCATTGCATATGCATTGTTAGAATAATGAAACTGATTGGAATCGTGAATAAATTTTTGGCTTTCATCTTGTTGAACTGATTGATTTATTTATGTTTCCGGGTACATCAAATGCTATGTTCAGTAGTTCCGATAGTGTAGTGAAGGTTTTATCCCAGGAAGCGGATGTGGTATTGTCCCGCCAAATGCTGGGATCAGAAACCGACCAAGGCACTGGCTCGCGCGGATTTCCATCACCAGGTATCTCCCCTACCGGGGCTCTGTCTAGACTAAGCTCCCGATTGGTCTCCCGCTGTGCGCTAGTGTAAGTAAGCGATAAAAATAGGGCAAGAAAGAGGAAGGAAACATTGCGAGCATCTGTAACCCGCTTGTTTAGTTGATCGAAGAAACAATCGATCACAGCAGTCGTGTGCTAAAAGTTTCCTCCACGCCACTAGTTGAATTTAAATTTCAATTAGAAAGGAAAACAAATACCTATGCTGGAATTATTTATACCTTGTCCCAAATTATTTTTTAACATGAATTCGGCGCTTACCCTTTTGTCTGTGCCTGCGTAAAGAGTTATTTCGATCACGATACAAATGCCTCAAATGTAAAGTAAAAATAACTTTGAATGTTAGTGAGTCACCTTCGCTTTTAAAGTAACTTCGCAAAAAGGCTTTGTTAATTATGCATTGCACAGACTCACGAATATTTAATAGTAACGCGAGGGCTTAAGACCTCGTCTTCCATTTTGAAATGCGTGGAAAAACGTCAGCCTGGTTTTATACCACGAATTGCATGAGAAATATTGCGTTGTGTGTGCAAAGAACGAGTTACTCTTCTCAGCATCTCCAGTGTCTGAATGAGAGCCTTACTGTTAAGTGCGAATCTCTCCGTTTCCAGAACAAAACTAAGTCTACACAAAGTTGAGTAAGGTTACAAATTTTCACTTCTGACTGAAATTGCAAGTCATCGATCGTATTCTGCAATACAGTTGTTGATTTTGCAGTGTGAGCTTGAAGTCTTGCAATGTCACGGTAACTAAATTTAGCAATTACTCTCTCGGGAAACTGTAAGTCATAATGACTGGTAATCTTAGCGAAGGCGAAAACGTTGTTTCTCCGGCTTGCTGAAATGAAGCGGTTCCCTCCTAGTGTTATCTGTTTACCCGGGGCCACCTGATGACGTGTGGAGGCCTGGAGATATAAGAACCGGCGATCGCCGCTAGCGCTTTAGCTCTCTCCAAGCAGCACGAGGAAACCATGGAGCGCTGGCGAGGTCGCGTTGCCGTGGTGACAGGCGCGAGCGCGGGCATCGGCGCCGCCATCGCCTACCAGCTGCAGGACGCCGGCGTCAATGTAGTCGCTCTAGCGAGAAGGAAGGAAAAGATTCAGGTTGGTGCTGACACCTTTGCATTAACTTCTATTAGCTGAAGTATTCCTTTAATGAACTTTAAATTTGATATAACGAATAAGACGTTAATCACATGGTTTATTGATGTCGATTATTTTCTGTTGAATGGTAACTTCCAATATACGAGTACTAAGTGTTCACAGCAATGCGGTTTCCTTTTCAATTAAAGTAATCGTTAACTTATCCAAGTCAACCCATGCATATATTTTCAAATTATGAATTTGTAAAACGTGCGTGTGTGGGTGTATATGTATATGAGAGAGAGAGGATTTTCTATCTAATTAAATCAAGTAGTATTCAAATAAATTATGTTTCCAACGCTTAGAAATATTAGTTTGAGTGCAACACTTAGTACTGAGTGTAGACGAGATAGGTAACGTTCGCCTCTATGACCTCCCTTTTCTAGCCATTGCCTTCCACTGTGTGCCAGATGGTAGAAGTAGTCATGCATCAAGGATAACGATTCCGTTTCACTCGTAATGGGTGGCAAAGGTATTTGTTCAGTTACGTCCACGCCGTTACTCCATGACTAAATGAAACTGGTGGTGCTACGTCAACCCATTGTTTCTAGCATTCTTTACAATTCTTTGTTTCTTCGCTTACTATGAGAGTTTGGGAGATTATTTGATATGGATGAGCTCTTAAAAGGGACTTTTACTTACTTGTTAACATTTGACCTTTCTCACACAAAACTAGGTAGGTAGTACAAGCAATGGATGAGAAATGGTTTATCGAAAAATAATCAAATTCATTATTATGGAAATATTAAAATACATTGGTAACGATAAACGTCTTCGCAATCTTTTTTAATTTACTAGATTGTGAAATTTAGAAAATAACTTTCTTGAAAATGATAACTAAATATTTTAATTTACATTTCTTGTACATCTTGTAAAGGGGTGGAGGCAGTAACAAGAGTAGCTACCCCAGTTACAGTAAGTCTCCCACTATTGGCAAATGTTCAGATCTTGATTTGTGAGAAATTGTGCCTGTCTTGATGTTTTATAAGCCTTTTCTTGTAGGTGTAGTTCTTGGGTAATAACATGATGAGACGCACTTCGACCAAAATCAAGACATTAACATTTCTGAATCGTGGAGTGTATACTGTGGTTGATGTGCCTTATCTTGTCACTATCTCAAGCCCATCAAAAGATTAAGAATTGATAAAATTACCTGGAATCAATAAGTGTAGAACCACCTGGTGTGTGTTGCGTACCACCAAGTGTTGCGTAATTTTGTTAAACTCTCAAAATAACACTGAACACGATACTAATAATAACACTGAAGGACAAGATAACAACACTATATGTAATCTATCTATAATTTTTATTCTTAAGTGGTTTTCAATACTTGTAGTAGTTTTTTGGATGTGTATGTTGCGTCATAACAATTTGTATGTTTCAATATGATAAGCTAGATAAAAATAATATTAATTATAAAGAACATCTTCATGCCGACTCCCGGCCGCCGAGATCGCTGAGATAGTAGTGCTCAGACCGAAGGGTCGCGGGTTCGAGTCCCGCCTCGGGCATGGTTCTATTTGTGTTCGTCCTTTCACCCCCTATCATCACCATATTATGTCATCTTCACATTTACCATAACGTTAAACTCAATAGTGATTGCGAATGACCGAGAAGGTGGGTATCACTGCAACTGACGTTCCGAGTGGAGCTCATATTTTCTACCGGGCCGTGCTGTGCCGGGCTGAGCGAGAACTAGGGAGCTGGAGGATCATCTATGCCGAGAAAAAGAAAATGTATGAAATATGAGAATGGTTTCGCCAAATTATTCGTTTTGTGTTGCAGAGTGCCGTGGATGAGGCCCGGCAGGAGGCGAAAGCGCGCGGGCGTGTGTCCTTAGGCAAAGCGCCCTCCCCGGGCAAGCTGCACGCCCTCCAGTGCGATGTCAGCAAAGAGGACGACGTCCTCGCCACCTTCAAGTGGGTCAAGGACAACCTCAATACGGTGCACATCCTCGTCAACAACGCCGGGATTGGGGGCGGAACGAAGCTAGATGGTAAGTCTTCTACACTATTACGGAGCTGAGTCAGTCAATAAGTCGCAAAACGAGGAAGAGGCAATAAGAATCATCGTAAATTCCTGAAATTTATTTCACTTTTCTACATATTCATCCTTTAGATTCGGACACTTATACCATATCTTTACAAGTTCTTGAAAGACACTAACAAAGAAGTATTTTGGCCGCTAACGCAGCCAATGGGAATCCTCTGCAGATACAGCATCATTTTCAAAACATGGGTCACCCAAAAGAGAATTTAGGGATCCTGACAGATTATTCGGGACTGTGGGGCGGATGTTACAATAGTTCCCAATGAAATGCGCGTAACAACTCCTGTGTTTGTCTTGTTGTGTGAGGGCGGGCAATGACAATCCAGAATAATCACTCCCTTCGTCAGGAGGCTAGATCGTTTACATTCCGTGATGCACTTCTTCCGTGTACAATCCTTTGGCCTACAAAAAATAACGCACAACCCTACGACAAGCACACATAGACTGGTAGTATGTGCCGGTAAAATATACATCCCTAATTTTAACATGGTAAAAGGTAAACTGACGTTTGCAAATTATTTATGACTTACCCTCGTATTTAGATTTCTAGACAGGAGAAATAATCAATATAACGATACAATTTTCTCTTGCTATGCAATTAACCCAGTTTGTTATATTTGTAATATACTTCGTTAATTCAAAAATTTTGTTTAAGAAACCTCCCCACTCATTTCATTCAGTATCAATGAACCTTCATCACTGTAAACTCATGAATGCCCAAAATGTATTCATCGGATCTTTAAGTAATATTAATCTATAAACATGCATTTGCACGTATCGGTTGCAGTGGTTTCAGTCACATTGGTGCACTTTGCTGTATCACTTTATTAGTATGCAGATTGTGAACTTACCAGAAGTCTGTGCTGTTCTGTAACGAACTTCTCGTGACACCTTCACGCTTTTATTCACTAATTTCCTGATATCTCCGATTCTCGCTCAAAATTCGTAGTGTAGCGTCCTAAACATACACCTAGCGACACTCCAATAAAAATAATTGTTACCACAACAAAATTTGATAATTTGTCAATTCAGTATTAATTGACGTCAAAATCATAACATTTTTCAGTAATAAACGGTTTCATTTAAAATTCTTTCAACTAATGTCAGGGCTCATTAGCACTATTTCTTTTCTGAGTTTGTTTTAGAAGAAAGATTTTTCTGTCGTAGTTAATTTGATCTGTTATCTTCAGTGGCCACTTGTCGTCAAAGAAAGTGTAAATGCAGTGTCAGTCAGGCTGTAGCAAAGTAAAACAGTTATACACATGTCATGACTTCATGTTTTAAAATAATTTGTCCTCTTGCAGAAACCAATACTGCTGACTGGACGGGTATCTTCAACACAAATGTCTTGGGTCTCAGTATTTGCACGAGAGAGGCTGTGCAGCTCATGAAAGCGACTGGAGTAGAGGACGGGCACGTCATTCATATCGGCAGGTACGGTAACAGTAATGTAATACAACAAACAAATTGGAAATATAATTATTCTATAATGTCAAATGTTACTCAAATTATGTATGATTATATTTTAAAATATTAAAAAGAACCATTTTCGGTATGTGAAGTTTATGGCATAACTGACATTGGAACATATGAAAAATGCCATCTCTTCAAATAAGATCATAATTGATATGGATACTTATTGATCCAAAATTAAAACAGAAGATATTTGAAAAAGATCAGTATATCCTACTTGTTTAATACACTCGTTCTACTAGTATTTTCCATCCCTCCTCAGTCTTCAAACGAGGAGAGTGAATGAATTACTCATACAGTGAATATTACACAATAGATCAATTATTCATTCATAATGTACGATTAATAGAAATCATTGATGTCCGGGACAAAAAGGCTCTAAAGACTTATCATATCCAAACATTTATTTTGCTCTTGTAAACTCATATTTGTTTCTTCACCTTCACGGGTACATTATACTTATAAATAGCGTTGTTATTATTATTGTTATTATTGTTATTATTATTATTATTATTATTTCTCCATATCACGACTACAGATCTTATGAGTCGGCTGAGTATAAAATCTACTCCAGGTTGGAACCAGCTACCTAAGGAGCAGATCTAGGGACTGTCGGTGTCTCTACAATACTTTGCGCAAAATGTGAGCTGTGCCAAATAAAGCAATTTCTTGCACTTCCCAGTCCTTTGAATGACCTGGAAGTTTAGCCAAGTTCTTACACAAATTTTGCGGAACAAATTTCAGAGCTCCGATAACTATCGGTACGACCTGTGCTTTTACGCCCCACATTCGGCTGAACTCAATTTCCAAACTCTTGTATTTAAGACGTTTCTCTGCCTCCTTGGTTACGACATTTTGATCGCAAGGCACAGCAACACCCACAAGTAAACACTATTTTTTTCTCAAAATCCCGGATAACAATATCCGGTTTGTTTGCTGCTATCGTGCGATCCGTTTGAATTTGTTGGTCATACAATACAGTACACAATCCAACCGATGTCACCGGTTTTGATGAGTGTTCGTACCACTTGAGGCATGTGTTTGGAACTTCGAGGGCGGTACAGATCTGCCAGTGGAGGTAACTACACACCCTGTCGTGTCTTTTTAAGTATTCGGTCTTTGCTAGGATTGGACAAGTTGAGACAATATGATCAATGGTTTCTACTTGCTCCTGACAAATTCGGCATTTGTCATCTTGGGAAATTTTGAGAACCGCTTTATCAAATGTCGTGTTCTCAACGCCTGATCTTGAGCAGCTACTAGAACTGCTTCTGATTCTGGCTTCATTCTTCCCCTTTTAAGCCACATAAATGACTGATCTTTATTGATCTGCACCTTGTCCATTCTTTTTAGATATTGTTCATGGAGGGGTTTGTCCCTCCACGACTTCTTTAACATTTTTTGTGTCTCACATTTCATGTTTAGTAGTACCAGAAGTTCAGTGTTATTTGACGTGTCTTGCATAGTTTTCTTTGCAATGCGTTTTGCTACGCTAACAATGCCTCTGTTTCCCATTCTTCGGTCAGATTTCATGACCTGCCTCATTAGAGGGTCATCTTTATGACTGACTACATACTTTCCCATTCCAACCATTGTATTGAAACCAGGAGGCTTCAATTTGTCTGAGGCCCCTTCCTCCTTCCTTACGTGACACAGTCTATTTACATCAACTCGAGGGTGGGCGACATGATGCATTGTTAGCAGTTTTCTGGTTTTTCGATCCATGATGCGGATTTCTTGCTCAGTCCAGTCCACTAGTCCGGAACTGTACTGTACTACAGGCACCGCCAGACTACCAATTGCAGATATTTTATTCCTAAAGATCAGAGCAGACTGCAGGACAAGTCTCACTCTTCTGTAATACTCCTTGCGAATTCTCTCTTTCATTGTGTCGTTCGAGATTGTCTCACATTCTTCAATGCCCAGATATTTGTAAGTTTTACCTGGCTCAAGATCTTGAATCACAGTGTGCATATCAACTTCAATGCTTTCTGATGTTGGCAGTTTGCCTCTTTTTAAATTGATTTTTGCACATTTGTCAAGACCAAACTTCATGCAGATGTCATTGCTAAAGTCATTCACGACAGACAGCATTTGGGAGAGAATCGCTTCATTCTTACCAAACACTTTCAGATCATCGATGTAAAACAAATGTGATACTGGCCTTTCATCACCATGGTGCTTGTAACCAAAGTCAGCTTGCGACAACTGTCTAGATAGTGGGATCAAACTAATGCAAAACAGCAGAGGGAATAGTGAATCTCCTTGAAAAATACCCCTGTTAATCTGAATACTTGTGGTTTCTACTGCTTCCTTTCTCCTCTGTATTAGTAATCTGGTACTCCACGACTTCATGCTAGCCTTGCAAAATGTAATAAGTCTAGGATGAAATCGATAGATCTCCAGGGTCTTCAAAATCCAATCGTGAGGTACACTATCAAAGGCTTTTTGGTAGTCAATCCAAGCCATGCTCAAATCACGTTTGCGTTTCTTTACATCATTCAAGATGACTTTATTCAGTAGCAAGATTTCCTTACAGCCATAAGAACCTTTACGACGTCCTTTTTGTTCAACTGGCATTAGATAATTCTTCTCTAGATGTCTGTACATTTTGTCAGCTATAGCTGCAGTTATAACTTTGTACAGTACTGGCAGACAAGTGATTGGCCTGTAGTTCTTCGCCAAAGAGCTGTCTCCCTCTTTGGGTAGCAGATACGTGATGCCGTGTGTGAGCCATTCCGGGAGTTCCTTTGGATTTTCTAAAATTTTATTAATAGACTTTGCTAAATTTTATTAATAGACTTTGCGGATGTAATGCTGTTAGTTTCTTAATCCAATAAATCTGAATCTTATCAATCCCGGGGGATTTCCAGTTTCCCATGTTCTTAATTGCTTGGAAGAGGTCCTCTTCCGAGAATTCGTGAACATCTTCCACTGTTTCCACAAGTTCATTTGCAGCATCAACTTCAGATTGAAGCCAAGATGCATCTTTGTTGTAGAATCTGCTCTCTTCCCAGATTGCTGCCCAAAATGCCTCGACATCATCTTTTCAAGGAGTGGCAGCATTGCCATTCGGTTTCTGAGTCAGATTGCGATAGAATTTCTTCGCTTCTGTTTCAAACAACCGATTCTGTACACGGAAATCTATTCTACGTTTGTAACGTCTAATTCTTTGAACCCATGCTTGAATTTTCTCTTTTAGCTTCTCAACTACCGTTAGCCTGCTGGTGTCATTTTCAATTTGGTATCTTTGTTCAACATTGAATATTTTTCGTTGAACTTTAGAGGTGTGCGTTGATTTAGAAGATGCCTCAGCTAAGAGTGATATTTCGCGCCGGGTGTCGGCTATCCGTTTCAAAATTCTGTTCATCCATGGGGGTACAGAGCAGTTTACTCTGTTTTGCTGTCGGCCGTCGGTGTTCTTGGCTGGCCCCAAAATTATCTGAGATACTAGATATCCAGTTGCATATATGATGTGATTGATTTCAGTAATATATAGATCTCTGCCTGGGGTCTCGACCACCTCATTTAAGACAGAAAATACTGTTTCTATCACTCTTTTAGCTTTGGCATTTTCGTATATTCTCCTCAACGGTTCGCGAGATTCAAACGGAAGTTGACTAACTCTTTCTCTCTCGCGCCAAAGGAGATTTCGCATCATGTCCTTATCGTGCAATTCATTGCCAGATGAATTTTCACCACTTATTATTATTATTATAAATAATATATTATAATATAAATTATTATAATTATTATTATCATTATTATTATTATTATTATTTCAATAATAACATAAAAATGAAATGGAGTACTATTTTGTTGAAAAATAACTTTGAGGTAATTGATATATTGTAATTTTTGTCCTTTTGTAATTGCAGCTGGGCGGGCCACAACCTTCTCAACTTCCCAGGAATTTCAATGTACTCAGCGTCGAAGCACGCTGTCCGCGTTCTGACGGAGGGGCTTCGTAAGGAACTCGTGGCTGCCAAGAGCAAAATCCGCGTTACGGTAAG
The DNA here is from genome assembly GCA_031308135.1 of Acheta domesticus. Lineage (NCBI taxonomy): Eukaryota > Metazoa > Arthropoda > Insecta > Orthoptera > Gryllidae > Acheta > Acheta domesticus. The sequence continues at coordinate 3,304,727 of JAHLJT010004567.1, read as the reverse complement.
TCAGTTGTCTTTTTATTCAACCTAAATTACATATTCTGTGAGTTTTATTATCAAAAATGCGTTCGGTTTGGGAATAAGAGACTCCAAACAACATCTACGCTCCAAATTACCTTCACATGCGTATGCACATAATGAAGATATTACACTAATTAGATCTAAAACAATCTTATTTTCCTTGCGCATCTATGCTGGAAATTTGTCTTTAAACACCTTAATATGAGTACGTAGTTGTTACTACCCTTATTAATGACCAACAGAGACACACTACAGTTCTAAATATTATGGGATGAACAGCATTGTTTCTTATGAGTAATATATTTCTTATAAGTTATTATGAATAAGGTTTGTCTTCTTTCATAAGAGACAGTACCCATAGTGTCTCAATTTGTTTAATAGAAACGTTCATATTTACTTAACAAAATGTAAAATACCAAAATAATATAAAAATAATTGATAAACTGCTTGAAATACGTTTGAGTCTTGCCTAGTCTAAAGGGTGTTGTTCAATGTTTTACAGGAAGTCAGCCCCGGTGCTGTGAAGACAGACTTTGGAAAAAATAGACCACCTAGCGCAGAAGTTCTCGCGAGCTTGGGAATTTCTAAAGCAGAAGACCTATGGACAGTGTTGCCACATCTGCAATCAGAAGATGTGGCAGACGCAGTTCTCTATGCCATCTCCACCCCTTCTCATGTACAGGTAAATATCCCACAAATTCGTACACATCTCTTGACAGTTACTTTTGGACGAAAGTTCCTCAAATAATCCTCATTCCTACCATAGTTCCTCAAAAATTGGAATCTTATTAATAAGTTGTGTTTTTTCAGATTCACCAGATACTTATGAAACCGGTGGGGGAAATGTTCTAGAAGATGTTAGTTTCAAGCTTATGTTTCAGTTATTTTTGTTTTACTGGTCTTTATTTATTATAATAACTTCGGACATTAAAAACTCTTTTTAAAAACTTGTATAATTTACTTAACCTACCCAAACATTCATGCGAAGACGTTTGTTAATAACGGATGAGCTGAATTGTTGAAATGTCTTATGTGAGATTAAATTAAATATTAATGTACCACCTCTTCAGAAAATATGAAACCACAATTGGTTGCGAAGAATATTCCGTGTAGAAAATGAGTCACCATCGTCTTTTCTTCAGTTAGATGAACAAATATTTCCCATTGCAAGTCAAAAGAAAAAGTCGATTGTCATGCTAATTGTTTTAATCCAAGATCATGGAATTCTTAAAGGCTTTGGACTTCGAGATTTTCAAGAAATATTTTCATCTCGAACACACGGCGCAGTTTATTTTACAAGATATGATGAGTCAATACACAGACGAACAGTGGGGAAATTAATAACAGGTTTAAAAGCAACAATTTTCACACAATTTTTCAGAAAGATGGCATTGCCACACAAAAGAATCTTACAATGATATGGAATAAAAGAAATCCGAGGTGAATGAACTCGTGATTTGTATAGTGAATTTGTCAGTTAAAAGCTCTATTTATCCCCGCTCTACTTCAACTCATTACACGCAATAAATTTAAGCCTCAGAAAGCACTAATAACATCGAGTCAAATAATTTACGATTGCTTAACAAGGAAGCCAACAAGCATAATTTAAACTTCTATTTAAATCACAGGAACATAGCTCAGGCAAATTTGGCTCGTGATATGCATGTTGCATGAGAACAAAACAGCAACGTAAAAAATACACTTTCTGAGAAAGTTTTAGACGTCACTCGAAAACGAAACCAGCTCGGTGTCCTTTGTATCTGACCACGCGTAAGCTGGGCGCGAGTCTTCCAATGTGCAGCGGCAGACACGGCACTCGTTGCCCAACAGCCGTCTTGCAATTTAGCCGCGTCCTTCGTCCACGCCAGTATGTCACTGCAGTCCCTCTGACCGGGAGGTCCTCGGGTCGAGTCCCGACGGCGGCAGGATTTTCCACACTAGCTTGTCAGCTAGATCGAATTCAGTCGCCATCTGGAGGAGAATTCCAGCGGCCGGCTGCTCTGATCGGTAGTTTTCCGTGGTTTCTCCGATCAACACCAGGCGAATGCCGGAGCAGTACCCTAACAAACGGGCCACGGACCGCGCGCGATCTTTCCTTCCTCTTCCTTGTCCTGTCCTCTCCTCTTACACACACACTTACACTAACATGCACCACCACACTACCACACATGTCGGGAGACCGGTCGGGAGCTTACAACTTGTCCCGGCTGGGGCGGTGCCCCGCTGGTGGGATATACCTGGTTGAGGGGGAAACCCCGCTAGTCGACGGTAGGTCGGCGCCAGATCTCGCCATCCAGTGGGGAAAAGATCATCGCCACCTCCCGAGAAAAAACACGCACTACATTTACGGGACTAATGACCAAAGTAGTTGACGCGCCCGGAAACACGAATCAATCAAATCAAATCCACTCCAGACACAGGTCCACCTCTGCCTCGGCGCGCGCCTCCTGCCCAACGCTAAGAGGACGCCTCCTGCCCAGCGCTAAAAATGCATCGGGCTGCTTGCGGCTTCAAACCCGATTGAAGCCGTGGATTTTTAAGGGCTAAAAGTCCTTCGAACGCCTTAGTTCAGAGAGGGCTAAAAAGTCCTTCGAACGCCTTAGTTGAGAGAGGGCTAAAAAGTCCTTCGAACGCCTTAGTTGAGAGAGGGCTAAAAAGTCCTTCGTAAGCCATAGTTCAGAGAAGAAGTAAAGTCGGCTGTCCCGTGTTGCAGATCCACTGCATGTAAAAGATCCTCAAGCCTAAACGAAACCTCTGAGCTTAATTCGAATCGCCTGTTTCGTCGTCCGAGTGGTACCTTCTTTCTCCGCGTACCTTCTCCAAAAGTTGCGAGAAAGGGAGGCTGTTAAATATTCTCCTGTTATGTTTTATCTGCGAATCCATATCAATATCATGACAGAAGCTCTGCAAATTTGATTGCTGATTATGAGCCTGCGTAATATATCTACTAAACCGAGATGATGTTCTCAGGAAATTCTGGGATAAACTTTTCCTAAACGTTTTGTACAATTAGTGCTAAATGCATTGAATAAAATGACATTAATTCCATTTAGATTTATTCTTTTGATTTTTTAAAATTACACAAATGTATTTTTAATATTTCGCCGTTAATATTAAAATTATGTTAATTTACTTTACATTATGGCATACGCGAACAGGTGCTTCAAATGATTTCTGATGAAGTTTCTCGAAAACAAAAACTTCTCTGTGGAAATGAGCAAACTTGCGTATTTTTAGAAACTTTCAAACGACTTTTTTTCATGAACGGTTCCATTTTTCAATGAAAATTTACAGATAAGGATATTTTACTCTCCTATAATATTCTTAAATACGTACTTCAATTGTATCATTAACGAACCGAAGAATTGGGAAAACGTGACAAAATTTTGATTTGGCGCATATAGGTTACAACTTGGAAGAGGTTGGGACAATAGCGGAAAGCTAGCCTAGACTAAAAATATTGTAAAACTAACTAATGCCAAATTTCATTAGCATTCTATAGCACCATTCTGTACCAGCACTAATTTAGTTATCTGGGCCCGGCAATAAGCGTTTTTCTGACAAATTCGCTGTTTTCCGGCACACGATTACAATACTTTCTCTTCTCTCTAAGTGCGCGAAAGTATTTCATCATACACACTACTTAAATCTGGTGGTGGTACGACACATACGTTTCCGCATTATTTGTAACGGATACGCATGAATCTGCAAAACTGTTCCAACCAGCAAAATGATTTTTTTTCGGCGCCAAGTTTCGAACTTATTCGAACAGAATTTGTGTTGTCCAGGACCTACAAAACATGGATTCTGATTACACAATGGATTAGAGAAAGTAATTTACTCAATAAAGGAACCAGATCGACTTTTTCATCGCCAGAGTCCGACAATAGTTTTGCTGTCGAGAAATCGCAGATTTCCGTCGCAGGATTGGAATACGTTGCACTATTTACGAAGTAATTTTATCAGCGAGCATTCGTAAATGGGAACTGCCATGATATTATTCTTGTGATTGGTGAGATTTGTTACATTGGTTGCAAAATAGCAACCCCTTTCTTCCAAAAGCAAATGTCAATTATTTTAACAAAATTGAAGAAAGTAATATTAATAGGTCAAGGCTTCCTGTATTGGGCTGAACAATGTGTTTTTTCATTCACAAAGGACACATTGGCCTGGTTTTTCAGCTACCTTGCCCGTTAATAGGAAACTAACAGAGAATGATTTTTTACGGGAATCATGATTAGGCTCTTTCAAGCATTTATTAATAATCGTATTATGTTTAGGGTGAACCATGGTGAGTTTTGTAATGAATGTTGCTGAAAAATAGTTTGAACGTTCTTTTGCCTGTTGATAAGATATTGCTTTGAGTGTAGTGTTTATGGAGGAATTGAGTTCTTTTGTAGTATTTTTGTGTAAATTGCTGCAGGAAATAATTGGTGTTGAGGATCAATTATTTTCGGCCACGTGTATTTCACGAACTGTTCCTGGACCATGTGACGTCATTAGTTTCACCCCCTTATTGGTAGGATTCGGTTACAGTCTACATTCTTGACTCTGCAACTTTATAAAATATTTCCTCAGCTAGACAGAGCCAAGGAGAATCACGAAAGAATCGAAAGAAAAGGGGGTTCTTGAGAGCGAGGAACACAAAAAAGGAGTTCATTGTAGTCTTTCGTCCTTAAAGCTCGCTCCTCAAGGAGTTCGAAAAAACGCAGAACAGAAGGTTCATTAAAATGAGTACGTATAATGCAAACACTTAATGAGAGTAAAACTCGTAATTGTTAATGATAATCTGAGGGCGACGATTATTCACTTATTTTGATTGCTGCTCAGTTACAGGGAAGTTACAGATTGGCCGAAAAGAAACTTTGTGCCAGGAACAAAAAATGCAATTAATTGACCACTTATTGACTCGCAAACAATTTTGCTACCTCCCTTCGTTATCATATTAGGTATAATTAATCAGTTTGTAAAAGCTTTGTACAGAATTGGTTCTTGCTTTGAATATATTGTGCAAAAGTTTCCATTGTTGCTAGCAAGCAAAGTGAGAAAAAAGAGTTTTCGATGGCCCACAGATTCGCCAACAAATTAAGATGGCGGTTTTAAAAGTACAATGATTGACGTAGAACTTCAAGCATAGAACATATTCAATGATGTAATAAACAATTTTTTAGATAATGTGAAATATTGAAATGTCCAGTAATAAAAAATTGTTAAAACAAAGCTCGACAAATTTAAGGCACACATAAGCTTTAAGTTATATTTTCTCATTCCAATCTTTAATACCTCCCAGGAAACTTAGGAGTACTACGTGAACAGGAAGAAGGATTTCATGGGGATATGAAACAAATAGAGATAAAATACCAGGGTTGATGGGACATCTCAAAGAGGGCAGACTTCTGTTGGTGTTTAATAAGAGAAACTCGCCTGGACCTTAGACGTCAGGCAACTCATCGTTCGTTTTTAACAACGGTAACAGTTCAGTTTTAACAGCGATGGAGAAACTAGTTTTCCTGTCGCGAGTTTGAAATTCCATCACTCTTTAAACCATTGCATCAGTGCAATTAATATTTTATCATTTTTACAGCGTTCTACGCTCACGAACAAGGAATTATTAAAACTTAAGTATTCACTTTTTGCATGGCACGAAATCCGTACGTGATAGGCAAAAATGACCAGCAGATCTGAATTCAGCACATCAAAATTAAGTTTAGCAACGTTTTCAATCTCGTGTCGCAGAACCTCCGCAGGGGAGACTTCACGATTACGTAGGTAGTGGGAGAATGCAAGCGGCCACCCGCACCCTGAGCTTCACGGCGGTTCTTCGCGTGGAGAACCTGAGGTTGGCGCCCAGGGAGGAAGTGGCTTGCTGCCCGCCCGTGGGCGTGGGATGCGTTAGCCGGCCTCCCCTGTGCACCGCGGCGGCGTATTGCAAACCCACATATTAAGGTCTGGCGGGGAACACGGACCTCCCTGTCGGGGTGGCCCAGGTTCTGGCCCACTCACGTCGATAGCTGCGAGGGGAGGTAGTGAGGAGACGGGTTGAGGGCGCCGAGACCCCTGGATCTCGACCCGGGGGCCCCCAATTCGACACTTCGCTTCGTCGTGGGAATGGTCAGATACTCTGGGCAAAGAGGAGGAACTTGTCCCGGTGGATGTGAGTAGCTCATGTTTTGACTGGTACCAGCCTGGATAATTACGAGCTCTAAGCTGGCAGGGCGGCCCGATCCAGGCATTAAATGGGGAGGTTGTGAGGGCAATCTGCGTTCCGGCGGAATCCGGGTGTGAGGGTGTACTTGTACAGAGGCGGGTGCGGATAGAGGCCCACTCACGTCGATAGCTGCGAGGGGGAGGTAGTGGGGGGCGACGGGTTGGGGGCGCCGAGCCCTCTGGGTCTGGACCCGGGGGCCCCCAGTTCGGCACTTCGCTTCGTCATGACAGTGGTCAGATACTCTGGGCAAAGAGGAGGGACTTGTCCCGGCGCACGTGAGTAAAGGTGGCTCCACACATTCGCTATACGGCGAACAGAGAGCAACCGCTGGCCGAATCCCGAGTAGTGTGGATGAGCTGCTTGCTATTTGCCGAGCGACGAACATTCGGCGCTCGCCCTACCCACCGCGTGTCGGTCTTTTGGACGCATCAAAGGGAGCGAACGTTCGCCGAACTCATCAGCTGTTGGGGATCGGGCGAGCAGTAGCTCGCTGCCCGGTGAATGCCGAATGTGTGAAGGCACCTTTACGCATAGTTTTGACTCCGGTACTAGACTGGGGAGCCAGAAGCTCTGAGATTGCAAGTCTGCCCGACCCAGGCATTGTATGGGGAAGTTGCCGTGAGGTCTAACTGCGTTCCGGCGGGATCCATTTACCGACCTGCCGGGGTACTTGTGCGCCGTCGGGGGGTTATGGTAAGAGCTCGGGGACCGACCCCGGGGATTTGTTCCCCCCCCCCTGGTAGAACAGGTTCAAGTATGGGACAGTAGCCCACACAGGGCCATACTGTATCGCAGAACAAATATTTTATTTCCCGGGCTTTATTATTTGTTCATAAAACGTGAGAAAATAAAGATGCTCAAGTTCTAGCAATTTTTATAGATTATAACTATTTATCTATTAGAAATATTGGAAAAGTTGTTGCCTAGAATGCTTATAGGCGTGCTTATAATGTCTTTAGAGATTCGCTCTATGCATAACGCTTATCACCACGATTTTGGAATCTTACCTCAGTGTTAAAAATATTCAAATATATGTATTAAGAAGATAAATTATAATTTAGATAGAAAAGGTAAATTATCGTTTATCTTCATAATATACATATATTAATGTTTCTGTCAGAAGACATTCGTCAGAATAAATAGAATAAAATGTATTTACATCCATATTTATTGATTTAATAAATAAAAATACAGGCAACAGGAAAGGAATGTTACATTCGCTTACACAAGTACATTTCAGAATTGTTCTCCCACTGGCTTCAAGAGTATCTGGTGAATCTGGAAAAAGATTCAGATACTAAGTAGTCTTTATACGTTTCAACAAAACAACAAGCTACACAGAAGAAAAGGAACAAACAACACAGTAAGATTCAAATTGTTACCTGTACGTGAGGAGGGGTTGAAATGGCATAGAGAACTGCATCTGCTACATCTTCGGATTGCAGATGTGGGAAAACAGTCCACATGTCTTCAGCTTTAGAAATCCCGAAGCTTGCAAGAACTTCTTTGCTGGGCGGTCTGTCTTTGGAGAAGTCCGTCTTCACCGCTCCAGGGCTGACTTCCTGCAGAACATTAACGACATTTCAGACGAGCAATTCGATTTCAGTTGCATCTCCTCGGGCAGGACAAATATCTTGGGTCGTAAAAGGACGTTTAGGGTATTCATTCTGTTATTAGAATACTAGAAAGGATATGGAATCACCCGAAAGTTAGGATTCACTTCATTAGCATGACCCCATTTTTGAATTAGGGTCCATGTTTTGATCCATATCGCATTGGGCAAGAAGGAGAAAAAATACAAAAATGTCCTGCAAAATTTGTAAAACTACGAATCCCTGGTTCTGGGTCAACATTGAAGGAACCATTGGAAAACACACAGTGATCCATTTTACTCTTAATTTCGACATTTACCTTAAAATTAAAGTTCGTTGAAACCTGCAGATATTTCGGGAGAACAGAGTAGTGGTTACTGTATCACTCACACTCACAGTGGTTAATGTTGAATAACTTACCACCATGAGGAAGAAATATAAAATGTTACATCGTTATTCAATATCATCACAATGTTATTGATAATGAAACATTACTGAAAATGCGGGGAGGTTGAATAAGAAGACCATTTACTAACCGTAACGCGGATTTTGCTCTTGGCAGCCACGAGTTCCTTGCGAAGCCCCTCCGTCAGAACGCGGACAGCGTGCTTCGACGCTGAGTACATTGAAATTCCTGGGAAGTTGAGAAGGTTGTGGCCCGCCCAGCTGCAATAACAAAAGGACAAAAATTACAATATATCAATTACCTCAAAGTTATTTTTCAACAAAATAGTACTCCATTTCATTTTTATTATGTTTTTGGAATAATAAACCATATCTTTAAATTACCTCATAAAATTAAATAATTAAATACCTTATTTAAATTACCTTATAAAAGTATTAAAATAATTTGAATTTTCAAACCAATGAAAGTAAAAGTCGTCTTCTGGACTATTGATTGATTTCATTAAGATACTATACGTAGTATACTTTTAAACAGGGAAATTTTCTAGATTATTTCAAAACAATTTTAAAAAAGTCGATTTAATTAGCTTGCGAAAGTAAATTCCTTCATTGGTTGATACGACAACATTTCCAACCGCCCTTATTCAATTTCTTGGTCATCACAATCCAATATATTTGATGAAAGTTTAATATTATTATTGTCGGTCAAATGAAGGAAATTTAATTGAATTTTCTAATGAGAATGTAAAAGACTAATGAAAAATTAAAAGCTTGCATACGGGATCAATTGTGTTCCAGTGGCTACACTATGTTCGTGTGTGTGTGTTCTCAATAACCTTTCTAAAGTGGTGGAGGCTGTTTCAATATTATCCGTGAATGAGGGGCAGACGTTGGTGAGATATGGTAGAGATGGCGTCATTCGATTTCGTATATTTTACTTCAGAGTGGAAACATTTTACTCTAACCAAGCGCGCAGAAAGTGTCCCATCTTGAGTCAATGTAAAGCAGAATGGTTTATTGCATGGAATTATCACAGACGAAAGAATCAGTAGAAAGCAAACGCGATTTGTAATAGTGTCTATTTAAACTGTAATATTTATAAGTATATTACATAACTCAACTGCCACATTTATTATTATTGATAGCCTAGACAATACAGACTCCGTCCGCGGGGCCTATGCAACCATGTCACATTTGTTTCACGGGTTTTTGAAAAAAATGTCAGCAAGGAAAACTGTAAACATAGTTAATGAAAAAAAATCAAGCCATTAAAAAATGCTGTGCTTTGTGTACATTGACCAAATTATGAAGGTGCGCAAGTTAATTCATCCTCTTGACAACGAATGGTATGGTCATATTCGGAAACAATTCCAATGAAAAGATAGTGTCACATTGAAAGTATTGTTGTATCAATGTTTAGTTTTGTTAGTTTCTTTTTATTTTCGACACATGCAGATAACATTTTTCGTTCAAAAGTATTATAATTTATTTAGAAGGGAAAAAACAGGCGAGTGCGCGCAATGATAATATTCTTTCGAACTTTTAAAAGATATTCTAGCAATTTTGTGCAAAAACGAATACATCTACTCCAGCCAAAGAGAGTAACATCTGCTTTGTATTGCGCGTTCGGCATACGGACAGCTCTTAGATATACTCCTGGCAATGCGAAGAAGCAAAACCTTAGTATTCATTAAGAGAAGTGGCGTATAAATGTTTCGTACAATGATTACTCTCTGCTTTATACAGTCAACTATGATACCAATGCGTGCTAGATTTTAAATTAAATCGACTTTAACTAATTAAAGGCTTGCTTTTAGTGAAGACCTCAATTCGGATATTCATTTCTTTAGTATAATTCAAAATTTATACCATTCTTTGAACAGAAATTATTTTAATTAATTTTTTTTTAAGTAGAATATTTTGATTTAACATTTGCAATGATTTGTACGGATATCATGTATTTGCCCGCTATGTTACATTACTGTCCCCGTACCTGCCGATGTGAAAGACGTGTCCATCTTCTACTCCAGTCGCTTTCATGAGTTGCAGAGCCTCCCTCGTGCCAATGCTGAGACCCAGCACATTTGTGTCCAAGATACCTTTCCATTCAGCAGTATTGGTTTCTGCAAGATAAGAAAATATTTGAAGCTTCGATGGACATTTAAATTTATGTCCTGACTTCCCCGTATTTTTGAGCACGGCACTTCTACCCGACTGCTCTGAATTGCTTTGAAAAAAGTTATACAATACGTGGCCTTATTTTATCTGAAGCATGAAACATTACTTTGTCGCCAAATTTCGTACATTCCTTTGTCACTTTTTGTCGTGAAAATTAATTTAGGAAATCTAGGACTTGTCTTTAACTCCATCTTTTTCAATAATACATTAACAACAACACGCTTTATAATATAATAATAATAATAATAATAATAATAATAATAATAATAATAATAATATGGAAATGCTCTTTATGATCAGTTAATTGCTCACGATCGTAAAAAAGTGTTGGCGGGTACTTACCGTCTAGCTTCGTTCTGCCCCCAATCCCGGCGTTGTTGACGAGGATGTGCACCGTGTTGAGGTTGTCCTTGACCCACTTGAAGGCGGCGACGACGTCCTCCTCCTTCTGGACGTCGCACTGGAGGGCGTGCAGCTTGCCCGGGGAGGGCGCTTTGCCCAAGGACGCACGCCCGCGCGCTTTCGCCTCCTGCCGGGCTTCCTCCACGGCGCTCTGCGAGAAAATGCGCAACGTTGGCGTCTGGCGGCCTTTCGATCAGTGGCGGCCTTTCGATCAGTGGCGGCCTTTCGATCAGTGGCGGCCTTTCGATCAGTGGCGGCCTTTCGATCAGTGGCGGGGCCATGACCTCCCCAAAAGGCCTAGGGTTTTAGTTTGTTACTTTCCTTTAATGGCATAATTGATTTAAATATTTATTTACATTAAATTCATGTAAGTATTTAAACAATAATACTGTACATTATCATGTACACACAACAAAAATAATATACAATATAATAAATATGCATTTTGTATTCAAGCAATATAAATTACTTTTTCTGTTGCCAGAAATCTTTCATAATCGGGAGTTTTACGGCACAAATGATGGCATTAGATTTTACGGCACGAATGATTGCGTCATCACACATTCAGCCAATCACAGCGAGAGAATCGGGGGGAGGCAGAGGTAAACGGAACAGCCGACCACCGTCTTCTCACACAATGTCAAGTACCCGAGATATCACAGGAAAGTGGTTTCTGAAAATTAGGTTTGATTCTCTAATAATTTTATAATGCTGTCATACAAAAAAATAGCGTAACTCGTTTATAATGTTGCTTTATTGCATTCATACAAGTTTGAAAATTCGCTCTTAACGTCGCTCGTCTTCAAAAAATGTACTCCTGCAATAAAGCTCAACATTATAAACTAATTGCATAAACTATTATTATTTAACAAAAATCTGTGATGCCCACCCCCAATGATGGGCTGGATCCGCTTCTCGATTAGATTCGCTTGCACTTCCCCCGATATTCGTATGAAACAACTGTTTCAAAATCTGCTGGAGTAGGCAATCCATTTCAAATTACGCGTGACAGGAAATGAAATTAGTTTGTATGGCGTATTAGCTTGCGCCACAAACCTTACTGATTGGCAGTTTTATTTAGTTTCCGGAAGAAGCGAGATTTATTCGCCACGGTAATATGAATTATCTTCTTGAAACTGTAGGGCGGCAACATTTAGGATTCTCTTCAGTCCAGTACATTTTATTTTTTTTAATTACTAGGAGAACATTATACGGTACTGCAGTGAAAGTATGGTAGAAATTTGTTTATAATTCCGAATACTTTTAGAAATTTTCATTTCAGAATGTTTGTTCAATTATCCTACAATAAAATGCGGAAAAAAGTGCAAAATTGCGATATATTATTTTTATGCAAACGTGATTACGTTGAAAAATCGAACATATATTACGTATTGGCGGGAGAAATCTTCAAATTAGACTTTATTCTTTCGTGCAAGTGCGAAAATTTATAACAGAATTGGTAATTAATAACCAAGGTTAATTATTGAATCAATTCTTTTGTTAAAACTCGCATTTTGCTTAGTAATAAAGAAATGTTTATCACCATTATTATTAACGTATTTATTGTATTATTTCTTCTTACATTCATGAAATGAATTATTTTGGAATACACAGACTTAAGGAATTCTTATTGAATTTTAATCGATAAAGCAAGGGTATCAAAACCAACCTGAATTTTTTCTTTCCTTCTGGCTAGAGCCACTACATTGACGCCGGCGTCCTGCAGCTGGTAGGCGATGGCGGCGCCGATGCCAGAGCTGGCGCCCGTCACCACGGCAACGCGTCCGCGCCAGCGCTCCATGGCTTCGTCTTGCTTTGAGAGAGCTGTTGCGCTAGCGGCGATCGCCTGCTCTTATATCTCCAGGCCCCCTCCCGCACACGTCATCAGGTGGCCTTGTGGAACACAGATACCGCGAGGAGAGCACTGCCTACCTCCTAGCGGCACGTCCAAGAAGCTAAGTTTTCGTGATGGATGAAATTACGTGTCATAATGACCAGCACTTTACTGAGACGTGTAATTCAGAAATGTAGTTACCGTGACATTGCATTTAAGACGTAACCGTAGTGTATAAAGCAAACCGTGACTTGCAATTTCTAGAAGACGTGTAAGCTCTTCTGATCCAATGTTGTGCAATAATATTTGTTTATACACCGTTCTGCCTACAGTGTAACCAAACAACAATATGTATGTATAACGGAGCTAACATTTTTCCTGGAAATAATTGCATCAAGAATACATTCTAGGACAATAGTAAATGACGAAGAATAAACCATGTGGAAGGACTGCAGTTTTTTTAATGAACACAGAAAAATATAAATGAAGATTGCCGTTAGATAGCTTTTTCTGAACCATATCAATTCCAAGGTGTAAATGGTCCTGTGCATTTCCAAGGAGGATTGGACTAGTGCGCACCACTTATTTTTTTATCGATATTTTTGTGGATTTTGGTAAAGTAATAAACTAGAATGTGTGGATTCATTTAAATTTTAAAATATTGTTCAATTTGTGGCTCTGCACATGAAAACTAGTGGTATTCCAAAGCTTATTTCTCGCATTATTTGTATTTTTTAGAATTTCGGAAGATTCAAAGAGTTTAACGAAATTTAGACCTACGCTGCTTTCAAGCTACTCTTGAAACAAATGACATCATTGGCAATGACAACACCTGCAATTATTTCATTCAAAAGTGTACCCAGACGATTAGAAAGTTAAGCTCTTCATTGGTATGGTCAACTCCTGTGGATGCAGGAGAGCGAATTTTAAGTTTATTACCCGACAGAAGGTGTAAAGGTGGTGCTGAATAAGATCCGTTTTGATCTGAAGGCTTTAATACGAGAAGTTGTGGGTGATAAGGGATTTGAGGAATGTCAATGAGAGGACCGAGAAATAAGGAGATCGCTGAAAATCATCGAGAAAGCGAGAAGAGAAATGTGGAGATCGAGAAAGCAAAACAGGATCAGTCGTCCTCTTTCTGTACCAACGTGTATAGCTACTACTGAGAACCTGCAATCAAAGAAAAACTATTTTTTTTCACTCTGCTATTTTTTTATTATTTATGATTGAGTTTCTGTATTTTCATAAGATTTCAATTTTAGTTTCAAAACTACTTGAATTGCAGTGTCAATAATGTATGAATTTTTAAAGGCAGTTTTTGATTGACGTACAGGGGTTAATATAATTTGTATTTTCTCTAGCTCCAGAATCCCTACCCCTCCTTTTAACTCTACATAGTTGAAATATTAACAAAAGAACTAACAAAGGTTAGCAACACATGTTAGAAACATGTGAAAGACATTTTTGATCCTGATTTTAAAAATTGAATCTGCTCTCTGTAGGTTTGATAGACGTAGTATTGCTAACAAAGCAACCTACACTCCCCGGTATTACCACAACTAGAAAAAAGATTCTAGCAAAACATCCATAATTAAGATACATTCTTCTTCAGAAGAAAAAGGGACCATTTTAGCATTTGCTCAATGGATAAAAGGGAAATTATAAAAACAATGATTGAGATGGGATTTCATAAAAACTTATCTATTTAATGGCTTATCAACATTCTTTCTAGTCACTATACATACTGCACACCTCATACATTTTATTTCTTCACATTTCATATAGCTGAAACTTCAGAATTCAGTTTTCCTTTTTTTCCTATATTGTAACTAATTTTATTTTTATCATTATTTTTATAGTATTCTTTTGCCCCAGGTTGAGCAAAACATTTGCTATTTGATTCTGCTAATTATTAATTATTATTCTGCCCGAGGTTAGGCAAACCAATCTCAACGAAACACCCTATTTCACATTATATATGTTACAGATTCTTTAAGATGGGCAGTTATTTATCATCTATTTACTGCTGATATTTGGAATACTATATTTATTAAATTCGTGATTGTCTACATAAAGACTGGACAATAATTGGATATTATTAGATGTTATTCTACAACGTTTCGTATGTTATTTTACATAAATGTTCAGGTAAAAAATTCTTCTTGAGCCTTACTTGAAAACTCACATGTTAAAGTACAAGAAAGAGGAGAAGCATTCCACACATCACAAAAACTGTTGAACTAACTGAATACTATTATTCCTATCGTTGCCCTGCTATGCTCATTGATTCTCTCGATGTTTTATTATTACACTGCTGATTTTACTTCCAAATTCAGTCATGAGTTCTGACATACAACATTAATCGTCTTACCTGATGTATGTCTACGGGTAATACAGAATCACGATTACGAGAAGTTCTATGGAAGAAAAAAACTAACTAAAGGCAACTACAATGAATTATCAGCCGTTTCTCTTTTAAAAACAATAAATTTAATCTATTGCTATACTTTTATAAAATGCTCGAGAGCTACTGAACTAAATAATTGAACTTTTATCAGAATAGCATGAATATACCGCACGGTCTTTTTTAAATAATGTTCGTAAGCTTACGATTAACTTTTCAGATTTCTTCTCACATGGGTTCCGGCGCTGTCCAGTTTATATCTTCTGTGCTATTATTAATGTTTTTTGGATTATCTTCCGAATAAATTCCGAATCCTCCCAAAATGTCTCTGATTATCTGATATGTTAATTAATCTAATAGTATCGCGACGCGATTGGCCCTCGCTAGGTTTCCAGGAAGAAACCTGTGCTCGCGACTATTTAAAAACTTCAACTTACTAATATCTTTTTACCCAGCTACGGAGCTATTCTAACAAACCCTTCGGAAAATACGAAATCTGTTTAACTTAAATCAAATAAATGTACTTTAACACCTAAAACAAAAATCACAATAATAATTTACTATTAATAAACCTTTTTAACTTTTAATTCCACGCCATGCCGGTTTACAAAAATTGTATAAGAATTAACCATCAAATATTCGCTCGATATTCTCGACCAATAACCCCAGATTACAATCAGAGCTAACATTGAAACATACCAATTATTATTAGATGTTCCCAGCTCCGCCACTTTCATGAGAGCGAGAATATTTAACTTTTTGCATAACCAAGACTTCCAAAGCCTCCTTCACATTTATAGCATCTCATGACCATCAGGCCGTGACGAAACGGCATAGTATAGCGCTTGACATCGAACAAGGAATCTATATTTATTGATACATTGCGTTAACAACGTACATTCCTTGGATTTTGAACGTTTTATGTACCTACGATACCCTCGTAATGGCAGGCTTGACAATTATTTTCGTGGCAAATATCGTGGGGTCTTTGGTACATCACAATAGGAATAAACTCACTCTGTAGGATTACATTTTTACTGGTCCTGTGAGATGGTTCCGTCTGTCCCTCACGTTAAAGAAACAGCTGAATTATCGCCACAGCTATACGTTCTTCATAAAATTAATACACACTTCTACTTGATGAATTATTCACCGCCTGTAAATAAATAATTCAGATGTAAATTTCATCTTGTGTATTAATCTATTTTTTTCATATTTCTTACAGTTAACAAAATTTGTAACTTTTATACTAATTTTGAGAAAAAACAGTAATGCCGAAATGGAAATTAAAAATTTAAAGCTGAAAAATAAGAATTAGAGTTTAAGAAAGTAATATTGATACAGTATAGTTCTTGAATTCACAACCACACTTAATATTAGGAAAGTTTCAAAATCCATGAAACTTTCCTAACAATATTGATAGAGTTTATATATATATATATATATATATATATATATATATATATATATATATATATATTGACCATTTATTTGGTGGGACTATTTAGTCTATATTAGGGAGTTCGATAACCATTTCTTGTAAAAGATTCCTATTTACATTACTTTAAATTTACGTACTTCTGCCATGTGTACACATGGACTTCACAAGATATTTTACTTCTCACGCGGACTTATGATCCTGTAAGGAAAAATATCAATGTGTTTATATTTCATTAATATGTAAAAATGAAGCTTTACAACCGTTTCGAAAAAATACCACCCTGTTTTAAGTGTGCTGTCCGCCAATGAAAGTTTCCCACTGAAGGACGACTGAACGATGAGCAGCCCTTCAGTTTTCCTTCAAGTAGGAAGGCGTATTCCAATTCATTATGTATTTTTATTTACCTTTTACATTGCAAGTAAAACTTTACTAAAACGTCACAAACGTTTTAAAGGAAGTTGGAATACAAAATCGAATTGGAACACTTCCCTAGCACTTAACCTACCCACCCTGCCCTGTGAGCCTTGTAGGCGTCTCCCTCCTAGACCAACAGCTGGGCGGTGTGACCTTCCTGCTGAACGACGACCTAATCTACAGTCCAGAGGTGGCCACCAGCCATTCACATCGGTGCAAAATGCGAGGTGGAACGGCATCTCGCAGCTCAATAAGTTTCCCTCCCAGTCAAGGTTCCCATTTCTCTACGACGGAATTCATGCCATGTACAATAGCGGTAATCCAACACAGGAGTGGATCCCATAATATGGCTAAGCAAACCGTCTTAATATTACAGATTAATCGGGTTCTGCAGTCTTCTTCCTACATTTGCCTATCCTAATCTTTAACAAGGTAATTATTTTATATTTATATTTGGGTAACATTTCAATTAATTATTTTAAATGTAAATAGAATGCTAGCAACAATGGCATTCTATGTTAAATAAGCTTTTGTTTAAATTATAAATAGTAAATATTAATAAACATTGAAATTAAAGATTAATATCGCTCATATTACCCTCTAGTCTTTAATAATGAACCTTACTATTACATTTAAATTTACTTTTACGTTTCAATGAAAGAGGTTCATTTCAGCAACAAAACTGCAGTAACCTGGTAATATATTAAACTAAAGGCGGACCAATATCCTCCTAAAATTATCTGAGCGGAGCCAATGACTGCACGAGGAAGAATTATCCCTCCCAACCTACAAAAGAGTGTGTGGCGTTCATTTCTCTCAATCTTTATATTCACTGTACTCTTTTTCTGCACCAGTTTCGAAGTAGGTTTGTGTGCGTGTGGCTAGACCTGTGTCATCCGTCGTGCAGCCGGGAGCCGGAACGCAAGCGGCCTGGCCTCCCTCAGGGCTGCCACGGCCGCTGCGAAGGGCACAGGGCAGAGGACAGGGTCGGGCACGGGAAGGGCTCCACCCAGAGCACTCACCGATTCCAGCCTCCACCGGCGTCAGGCCAAAGCGTTGCTCTTCTGCCAGGGGTGCTATGCTACCCTGCCCTGTGGGTTGGAACCTACCCTACCCTATGCTAGCTGAGAACTGCTCACCGTATTCCCTGCTCAAAATTCTTGTAAATTAATAAAATCCTTTAATACGCAATGTTCATAATTAAATGACAATATAGATTTTCTAATATGTGAATTTAATGAACTACATTTTTAGTCCGTATTTTAAAATTTGTAGAAAAGTGCTTGCAGCCTCTGATCAATAATTCTCAAGGGAATTTAAATTCTTACTTTCAAACTAGACCTCCAAATACTTTCCAATTCAAAATAATGCTGTATCTAGGATAATGTTTTTAGATGCTTAATAGTTACACAATTTTAATCTGAAAAGAGATCCTATTGATCATATTTTATTCATTTCAATTTTTTTTTTAAATTTGCAACTATGTTGATTAAAAGTTAAACCTCATTTCTTTACTTCTGCTTAATGAATATTCGATCTTTACACAAGTACAACTACGCTTTCCAGACTTTAAACTGGTTTTCCCTAACCACCTGGCGGGGACACGGGAAATTTAGGGACGTCGAGAAGAATTGGCGTCGTGGAGACCAAGGCCACGGTGAACAGATGTCCAGCTACGTCGCACAAAGTACGCCACAACACCCACGCTTCTGAAATTTCACAAGCACTTTTTCCGCAAACCATTTCTTCAGATCACATTCTGCTCAATTTTGAGCGTGAACCCTTGCGCACCAAACAATATTTCCACAATTCTTCAGAGCTCACCTTCACAACACTGTAAACCTGTAAATCTTCATCCACACTCACTTTCCACAAATATTAATCGCTTTTTATCACTCGCGGTGTTTTTTTAGACCTAATTACTCGCCACACGCATTCGATCCAGGAACTATTTACACTCAGAGAATCTAACCACAGACACCACGGCCCTTCGAGAACAAACGCCGACAACCTCTCCACAACCCGCACACCGCTTCCGAACCCCAAATTGCCTCTCGCCACCGCCGGAACTGAGCGAGCGAGGGGCCGCGCGCAGCCACTGGGCAGAGCACGAGGCCTCACCGCCATTGGCCGCCCTTTCCACAGAGTAAACAGCAGCTCGCTTCGCAAGACAACGGCAAGACTGCTCGCGAACTGAGCGAGCGAGGGGCGGCGCGCAGTCAGTGGGCAGAGCACGAGGCCTCACCGCCATTGGCCGCCCTTTCCACAGAGTAAACAGCAGCTCGCTTCGCAAGACAACGGCAAGACTGCTCGCGAACTGAGCGAGCGAGGGGCGGTGCGCAGTCACTGGGCAGAGCGCGAGGCCTCACCGCCATTGGCCGCCCTTTCCACAGAGTAAACAGCAGCTCGCTTCGCAAGACAACGGCAAGAGTGCTCGCGAACTGAGCGAGCGAGGGGCGGCGCGCAGTCACTGGGCAGAGCGCGAGGCCTCACCGCCATTGGCCGCCCTTTCCACAGAGTAAACAGCAGCTCGCTTCGCAAGACAACGGCAAGACTGCTCGCGAACTGAGCGAGCGAGGGGCGGCGCGCAGTCACTGGGCAGAGCGCGAGGCCTCACCGCCATTGGCCGCCCTTTCCACAGAGTAAACAGCAGCTCGCTTCGCAAGACAACGGCAAGAGTGCTCGCGAACTGAGCGAGCGAGGGGCGGCGCGCAGTCACTGGGCAGAGCGCGAGGCCTCACCGCCATTGGCCGCCCTTTCCACAGAGTAAACAGCAGCTCGCTTCGCAAGACAACGGCAAGACTGCTCGCGAACTGAGCGAGCGAGGGGCGGCGCGCAGTCACTGGGCAGAGCGCGAGGCCTCACCGCCATTGGCCGCCCTTTCCACAGAGTAAACAGCAGCTCGCTTCGCAAGACAACGGCAAGACTGCTCGCGAACTGAGCGAGCGAGGGGCGGCGCGCAGTCACTGGGCAGAGCGCGAGGCCTCACCGCCATTGGCCGCCCTTTCCACAGAGTAAACAGCAGCTCGCTTCGCAAGACAACGGCAAGACTGCTCGCGAACTGAGCGAGCGAGGGGCGACACGCAGTCACTGGGCAGAGCGCGAGGCCTCACCGCCATTGGCCGCCCTTTCCACAGAGTAAACAGCAGCTCGCTTCGCAAGACAACGGCAAGACTGCTCGCGAACTGAGCGGGCGAGGGGCGGCGCGCAGTCACTGGGCAGAGCGCGAGGCCTCACCGCCATTGGCCGCCCTTCCCACAGAGTAAACAGCAGCTCGCTTCGCAAGACAACGGCACAGTACAACCAGTATGTTCACTTGCTCCAAAATCTAGTTTTGCGCTGGGTAGACCCTCGGCCATGTTCTTGGTTGTCAGCCAATAGAATTTCAGCAGATACATCCGGAAATCATACATCGTGTGATATGAGAACTGAGTGTATGTGTTTAATTTTTTCAGAGGACATGGAATTTGAATAAAATGGATAGAATAATAAAATGAATTGAACTAGTGAATAAAATAAATGTAAGAAAATCATTTTAAATTTAGTAATTATGTATTTCTTGCGCTGGTATTATACCAGGAACATGGCGGACGTCACGTGATCGAAAAAACTTTTTCAATGGAATTTGGCGCGAGTGAACATACTGTTTATATTGTGACAACGGCAAGAGTGCTCGATTTAGAAGAGAATAATTAAAAGAAAATAATATTGAATATTGTTAAAAATTGGATCAGTCTATGTCCTTTTAATCACATTTCTGATTTAAATGGTTTATGAGATGGAGATATCCTACTTTCAGTAGAATGCAAAGAACGTTACTGTTAGGACTAGCCATAATGATATTGTAATTTATTTCTGCAAAAGAAAAATGATGGCGCTAAAAATGAAACAGAATGTCTCGTATTACTTAGTTCCTCATTATTTTGAGTCGAAACTACCTTGTCGATTTTGCCTCAACCCCTTGTCGTCTGCCATCCATCGAGGCCTATGAGACCTAATATGGTTTCCCTTGATAACTACTCGCCTTTGGAGACACTCGCCAGTAAAGAATTCCTTATGAATCCCCGAACATCAGGCCGTAGTCTTTGGGCCCATACGTAGCATTGCACGTATGCTCGTGGAAGCCCACGGTGCACATTTCGCCACTTGGTGCTTACACCATTATCCTGGAGGTATGGTGCCGGTTCCTCAATTTTACACACAAATCTCTTATTAACTATCAGGGAATCCGTTCATGGAAGCGTTAATGCATAGAGGTGATACACGTAGTAATACGAATGCGCCGCGCCATAAAGACATCCATGTTTTACGCTGGATTACAACAGCCTTAATTCCTGCGTTCTTAAGTGCACCTGTCCCAAGATTCTGAGACACTAATTCGTCTGATTTTACCGTACTGTTTGTAACGGTTATGTACAATAATAATAATAATAAAAAAATGTAATAAATCAATTAAAATATAATTTGTAAGCAAAACGAACTTTTTATGGGTGCATGAGGAATAACCTACTTGGCAGCACTTATTCTCTGATCTCTTTGACATTCAATACTATTCGTTGTAACAACAATGTCAACCTTTTTTTGGCTTTACAAAGTTTCAATCTCGCCCTCATAAATTCACATTTTTTAGAAATTAAATAACATTAATGAAAATGTTTTTAAACAAGGAAGAACAGTACATATTTTCTCGCATTATTTGTAATGGCGCCACAATATTATAATACTAAATCAACCTGCAGTAGTGTTTTCAACAAACATTTTTTCTGCAGCGAATTGCCAGCTCTGATCCATTAAGTTACTTCTCTGTGCTCTTTGTCGCTACACTATTCAGTCTCTCTACCGAAAACATTTGGATCGACACTTTTGTATAGAATGGTCTCTCCCATTATTTCCAACATAACAATTTTTGAAAATTCAGATAAATCAACGAAAATGTGACATGCGCCTTTCTTTTAGGCCTACCTTATTCTATAGTAGAAAACAGTTAAAGAAAACATTCAGGGCGGGTTTTGAGAATGTGTTCTTTTTATAATTTGCATTTTCAAGTATAAATGAGACAAAACTACTTCATTTTAAAAAATTTAAACATTTTAAAGAGCTGAATTTTAAGAACAAATTTTGTGTGAGACAAAAATCTTCACCTTTAATTTTGTAGTTTTGAAATGTATAGTTACTGCAATTTTCGAAATTACAGATTGTTCGTCGGAAATGAGATTAGCACCAATCTTTTACTATTTCCAGATACATACGAGTAGAAATTTTAAAGAAAAAAATTGGAGCCATTTTTTAGAAAAACATTGCGTACATTTCACGAAAAATTACGCGAAAACTACTCATATTTTCGAAATAGTGTGCATGACCTTATTTCAAGATCCATCTTTAATAAAATGTATATTAACTAGTGGAATCCAGCAGACGTTGTTCTGCCCTTCATCTCCCTCTGTCCCCTTCCATCACCATTTCTCACCCCGTCTCTCCCTCTTTCCCTCTTCTCCCCTCTCTCTCTCTCTCTCCCTCTCTCTCTCTTTGTCTCTCCGTCTCTCTCTGTCCTGTCTCCTGACTGTCTGACTGTCTCTGTGTTCCCTGTCTCTACCTTTCTCTGTCCCACTCATTCACATTCGTGTAATGAAGAGTTTACAAATGGGATGTGATTTAACATAGGGAAAGGACAAAGTAAATGTTTTTGTAAGCAACAAGAATCACTAATTTTGTATTGTAATTATTCGAACAATAAAAATTCATGTTTACCCGTAAGTTTCCATTGTTGAATATGATTGAATCCGGAGCCCATTCCCGGGTAAGAGTCCCTGTCCCCTTTTCTAATAAATATTGTGCAGAGTCAAATCCACGATTCGTTTCAATATATATACAGAGAGGTAGGCAGATAGATACATACATACATACGTATAGATATACGAGGTCTGTTAGAAAAGTATCCGACCTTATTTTTGGGGGCGGAAACCTGATGGATTTGCATTAAGTGCGCTTGCATGAACCGACCTTGAACCTTCGTGAGCACGAGTGAATTTTTTCCCGTCTGTCGATGGCATCTGAGTGACACTGTGTAATGATCTCGTCTCTTTTTCATTGCACGGCGGAGTAAGATAAACTTCTTTTTGAAGTCTCACAGGACATCCTCCTCGTACCGTGACCCCGACTTCAAGAACCGACTTCATGAAGTCGAGGTTACTGCTTCCAAATAACCCCATGAAACGCTTTGGAAAAAACACTGGCATCAAATTAAACTGGAAACAACAAGTAAACAACAAAATCACACAAGCTAAAATAAAATTACTTCAACAAAATACCGAAAATAATATTAATCAACCGATCATACTTTCTGTATTAGACGTTTGTAAATACAGTATATAAAACCCTTTATAAGATCACTTCCTTTATACGCTTGCTAAGTCTTAATTATTGCTCTTGATCTTAAAAAAAATTGCGAGTGAAATTTTCAAGAGCGGTTGAAGCAATTGGCGGGTAGACAACTGGATACATAGTTGGTAACTTGCAGATGATTGATTGATTGATTCCGTTCGTGATTCCGGGCGCGTCAACTACAGAGGTCGTTAGTCCCGTAAGTGTAGTGCGTGCTTTCATAGGGAGGTGGCCGTGATCTTTTCCCGCTCAGTAGCGAGATCCGGCGCCAACCTACCGTCGACTAGCGGGGTTTCTCCTCAATCAAGTATCTCCCACCAGCGGGGCACCGCCCCAGCCGGGACTAGCTCTTATCTCCCGACCGGTCTCCCGGCATGTGTGGTAGTGTAGTGCATGTTAGTGTAAGTGTGTATGTGTGAGGAGTGAGGATAGGACAAGGAAGAGGAAGGAAAGATCGCGCGCGGTCCGTGGCCCGTTTGTTAGGGTTCTGCTCCGGCATTTGCTTGGTGTTGATGGGAGAAACCATGGAAAACTACCCAACAGAGCAGCCGGCCGCTAGAATTCTCCTCCAGACAGTAGCTGAATTAGACACTGTCATTCAGCAACTGAATTAGCCAGTGACGAAAATCCTTCCGCCGTGGGGAGTGTAACCCTAGAACCACCCGGTCAGAGGGACTGCAGTGATATAAGTTGATGCACTGAACCACCTCTCCCGGTGGTAGACAAGTGGATGCACAGTTGTCTTTAACTGATAGACAACTGGATACAGAGTTAACTTGCAAATGAATGAAATGTGCTACTCCCACCTCCGAACCCAACTGACGGTATCGCTTGAAAGGGATAGTCACGTCAGAAAAAATACGAGAGTTGGGACAGAAGTCATGCCAACTATTTTTTTCTAAAAGAAATGTTATCGGATCGCAAAGTTTCATTTATATCTTGAAAGAAATGCTGCAGTAGGGTGTGTTTACATCAACAGATAGCTCTGTGTCTCTATTAGCACAGAGAGCAACTTGAAATCAGTTGTCAGTCTACCGCCGTGCGAGATGAATGTGACATGTTTCCAGCAGCGCTCCTACTCGAAGGGAGCCGTTCAGCATGAAAGGTATGCCCGAGAATGTCACAGGGAATTGGTGGAAGCTCATGGAAAAATGCCCTTCTATACCGGGCAGCCGCGAGATGCGCAGGAGAGTTTCTGCAAAGACACGCAGCAACCAGTGATCAGCAAAGCACGTGACTACCTATGAGTGTGCGGATCAGTGTGATGTGCGGTCATCGAGCATCTACCTCATCAGGACTTCAGAAGAGATAAGTAACGCTTTTCGAATTTGTGAAGTCGTACTCTCTAAAATGCCTTAGAACATGAAACGAGTACGGTCATTTCAAATATCTTAATAAATATGATAAATTCAATTTTTGTGGGTTGATAAATGTCCAAACACGTAGTTTATGCCTTGTCCTTTCATGTGTATATTTGAAATTTTCCATCCCTACTCATATTCTCACAAAAAAATAGATGCCATGACTTCTGCCCCAACCCTCGTATGACACATTTCTTTTGGACAAACCTTACATATTCTTTAGATAATAAATAAATGCCTATTTTCAGTACCCGAATTAATGATTTGTTTTTAAGAAAATTCATGTATTAATTTACCTTCATATGAAACATTTGCAGTATTATCGCTTGGTTTCTGCAGTGAAACGAGAAGACTGCGATCGCCATACTTGGGTCGCAGAGCGTCGTTAAAACACGCGTTTCTCATTCCAAATTAACGCTCTATAAGGACATGTTTCTCTTCTCGAGCATAACATGATTTAATCTGACAGGAGAATGCCTGGCATCGCAGTGCCATTTTCGCCGCGAGCCCTGTCTTTCTTCCGGACGCATTATCGGCCGTCGCTGTGAAACTGTCTCCGCCGAAATACAGCCCTGCATGGCGTCCCCGGCCGTCAGCGCTGAATCCCTCGGGGAGGGGAACGGGGAGGGGGAGGGGGAGGAGTAGGCCTGCGGGCGACTCCGCGAGCGCTGCGATGTTTATATTTCCACATCCGGATTTGCATGCACGGCTCTGTGGAACAGAGGCGGGAATGGGGCGGTCGCCCGCGAAGACTCCTTGGCGCCCCGCGCCCCCCCCCGCCCACTCAGCCCCCTCCCCCACCCGTCGCCGCCGCGAGGGCGAGCGGGGATAAATCCCGGTCGTAATATATTTGCCGGATGTAAATGCGACTATTAGCAAGAAGCGGGGAACCGCGGCGGGCGGGGCGGGGCGGGGCGGGGCGGAGCGAGGAGGACTGTTGGCCGCTCGCCACGTGTGTGTCGCCGTCGTCGTCGAGCTCGGCCCCGAGTGCAAACCTCCCGCGCGTCCCGTCCTCAGGGCCCGCCCTTTTTGCCGCCGCCAGGCGGCGACGAAAGGCAAGTTGGTGGAATATTCGACCTTATTAATATCGTTTCCGCAGCTGTTGCAGATAAATCTCCCGTGCTCCGCTCCCGAGGCGGCGCGTCGCCTGGGCAAGGAGGCCGAGCGGGGAATCCGAAGGCCAGCCTCCGTCTTCCGCCCCGCACACCGCCCCGCGCCCCGCCCCGCGCCCCGCGCCCCGCCCCGCGCTTCGCCCCGCGCCCCGCCCCGCGCCCAGCCCCGCCCCGCCCCACCCCGCGCCCCGCCCCACCCCGTGCCCCTCCCCGCCCAGCGCCCCGCCCCGCCCCGCTCCCCGCCCCGCCCCGCGCCCCGCCACACCCCGCGCCCCACCACACCCTGCGCACCGCCCCACCCCGCGCACGTCTTTCCGAATCTCTTTCGCCCATTCGCATCCGCGCGGGTGAACGGCGAGGAAGAAGCAAAAGTTATCGCGGACATGAATACTTCGGAGAGACCTGGCTTCTGAGATGTGGCGTCGAAATATTTCTTCGTGTTAATTCCAAACGAGATTCTTTATTCTACTGTTTAATATGAAGGAGATAAATATGCCAGAATTTGCATATTGCGCGCCTCTTGAAATTAGAATACGTTTGTGCAATGGAAGTGCATAAAGCTGGTGTCATTTTCATACACGCTGAGAGTGTAGTCGCGATAAATTCCGACTCGTACTTTAAAAATCCGTTTTAAATCCGGGGAATTTGCAAAATATTGCAGTTGGCGTCTAGCCTATTTACGAGTCAGATAAATTGTTAAAGCACAGAAAAATAAAATGTAATTTGACAATAATAATTCTTTAATGTCTATATTCTGAATTTCGCATTTACTACTTACAAAATTGTTTATAAAATATAATATATTGAAATGTACCAACAATGTCTCGTCATAAACTATTACGAGATCGTTGACATCATTCACCTTAGGACGGTTATAATCGTGACTCGTTCCGAATTTATAGTAAAATTTTGGGCGCCAGGAACAGGTTACGATAATTGAAACCAATACTTGAAAATCTTTTCATTTCCAAAAGAAAAATTTAACAATTTATTTAACAATTTGACAATTGTTCTGCCTTTAGGTCATGACCTTTTAAAATAAAACATTTGTACTGCAGTACTTATCTAACGTTGTCTTGATCGACGACGCCCCGCAGTATCTTCCCACTTGAATGCAGATAATCCCAAGTCCAGCTTCTTTCTTCGGATTTTGCGACACTGCCGACGAATCCAGCCCTCACTGCCTAGAATATCTACTGGTTCTTACGTGCTATTTACAGTTTCCAGTTCTTCCCAACTACGTGTTAAAACATTAAAGTCCAAACCGCAATATAAAAAAACTTTCAAAGTCCTAATCGAATTTACTTCTGCCCATCAACTTTCAGAGTCCGAAAGCTATTGAGTCTCACGTCAAAACTTACAAGTCTCATTCCCCTTATGTTAATCTCTCGAGCGATCTGTACTACTCGACGACCGCTATCAGTATGTCATTTTCTCCTCCGTTTTTCGCCCTCAACGCCTCGGTATCCGTCCTTCATTCTTATTTTTCTAAACAAAACGACAAAATTCGACAGTCTATTCTCCCTTAGCCAATCCATTCACTTCTTGCCAAATCAAGTAGCCACGCCCTCGATAGTCATTTCTTTTCAGACCAATCCCACATTATTTTATATGTCTTTCTAGCCAGCGTCCCCACCTATTCAAGGCCTGAATGTAGTTTGTTGACCTTGCCAACCACTACGCCGGCGTTGCTAAAGCTGTATATTGCCATTTGCAGACCCTTTTAACCCAACCCATTTACAGCAAATGTTATTGACAAAATATATAATATTTTGGTATATCACAATATAAATAAATAGGTCGCACCACCCTCCAGCGATAAACACATGCACTACACGTGCCCGGGATCACTAATCAATCAATTCTAAATCACGGTGTAGAATGGACAGACCAACTTGTGTCCCTTACAAGATCACAGTAACTGGCATTAAAACTAGCACGCATCGCTTTCGAGTTAAGTGAGATGATAAAGTGTTTTGTGGATTGCGGATGCGATAATACAAAATATGCCGTAATCTGCGAACTTCTTATTTTTTCATTATAAATATTTGATACACACGCACATACTTACACCCAGAAGGTAATTGCTGGATAGGGATATACCTTCTGAGCTCACGGGGTTTTGTGTTCATGGTTTCTTATTTAAGGCCACACAAAAAGCCTTGTAACCATGTATTACTTATAAGATTGTATACATATTTGCATTTTTTCTGAGTATTATTCAGTACTGCACAGAATTTTTAATTGTGTAACTTTTCATTTGCTTATAACTTTGTAATACAGGCAGTTTTATATGTCAAAATACTCAGTTAATAATATAAATTGATGATTTGGTTATTAACTTTCAAGGTATAGCCTCTGAAATTTGTAAAAAGCCAAAACTAGAAATCATCTGATATCATGTTATCACAGCTGTAGTTCCACTAGCCGCTCCTAGATAACACCCTAATCGGGGGCTATCAACTGTGATATTCGTATGCTTTTTGTAAAGATAAGGAGCGCTGAAGCGATAAAGGAGTGCTGAATCTTGATTTTTCGCCCTTTCAAAAGCAACAACCATAACGTTACATCCAATAGTGGTCGCTAATGACCTAGTAGATGATGCGACCTCAAATAACAAGAAAAAAGGAATTATCTGATTGGGAAAATCTTGTAGCTAGCGTTAAGGAAAGTGAGGAGGAAGGTGGGGAAATAGTGTTTAGGCAACGGGAGAAAGTGAGCTACTCAGTCCACCCACTTCCTCCCGCTGGAAGGGGGAGGGCGGAATATGAAAGGGAGGAAATCTAGGGCAGGTCAGCGGTCAGCGCCCCTTTCAGGTAGGGGAAACCGGGCGGATTGCGCAGCCCCTACCCTCCGGCAGGGTACTAAGGGCGATGGGGTCGCCAATTCCCTACGCTATTAATTAGTAGTAGTAGTAGTAGTAGTAGTAGTAGTAGTAGTAGTAGTAGTAGTAGTAGTAGCATTATTCCTCTATATCACAACTAAAGATTCTATGAGTCGGCTGAATGTAAAATGTACTCCAGGTTGCAACCACCTACCTAAGGAGTAGATCTAGGGACTGTCGGTGCCTCTACAACACTTTGCGCAAAATATGAGATGTTCCAAATATAGCTATTTCTTACACTTCCCAGTCTTTTGAATTACCTGGGAGTTTTGACACGTTCTTACACAAATTTTGCGGAACAAATCCCAGAGCTCCGACAACTATTGGGACACCTGTGCCTTTACTCCTCACAATCGGCTGATCTCGATTTCCAAACACTTGTATTTAAGATGTATCTCGTCCTCGTTGGTAACGACGTTTTGATCGCAAGGTACAGCAACATCGATAAGTAAACACGATTTTTTTTCTCCGAATACCGGATAACTATATCCGTTTTGTTTGACGCTATCGTGCGATCAGTTTGAATTTGTTGGTCGTACAATATCATACACAATCCAACAGACGTAATCGGTTTTGGTGAGAGTTCGTTCCACTTGGGGCATGTGTTTGGAACTTTGAGAGCGGTACAGATCTGCCAGTGGAAGTAGCTACACACCCAGTCGTGTCTTTTCAAGTATTCGGTCTTTGCTAGGATTGGACAAGCTGAGACGATATGATCAATGGTTTTTACTTGTTCCTGGCAGATGCGGCATTTGCCATCTTGGGAAATTTTGAGAACCGCTTTATCATAATGTCGTGTTCTCAAGGCCTGATCTTGGGCAGCTATTACAAGTGATTTCGATTCTGGCTTCATTCTTCCCCTTTTAAGACACATAAATGATTGTTCTATTGATCTGTGCTCTGTCCATTCGTTTCAAATATTGTCCGTGGAGTGGTTTGTCTCTCCATGACTTCTTTAACATGTTTTGTGTCTCACATTTCATGTTAAGTAGCATCAGAAGTTCAGTGTGTGTCATTCTGCGTGTCTTGCATAGTTTTCTTTGCAATGTTTTTTGCTACACTAACAATGCCTCTGTTTCCCATTCTTCGGTCAGATTTCATGACCTGCCTCATTAGAGGGTCATCTTGATGGCTGACTACATACTCTCCCATATACATAATATGTTACCCTGTGATATGAGTTTTAAAAATATAACGTGACATTGCAAATTTAAATTCATGTAATTTCACAGATGTATATCCCACCTAGAATGCGTAACGTCGCTAAATCAAATCCATGTTAAATAGTATATTATTTACAACGATCCCGTTTTATGTGTCAATACATGATTTTATCGTAGACAAACCAATTCACTGATTCTCACTTAGGCAATAGTTATCAGCATTTTCGATCGTCGAATTATAACATTAATGAAGATACGAGTAAGCAATATCCAACATCTACTTTTGTTTATTCCGTGCTTCTCTTTTACATCTTTATGTCTTTCAGTAGAACTGATTCAAAATTGCGACTGTTTCCCGCTAGAGGTAACATTATGCTGAGTCATCCTGACGCAGCGGAACCGGCGCAGAATCAACTCAGCGTGATGCAATCGAAAGAAAAACATCCGCCCCAGGCGGCGCTGCATAAAAGGAGCTCAGCGCTGCAGAGTTTATCAGTTGTAAGTGAGCTTCGCACTAGAGACGACATGGCGCAGCTGGCTGGACGCGTTGCCGTGGTGACGGGCGCGAGCGCGGGCATCGGCGCCGCCATCGCCTACCAGCTGCAGGACGCCGGCGTCAATGTAGTCGCTCTAGCAAGAAGGAAGGAGAAGATTCAGGTTGGTGCTGTGAATAAACATAAATAAGTACAATAAATAAATAAATGTTTTTATTGATGGGAGAGGATCCGGGTACTGGCCGCTTTACCCGTTTCAAAAGTTGAATACAATACATCTCGTACAGTTGAATACATGCCAATGCAATAGATAATGCCATTAACAATACAATAATAATAATAATAATAATAATAATAATACACATAATATCATTCAAATAAAATACGTACGCTAAAAACAAGGGAGATAGATTGATGGAAAAGGAACGACCCCCTGCAATTCTGAGTATATTTATTAACAAAATTAAACATGTATTTAAAATTAATTAGAAATATATTTTGTCATTACGTTTGAGTACTCTATGAGATTTTTTTACCCAAATATAGTAAAATTACTTTTGTGTAAGTTAGCAATGAAGGAATATGGGAGGATTGGAAATAAAGCTTTTAACACAGCAGCATGTTAGTAAGTTGTGCTAAGGGGTTTTGAAGTTGCTAAAATAATGCGTGCGTATTTTTTATTTACCCCTAACAAAAACAAGAAAGGGAGGGCATCTCGTCAGCATACAAGCGAAAACACAAGTCAAGATTTTAAGCTTTGAAAGAACCGGAATACAATGGAAAATAATCGTAAATGTTTTATATGTATTTCATAATAATAAATAATAATATGAGAATTATTAATAATAATATATTCGATTTAAAAAATGTTTAAAAAATATTGAAAAAGTGGTCGTGGACATTTCAATTTAGAACATTTACACAAATATTTAGAACATTACCAAAGCTTGAAAACCTGACCCAACATGTCTTAGCCACAAACCAACGCGCAAATTGATTAACTTTAAGGAAAAGCACATCCACAATCATAGACAATTCGTTATTATTTGCGGGTCGGGGAAAGCTCTGTCTATTCAGGGTTTCAGATGAAACCTTCTGAATTTTTAATGAAACACAGCCATTTTGTTTTTCCGACGGCAACATGTATGTTTCCTGTTCTTATTTACTATTTTAAATATTCCACGATAATTCGCTACTATATAGTTTATATCCTTTCAATAAAATATAAGGTTTTCTATAAAATATAATTTTATACCCTTTTAATAAGCGGTAACGTACTACGTTGTAAAATAAAAATTAAACATATATCAATTTATGCGGGAAAGAAAAATGAATATCTTATTCACACCTTTCTTTCGTTCATTCTTAAACTGGTTTCAAAACCACTCAAATCATGCTCTATTTATCATTTTTTACTATAAAAAATCACTTACTATGCTAGTAACAAAAATTAATCTTTTTACAAATATTAAACTAGCGGTGCTTCAACAGCCCACACTTTCTCGCATTATTTCTAAATTTGCAATTTTCGAAAATTCAGAGACTTCGAGCATGCGACCCACGCCATTCTTTTAAGCATACCTTTTTTCACCACTTTCAGGCACACAGATTCACTTTAAGCACACTACATCACTTTTAAGCATCCCTGTTTTACGTGTAGAAAATGTTTAAAGGCAAAAAATGGGTTTTGAGAAAAAATGGTAGCGGTTTTTATGAAAAAAATGTTATTTTTTAAAAATTGCCTATACTTTGCGCCAAATTACACGAAAACTACTTATATTTTTGAAAATTTGAACAAGAACTTATTTAAAGATCCGTCTTAAAGAAACACATTTCATTGAGGGAAAAATATTTATCTCCAATATTATAGTTGTAGGAAGTCGCCCCCAAAAAATTGCACTTTTCAAAAAATATGGAATTTTAACGAACATAAGATCTACATCATTCTATTAAGCGTATTTTACGCTATCCGAAAACAAAGTTTGATAAAAAATGTTGATAAAAATTTGGTAAATAAGTTTCATGAAAAGTTTGGAGTCATTTTTGAGAAAATATTGAAAACTATTTTTGAGGCTTCAGGTTAAGTACCCTAAAAAATCAAAATATCATTTTAAAATTCCCAAAGCCTCGAGTTCATTCAGATTTATTGAGGAATATCAATTTCAAAGAAAATTGCCTTTTTTAAAAATAATAATTATTGTTATTGCTCGAATGATGAGCATATGGTTCAGTAGTTATTACTTTTTCACATGTATTTGTAGTAGCTTATAATTAATCTGATCTTAAAGTAATTCTAATATAACTACATTGGTTTAAGACGGGACTGTCCAACTTAGAAGGGCTTATGGGCCACATATCAAATTCTAGTTAAGCCGCGGGCCGCACTGTAATTTAAGATGTTTTTTACCCTAACTACCGAGATTATACTGAAACAAATATATATTATATACGACTTCTATTCAACACACTTAATGGGCATACAACGAGAAAATTAATAAACCATTAAGTAAAAATAAGACGAATTGTGCTATTGTATTGTATTAGTTTTGTATAAAAAATGTTTCAAAGTAGTCGCGGGCCGCCAGATGGAAGCCCTGGTTTAGTATACTCACTGAGCACCTACGCTTAGTTTGCATCGGTAAATATATGGAATTTCGTCTGCAATTAAACACACCTTTGATTGATTGTATGTTAACACGGAGATCATTCACGTACGCTCAGAAAAGTAATGGCCCTAAAACACTTCCCTGTGGAACCCCTGAAGTAACAATACCCGTAGTCGAAAACTGAGTTCCAATTCGAACTTTTTGTTTCGTGTCTCTAAGAAATTCGCCTATTCACTTCACAACTCTAGCATCAATTCTTGATGTTAATAATTTCCTAATAAGTAGATCATGCGGTACTACGTCCCTAACTCCCTTTTGCCATCCTTAACTCCACCAGCGCCTTCCGAACGGGCTGGCGCACCGGCCCGGTGAAGGGGAATGGGATGGAGGGGGTGAAGGAGATGGAGGGGGTGGAGGGGTGGGGTGAAGAGGATGGAGGGGTGGGGTGAAGGGGATGGAGGGGTGGGGTGAAGGGGATGGAGGGGTGGGTGAAGGGGATGGAGGTGTGGGGTGAAGGGGGTGGAGGGTGGGGTGAAGGGGATGGAGGGGTGGGGTGAAGGGAATGGAGGGGTGGG
Source organism: Acheta domesticus (assembly GCA_031308135.1). Taxonomy (NCBI): domain Eukaryota; kingdom Metazoa; phylum Arthropoda; class Insecta; order Orthoptera; family Gryllidae; genus Acheta; species Acheta domesticus. Next base: position 3,271,258 of record JAHLJT010004567.1, on the reverse strand, counting down.
TGAAGGGGATGGAGGGGTGGGGATGAAGGGGATGGATGGTGTGGGGGTGAAGGAGATGGAGGGGGTGGAGGGGGCGGCGCGCCAGTGAAAGGGCGCTGCCACGCTTTGAAGCCGCAGGTGACGTCGCGTTGGCAAGAACTTTTGTAATGTGGACGGAACACTCATTGCTTGAAAGCTACGACAGCTCGTTGCTTCAGCTTATTTCAAAGCTATGATGGCTCTAATGGTTAAAGCTATCAAGATAATTCTGTGGAGAAGCTAGAGCATATTAATGAACAATTACTATCGATGCACTTTTTCACAATATTCAGTAACACGCTGATTCACTAGTCTATTATCATCCGGAACACACCGCCCATCACGCTTCATCTGTGAGTGTTCTTTGTGCTTTCAGGCGGCTGTAGATCAAGCGAGGAAGGATGCGCAAAGCCGCGGGAGAACTTCCATTGGAAAGGTTGGCAGCCCTGGGAAGCTGCACGCCCTCAAGTGCGACATCACCCAGGAAGAGGACATCATCAGCGCCTTCAAGTGGATCAAGGACAACCTGGGCGTCGCTCACATCGTGGTGAACAACGCGGGGTTGGGCGGCAGCACGCAGCTGGACGGTGAGCGAGGGCAGCTCTTGGCAGGGCATCTTCAAGAATATAATTATGTTAAAGCAATAACGGACCTACTAAATCCACACTTTAAAAAATAGCTGCATGCACCAAATCACTTTCCACAACGAATAGAATCATATGCCGTTTCAATCTAATGAAATGCATGAAACCATTTATCAAATTAATTGTATAGAAAATGTGTTTTTTAGAGACCAACACTGCCCGATGGCAACGCATTCTCGACACAAACGTCCTCGGCCTGAGCATTTGCACGAGGGAGGCGATTCAGCTCATGAAGGACAAAGGGGTTGACGACGGCCACATCGTCCACATCGGGAGGTAAAGAGAAAACGATCAAAAACGTTATTAATTTTAGTTTACAATGCAATATTTGCACGAGGGAGGCGATTCAGCTCATGAAGGACAAAGGGGTTGATGAGGCCCCTAGCTACCTCCACTGGCAGATCTGTACCAGCCTCGAAGTTCTGAACACATGCCCCAAGTGGTACGAACACTCACCAAAACCGGTGACGTCTGTTGGATTGTGTACGATATTGTACGACCAACAAATCCAAACTGATCGCACGATACGGCAAACAAACGGGATATAGTTATCCGGGATTTGGAGAAAAAATCGTGTCTACTTGTCGATGTTGTACCTTGCGATCAAAACGTCGTTACCAAGGAGTTTTATAATAATTTATAATACTTTCTTTTAATATTTTTAGTTTTATAATAATTTATAATAATTTCTTAAATATAAGAGTTTGGAAATCGAGATCAGCTGAATGTGGGGCTTAAAAGCACAGGTCGTCCCGATAGTTATCGGAGCTCTGGGATTTGTTCCGCAAAATTTGTGTAAGAACTTGGCTAAAATCCCAGGTCATTCAAAAGCCTGGAAGTGGAAGAAGTTGCTTTATTTGGAACAGCCCACATTTTGCGCAAAGTATTGTAGAGGCACCGACAGTCTCTAAATCTGCTCCTTAAGTAGCTGATTGCAACCTGGAGTAGATTTTATTTTGACCCGACTCATAACATCTTTCATAGTGATGTAGGGGAATAATAATAATAATAATAATAATAATAATAATAATGTTTTTAAAAACTGGAGTTTAAGGCACGGCGAATTATACGTAGACAAGCCAGGCAGTGGTCTCCAATTTGGGGGGAGGCGTCGGCCTTGAGACGAAATGGCAGACGCTGAGTAACCACGCGGATGAGTAAACTGAGGATGCAAAGGAGTTTGGGATATTTGAATCTATGTGCCTCAGAACCATATTTATTGGTACGCAATTAATCAAAAATATATCATTAGAATTTTCGCTAATGTTGATTTTTCTCGCGGAGTAATATATTTGTACAAAGGGCGAAAAAATGCTTTTAAAAATTCCTGATTAAAGAAAAGAAGTTTTAATAGAAATTTACATTGAACACGCTTTCCATATTTGTTCAAAATAATTCAGTAAACATGTCTAGGAGCATGTTTCGGCCTATTTACATTTGCGAACAATTTTGGGTTTCTTCTGCGAGTAGAATAAAATCAAACAATGGAAATGGTCCATGTGATAAAAGTATTATTAGGACGAACAAACTTTACTTTCATACCGCACAAAGGTTGAAACAAAATACAGAGAACATGAAAAGAATAGATAAAGGTTTTATTTCTTTTGCAGCCAAGTTGGACACAAAATTTTGAGCTTTCCCGGAATATACTTTTACTCCGCATCCAAGCATGCAGTCCGTGTCCTCACTGAAGGTCTACGTAAGGAGTTGGTGGCAGCGAAGAGTAAAATTCGAGTGACGGTGAGTCATGCAAACTTCTCATAAGTAAATAGCCAGTGTTTCCTAACAATAATGTATGAAATGACTTTGGTCATGAGAAAGAAATAATTAGTATTATTCTAAATTTAAGTATTTTTGTCAACATATTATTGATATATTACTTTATTTCAAGGTTATAGTATTTTTGTTCTTTAGGTTTTCCATGTAATGATTTAAGATGTTTAAGTGTTTTAATTATCCAACTACAGCACTTTTTGTACATGTTTCGTAGCCCTGAAATCTTAATAAAAGTCAACTCGCACCACTAACATTTATTATTGAAATTATCATTCATAAAAAGGTTTATAAGAAATGACACGAAATTCATTTAAATGGGTTTAGATAAGTTTAAAGTGAAGTTATCATGGTTAGTGTTATATTTTTTCTGTTGTTATTCTCTTTGTTATCGTCCCAAGGAAAACAAACAAATACATTGTATGATTTTTATAGACGTCTTATTCCCAATGCGAAGTTAGCAGCATCCAACACATGACTCTCGTTCTTTGAGTAAAAATGAGTTTCAATAATGATTCGTGAGAAGAATAAGAAAAAATAAACAAACACATGTATATTCACAAGCTGTAAACAAAAGTACTATGGTTATAATTCTGCTTTAGATCATCTTCCATTAGATCATCCTCTCATCTACAGAAATATTTGCTCTATCAATACTGTATTCCGGACACTTTACCTCGAGATTGTTAACTGACATCGAAATTAATTTCTAACCGCAGGAGATAAGCCCAGGATTTGTGGAATCTGAGTTTGTGAACGACGGGGTGATAAGCGAGACGACGCTGAAGCAATTTGGCCTCAAAGAACCGAGGGATTTGTACAACGTGATGCCTCACTTGAAATCCGAAGATGTGGCTGATGCTGTTCTGTATGCCGTTTCTGCACCGTCTCATGTCCAGGTAAGCATTAGAGCCTGTGTGTTTATGACAAAAAGTGGAAAGAAAGTTTCGAAAAAAATCAGTATTAATGAAAAGCAAGTCAAATAATTTAATTATTTTTAATTAATATGTATACCATTATTGGCCTGAAAGTAAAAACATAGGCCTGATATAATCTAGAAGCTAAATTACATCAGGCCGATGTTTTTTTCTTTTACATTCAATCCAGAAGCGGTTCGCGTTTTGGAGTCCGAAAGTTTACAGCGATTATGTTCGTCTCCAGAATTCGTCCAGTCTTTGCTATCGAGAATTGATATATCGTTTTCTGTCGACTCTCAAGCAGCTCAACCTGAACCGAATAAATTGATATTAACGCCTATTATCAGGTGAAAATCAGAAATGTCATGACCTGCAATTCTGTATTTCTTTAACCTGCAAATCTGAATGTTTTTGCCAACAATTCTTAGACAAATGTACTAAAAATTCTGAAAGCATATTCGTCCGTGAGGCGAATAGAAAGAAATGGATTCAAATCGAGATTCAACACGACACAAATATTGTCTCAAAATGTAATAAGACGAAGACCAAAATACGTTTTTTAAATTAAAATTAACCAAAACACGCTAAACGTGTGGTTTTCAACAATGCTGTAGAAATAGGCTAAATTGAACTAGTGGTGCTACAACATGACACAGTCTAATACTACTTACAACAGTTATGTAAAATAATAATAATTATTATTATATCACAAGTTATGTAGGTACTTCAAATATTGAACTTACTGAGTGGTAATATTCGTTCTATTGGAGAAAATATCAAGAAAAAAATTTCCACAAATGTTTAAAACTTCACAGGGGCTTTATGCAAAATATCCCAAAAATTAAAATATCGTAATAATCCCCTAAATGGCACAACTAGATCTTACTCTTGACGTATTTACCAAGATTCAGCTCAAAAGCGTATAATCTGACTGAGTTATGCCTTCAACGTACTTCCAACCAGCCCTCCCTACCCCATTCATCCATCCATGTAATTAGACTTCCGGATTTTCGTGTATAAAATTACCTGCATCTCCTCACCCACTATCCCAACCTTAATCAAATTAGGAGAAGCAATAATAGACCTTAATTACGACGCGTATGGAATATTACAGCAAGAAATACTTAAACTCGAGTTTTTCGACAGAAAATTCGAGAAAGATCGTATTGTGGATGGGATTTCAATACTTTTTCCTCCTTATACTATAATGTGAATGATATGTGAACTATGTAAATTTAAAACTTGACACGTGATCAAGGAAAGTATACAATTAAGAAACATTTATATTTTATTTAAAATTACTCGGCCAACTAGACTCACGGCTAATAAAGTATCTTTCTTTTATAGTGCTGTCAATTCATTTACTTAATTTAATATTTAAATTATTATTCTCCAGGGGATTGATATGTCGTTCAAACATCAGCCACAATTTATATAAAACACATGTCTTAGTTAAATATAACATTAATTGGTATTCAACTTTCTCTCTCGATGTTTTTTTCGCATGAGTTGCACTTTGTATAACATTGTCTTCACTTGTTTCAGATCCACAATATCCTTTTGGGAGCAGTCGGCGAAGCTAGTTAGATGATATTTTATTATTATATATTTAAAAACAATGTACTATATTCAATAAAGTTAATTGAATATACTTTCTTTACTTTTCTTTCATTCAGACGTAAATATTGCACACATATATATATTTGTATTGAAAAATTCCTTTGAAATAGATGTAGTTTGTACTATTAGAATTAAAGGAAACAACTGCTACTAAAACGGCACATACTTTCTCCCGTTATTGGTAAATTTTGTAATTTTCGAAAATTCAGAAAGTTGGATGAAAATCGGGCGCCGTTTTTTATAAAAGTACTTCATCTGAGAGAAAAATTAAAGACAAATTTGGAGCAGCTTTTGAACAAACGTTTTAAAAATTGCCTTCATTTCACACAAAAAATTGTAAATTGAATTTGAAAAAATTGTAAATAACTTCATTTAAAAACTAATTTGAAGAACCGATTGCATTTAGAACAAAAAACTGTAACTTCAATACAGTAGTTGCAGGAAGACACTGAACAAAATTTTAAGCTTTTCAGTTTTTAAAAATTGAGAGAATTTAATGCAAAACGGAACTGTGCCCTTTTTCTAAGCATACTTTGTTATATACGAGAACAAATTTTAATCCAAAAATGTTGAGCCGTTTTTCGAGTGTGTGAATAGTACCCCGAAAAATCAAAAGAACCGTCCGAAATTCGTAAGGCCAGAATTTCCGCCAGATCGATCGAGAATGTCAGGTTTGCAGAAAATTATTTGAACGGTTTAGTTACTCATATTGTCCACGGAGGTACAGAAAGACAGTCGGACGGACAGTCAGCGGTAGTGCTGCATTTTTACTTTCCTGTATACGTACGTATATACGGAGTAATGTACGAAGAATAGAGAAAGTTTTGTAATGCTGCGGGAAATCGATTTCGAGATTTTAACGGAAATACAGGTTTTGGGGTCCCCTGATAGCGAAAAAGTGTTTTTTTCAAAACGTCCGTCCGTCCGTGAACAACACTAGCGCCTAAACCATAAGTACGATTTCTTCCAAAATGAATATTCCCCGGTCGATCTCCTTCCATTCGATGCGCTGCGATTTTGAAAAACTATTCAAAATTTGAGGGTACTTTACATGAAGTCCTCCGGACATTTCCAAATTTTCTCAAAACGGCTCCAATTTTTTTCTTTAAATTTCTTGTAGGAATAGAGTAAAATACGCTTATAAATGTGGCACAGGTCCGATTTTTCACAGTTAACTCTAAATTTTCGAAAATTGCAACGGTTGAATTTTGTTCGGCGCCTTCCTACTACCACAAAATTGAAGATAGAGATTTTTCCTTCAAATAAAATTTGTTCTCCAAAGTGAGTTCTTTCGTAAAGGTACATTTTTTGAAAATTTTAGTAGTTTTCTGGCAAGGCGGGAGACAGCTCTTTGGTGAAGAACTACAGGCCAATCACTTGCCAGTACTGCACAAAGTTATAACTGCAGCCATTGCTGACAAAATGTACAGGCATCTAGAGAAGAATCGTCTGATGCTAGCTGAACAAAAAGGATGTCGTAAAGGTCCGTATGGCTGTAAGGAAATCTTACTACTGAATAAAGTCACCTTGAATGATGTAAAGAAACGAAAACGTAATTTGAGCATGGCTTGGATTGACTACCAAAAGGCCTTTGACAGTGTACCACACGATTGGATTTTGAAGACCCTGGAGATCTATCGATTTCATCCTAGACTTACTGAATTTTGCAAGGCTCGTATGAAGTCGTGGAGTACCAGGTAACTAATACACAGAGGAAAGGAAGCAGTAGAAACCAGAAGTATTCAGATCAACAAGGGATCAGCTCGGCTGAGTCGGGACACGCTCTAGCCACCTCGTCCATCCAGGTCGATGACAATTTTAACTGCGTTTCATCCACATAAATCATCTCCCAACAATGAGACGTAATTCACATAACTACAGTTGTCGTCTCATGGGGAGAATGCCATTGTCCCATTTCAATCTGATATTTCCTGAAGGCTAGCATTATTTCTTTCATATCACATTTAAATTGCATTTTTATGAGAGAAAACTTAATTTGTTGTTAAATGTTTATCCTCATAAGTGTAGGAAATCGCCGAAAATACAATTCAAAAATTAAGAATTTTCAACAAACACGAGACCTGCACCATAGTCTTAGGGGTCCTAACGCTACCCGTGGTCAAATTTTACTCAAAATTGTTGGTGCCATTGTTGAGAAAAAAGTTGTTTAAACAAAATTTAAAATAGCCTCTACTTCACACAATGAAGTAGAGGCTATTTAACACAACAAATTACATGAAAAAAACTCGAATTTTTGAAAAATTGTAAATGACCTTCTTTCAAAATCTATCTTTAAGAAACAGATTTCATTAAAGGAAAAATCTTAATCTTTAACATTTCAGTTGCAGGAAGACTTCGCAAAAATGTTGAGCTTTTGCAATTTTCAATACCCCAAAGGCTTCATGCAAAGTACCCCTAAAAATTAAAATTTCGGTTTGAAATTCAAGGAGCCATGACATCAGACAGATCAATACAGAAATGTCAATTTTCAAGGAAGTCAGCTGAACGGTTTATTTGTTAGCATTGTTCACAGACAGACAAAAGTTTTGCCACCATCAATCCATTTTCAGTATCACAAATCCACAAAACATGTATTCTGGCTACACAACGTGTTAAGACTTTTTTTTTTCTAAATTTAGCAAGTGGATTTATCCACTTTTTCCCTTACCAAGGCCTGGCAATAAGATTTTTCTGCTGAACATTTGCCGCATTTTCCCACAGCATTATATAACTTTCTCTCTACTGCAAAAGTGGTAGCAAGAAAATTAAAACTAAAAGTTTAGAAGATCAATGCTTCCTATTATGCCATTAATGTGGAGTCATTTTGGTATTTCAACTATGCTTCTTAGTTATATGATTATTAAATTAAGCTATACAAATTAACTTTAAATTTGATATACTTTTATTGTAAGTAGCAATATTATGTATGAATACATATTTGTCAAGAAATCTAAGCACAATTGTCTCCTTTTGTCTTTATAAAACAAATTCCTAGAACCATTTTTGTACACACGACAGCAACCATTTAAATACAAAAATGTTAACTTGTCTCAAAATCTTTCAATTTGAGATTACATGCTCAAATTTTTTGAACATGTTTCTTCAACACTTTCATACTCAAAATTTGCACATTATGACTAACAATACTTAGTGCAATTAATCTAAATTGTGAAGTCTAATCTGCAGTACAGATCTTTTCTGAACATTTATTCCAACTCTTTTCCAATCAGTGTACAAAAGAGCTATTAGGTAAAGAAATCAGTATAATTGCTAGCATTTAGTTAAAAATATAGTCAACACTTTTTTACTAACCTAGAGTGGGCAAACATTCCTTTAAGTAAACTTTCAAACCATAATACCTATTTTTTTATCCTTGACAAAAAACAATATAAATCTGTTAGTATTCTTTTAAAGAAAGTATGCAAATAGTAATTATAAAAAAATTTTGCAGGTGATAAAGAGAAAACAATGCACTTAATTGTGCAGTAGTTGCACACAAACTCTCAATATACAAAATTTATTTCTCTTTCTTTTTAATATCTTAGGAATTATGTGAAATCAGAATCTTCCTGCAAACAGTTCTTTTAAATTGTTTAATTTCAATTTGATCAATGGAGTGGTTCTGCAGTTAACAGTAATTGCAGACACTCAGACTGACACGAGCGTCAGTGTTCCATTCTTTGCTCAGAATGTTTAAGAAGAAAAAACAATTGTTATTCAAATGTGGTGAATGCAGTGTGTAAATTGACAATTTGTTGTTGTTGTTGTTCAAAACATCCCAACTTTCCTTCATAAACTTTGAAATACTTCTTAATATATTTCAGTGATAAGTCTGGTCTATGTTATTGACTCTTCCTTAAAATATTTTTCAACTGTACTAACCTTTTTCTGTGACAATTTCTTTTATACCTAGGTATAATATACACAGTCTTAATCTGTATTACGCTATGTGTAAATTCAGTCTGAAAAAACTACCATTGTTTCAAAATATGGCATGCCTACTGTATGGTTAATGAACAATATATTTAGAAATGTTAACTTTGAATAAGTTATTCCCATTGAAGGCTGAGTGAAAAAAATGTTTATTTGATGGATAAGTCAAGTTGCAAATGCCTAATTCAAGACAAAAAAATTGTAAATGAAAAGAAGTTATGTACACTTAGTGATGATTCTAAAGACCTCATAAAAACAATGAATAATTTTCTTTGCGCAAAGAGATTATTCTAAATAATAATTATTAAATTAAATTAACAGTGTCTGAAAATGAATATCCTTAATAAATTATCTTGAAAAAATTATTTTAATGTGAACAAGTTAGAGATTACACACTCACACAAAGAATTTATAGACTTGTCTTTTTCAAGTGGCTTTTACCTTCTTCATAACTCATTTAATTAACAGATTAATGCCCACATGTACAGTTGGCTAATGCATACGAACTTAATCCTACTATACAGTATAAATTACAAAGTAATGTACAATAGATAATTATATTACATTCATAAGACTTTATAAGCACATAAATCTATGTGTGACATACTCAGGAGTCCATTACCTGTGATGTCAATCATAACATGATATTTCTCACATATGCACACACTCACAAGCACACTAAATCATAGACATGCACACATTTACATAACCACAACAGCTTTTAGTTTTGTTGCTGAAATTTTATCAAGCTACACCGTAATGAGTCTTCCAGAGCACCATGGACATGGGTGAAAAGTTTCAATATTCCTTGGCTCAACAAGAGTACTGGTTTCAATTTCAGACAGAAGAGCAATAATTTTATCAGCTGTTTTGGCAGGAGCAGCGTTAGAATGCATCAATTCTTGCTTCAAATTTTCTGGCTCAGTTGCAGTGTCCTGCTGCTTCATAATAACATCTCCATTTACAATACCTGTAACATACAAAAGAATAGAAATCTTCGAGGTATTTTTAAAAATACTACTTGAAAAAATTGTATACCATTATTTCTATTTTAAAAAAAGTACAAGGTGCCTAAAAATCAAATATTTTTTAAAACAAATGTTAAACAAGCCTTTAAAAATAATGTCTTAGAGTACTCAAAGTCTTCAGCAAAGAATCTTAGAAGTATCACTAGAACAACGAATTAAAAAACTTGTTTTGTAAGTGTTGAAGAAGCATGTATTGGTGTTCGAAAGATTAAATCCAACCACAAAAATGGAGAAACTCTGATTAGCAGCAGGCAAACAATCCTCTGTTTACGTTCATTCACACATGAATACAGACATACACATACATTTGCATTCACTCCAACCACAACCACAATGACTCACACAAGCCAAATACTGTAAATAAAGAATTTTTTAAAAATTATTTTTGTAGCAACAAGCAATAATGGTAAATCATGTATACCCAATTCCACATACACTAAAGAAAATTTAGCATGTTAAAGCTGCAATTAAAAAGTTCAAAAGCAGGAAACAAAATTCTACTAGAAAGAAAATTGAAGAATAAAGAAAAGAATAAAGGAAGAATAAAGAGAGTAAAGAAGAAGAGTTGTCGTCTGATTGTTCCATCAACAGATGTGAGAAAGAAACTTTGATGAGGGCTCCTTGTTACACTAGAGAAGATAAAAATGAATAATCTCACCTTCAGAAGTAGGTTCCCCAGATGCACTATTTAAATCTGGTGTTGAAGTAGAAACTGAAACACTTGTTGGTCCTTTACCATTCTCAGCTACCAACTGACCAATAAGGCGATTGAGTTCATTCAATTTGATTTTCACTTCTTCCCTGTCTCGTGCCAGGCGAGCCAGTTGTTCATCTTTCTCTTGTGCTCGCTGGCGCAGAATGCTTCTTTGCATTTGATACAAGGCTATGTATTCTCCTGCATTAGAAAAGATTTACTTTCATGAAAACAAGTCAAAAAAAAGCAATTGCACAGTCAAATAGACACTTTAATAATGTCATACAAGTAACTGAACATCAAGTTAGCATTAAATAATATGCAAGTGGTTTTGGATTGCAATTATGAAAGCACATATAAAAAAGAATCCAAAAACAGCAACAAAAATTATCATCCAAATTCTATCATGGGTATACTGAAACTATCTGAATGCTTGTGTTCAAGATTACAAGCAGTCTGTATGAACTGTAGAAGAGAAGGTGAACATGACGTGAGAGCTGTAGACCTAGAGCAAAAATTGCACCTTCGTCATTTTTTTAAAGCCTCTCATGCAGATCATTTTCAATTTACAGGCCTATTTTATAAACTATCACTCCTGTGAGCACAAATGTTTCAAATGATCCCGAATGAATTTTCTCAAAATCTCTGAAGTTTTTAGTGTTAATGAGCTCAGAAAGGTGCATTTTACAAATGTTCCCCCAACATTTTCTCAAAACCAGCTCCAATTTTTTCTGTGAAAATTTCCATACAAAATGATGTTTAGCACTTCCATGATATTCTCACTCATTTGAATGAAAAAAAAATGAGAAAATGTTTGTGTTTTTGGAACAAAACCAATTCCTCAATACAAATATCACAGGAAAGAAAACTAAGCTTACTGCTTAAGAAAACTGTGTTAAATGAGACAATCTGCATATATAATGCTTTCCTAGAAAATTACTTTTGAGAAAATTTTTCATTAACAAGCACAAGGTTGAAAGTTTTTTAAGCTAAAGAAACTTCAAAACATTGTTGCTATTGTTGGTGATGGGGTTGAAAGTCATCAAGATAAACAGATTTCATGTTCTACTTTTTTAGGCCATACATGCATCAAAAAGGTAATTTCATTATAAAGTGGGTTTCTGAACCTACTAGACAATACACATGGTGAGCTATTTCAATCAGTTTGATGAAGAGTTTTGTGCACATTATCAGAAGTATTATGAATTATTAGAAGTACATAGCTTGCAATACAAATATTATTATTTTACGTAACCTTTATAAATAGTATGGTAAAGTCAGCCACCCTCATGGCTCAGGGGCTTGGAAAGGGGCTCCAAAGTACATTGTCTGTAGGTTTTTCTTATAGTTTAGTTAGTTTTACTAATGAATTGTGAAATTAAGAGACTTTGTAAGCAACTTTTTGGAATAAAAGAAGACAAATTATCCGTGACATAATTTTTTCAACTAATATGAGAAAGTGTGTGCCATTTTATAGAATCATTGATTTTAATAATCTAACATATGCTACACAATACACTATTGGTGCACCTGTTGAAATCATCCTCTGCACTTCATGGATTGGGCTTCATCCTGTCTTCACAAGTTGTTTACATTGTTTTTTAGGTCTGCCCATGTCTCTTCTTCCATGCGGTTCATAAAGATAATTTAGGTATTTAGTTATTTTGCTTCCAATTCCTTGGGCATGTAGTTTTTCCTTAATCTTCTCATTTCAAATATGATCTTTCGTGCAGCCTAGCACACTCCTCAAAAACCTCATCTCAGAGGCCTGGATTCCACTTACGCTTCTTTTTGTTGGCACCCAACATTCACTGCCATTCAGAAGAATTGGAAGAGCCATAGCCTTATAAAACTTTATTCTTGTGTCTTCCCTTGTCTTATTTTTTAGTGTAGTATGTATAGCACCACAAATTCTTTGAAACTTCGGCCAATTAATGTTGATGTCTTTTCTGGTAGCTGAAACTGGAAACTTGCCTCTAAAATTTCTTGGAAACTGGAAACTTGCCTCTAAAATTACTTGGAAACTGGAAACTTGGTCTCATTTGGTATTTTTTGGATCAAATAATTTTAGAGCAAATTTCCAATAAAAATGTTTGATTGTATTAGATGTTTCCGGTAAACACTCTGATTGTATTAGACGATTTCCCCAAAACACCATCACCTTTGCTTTTGCTTTCGATATTTCAACATCATATTTTTTATGAAAACGATTTAAGTGGAATAATGCATACTGTAAATCATCTTCTGTTTCCTGGAACATTAAAGCGTCATTTGCATAGAGTAAAATATTTAAAATATTTTCTTTTAATTTTTTAATACCTTTGTAAATTATTTGCTTCCAATTTTGGATGTCATCAACATAAATATTAAAATATGCCCAGATCAGTGAGACTGGGCATCCTTGTTGCACTCCTCTGTTTATCAACATTAATCACTTTCTTTTATTCCTCCTTTTATTACAATAGCAGAGTTTTTATACAAGCTCTTTTTTGCTTCTACCAACTTTTAAGGATAGCCATTATTTTCCATTATAAACCAGAGTTTCACTCTATTTACATTATCTAAGGCTTTTACAAAATCTATGAAAAGTATGTGTGTCTGTTGATTGAATTCCCTTCTTTTTTCTAATATTTGCTGCAGTATGAACATCCTGTCAGTAGTCCATCTCCCTTTTCTAAAACCATTCTGTTTTTCACTAGTCAGAGTTTCTGAGGTACATTTTAGCCTTTTATTTAATATTCTAGCACACAACTTATATACTGAATTTAAAATGCTGATTCCTCTTAACTCTTACAATCTTTGTGATTACCTTTCTTGAATATGGATATTACTTTACCAGTTTTCCAACAATCTGGTATACTTTTGAAATTATGTAAGGAAATCAAAACGAGCACAACTTGAGAGTTAATGATTCAGCATAGAAAATTTCCCTCTCCTGGTCTTGCCAAATTGAAATGCATCAGTCAAATAAAGTGAAATCTTATGTATTGACAGCTAAATATGATTTCTATTATAAAAATCTATTCTTTAAATGATCCAAAGTCACTGTAGAGAAAACTGAAGTTTGTGCTTTGTAGCAGAAAGGTAATTAACCTCTTTTTCACCAGACAAGTTCAAAGAATTTTTTGTTGATGTGGATCAACTGAGATATACCATGATATTATTCCCCAAACCTGCTTCTCTTATCAGAAAAAGTGGAATTCCTGGTTCATCATTTTCTTTCTCTAATGTCTGTGAGAATCGTGTACTTCTTCTGATATAACATTCTCTTCTGGAATCCAATTACCAATAATTCAATTACTTCATGATTGATTCTGTCTTCTTACTAATTTGTATTACTTATGTAATTAACCAATATTAAATTTTCCACCACTGTAGTAAAAATTTGCTAGTCATTGCAATCCCAAAGAAAATCAATCCTATATTGCTAAATGACTTTCAACCAATTTCCAATGTATGGTTGACTTTCTAAGGTCTTTGAATCACTAGTGTTTAGGCAATTGAGCAATTACTTATAGAAACCATCTACAAGATCCATTGTAATGTGTTTTTCATACGGAACACTCCACTCAGACTGCTTTGCTGCAATATTGCAACATGTACAGAGTGCTAAAAATCATAATAGTGCATTATGAATCCATGATGTAATGATGGGTATTAACATGATGCTGGGGTAATCATGGATAACACGAGTGTGATATAACGTAAGAACGAGCAAATATCGTACACTTTACACGAGTGTATTAATACCCTTTACATTGAGTTTCATATGCTACTTTTTCTATGACTTACAGTAACTTTTATAAAATAAACTTTTACAATCAATCATATTGTGGCAGTTAACAAGCCAAGGCCACCTATCTGACAGGTTCCTACCCTACCCTGCTGCAAGTGTCTTGACCAGTCCGCCTGTGAAAAGTACAAAAGTTAAGTTTTAACTTACTAAAGGAATATATTTCCATTACACAGGGGCAACTCATTGAAAACATGTAACACAAAAGGACTTGCATTCTGATTTTAATGTCAGTCAAATATTCCCTCCAATAACTACCATTGTGTTACTCCAATAGGATCAAAGTGAAATTAGGATTCAATTTATTTTAAATAATATTTCACATAAAACATTACTAATAATAAAATAAATTAAAACTGACAAGCTTAACATAACATTAAATGCAATTTGAATGTACACAATCAAAGGAAACATTTACTACAACGATTCTCAATGATTAATGAAATGTCAATACTTGGTTAGTGAGCTTCTCTGTTTTTGTTTACGAACCTGTAACATAATGAAATCTGTATTGTAATGAGTATCATTTTTTGCAGCCATCAAATGATTTATACAATGAAAGTCAAAAAAATCACAGCTTTGAGTATTGGACTTCAGCAAAGCTTTTGGCTTAGTGGCCTCTGATGTTCTACTGCAAAATCTAGCTGGTTTTAACATCTCAGATTACGTTTTCAATTCATTCAATTGATTCTTGAGGGTGGAAGTAAGGCTTTCAAAGATGGAAGTAACAGCTTCTCTTCTTGAAAAATAATTCAGAGGAGTGTTTCATAGGTCAATTCTGTATCCCTCTGTCTTTACTCTTTTCTGTTAACTCTCAATGATCACATGTACTTGGGACACTTCTGGCCTTTGAAGTTCCCAAGTTACTATTATTCCACACAATTAAACTACCAACTTCGTTTGAAACTTACATTCTATTCACACCCAGGTTGATTTTTCTTTATTCCAATGAAATGTGAGACTTTAGAACCTTCAAAATAAATCCTAACACTTGATTGGCTCTAGTGCAAGGCTCAGACTTTCCAAGGGCAGCACTAGCCCACCTACAATAATCATTCAGGGCCTAAGAGCAAAGACCCATCACAGTCTGAATGTGGATTAGTGGGTAGATACAAAGAGAAGAAGGGAGAAAGAGAAGGAAGTATTAAGACGGGATAGGTATGTACGTTTGTCAGTCAGATGAGTCTATAAAACCTTACAGGGTCAAGAAATTACAAACATTTTAGAAACATTTGTCACCAGCTGTGCAGTGAAGAAATTTTCCC
Organism: Acheta domesticus; assembly: GCA_031308135.1. Classification (NCBI taxonomy): domain Eukaryota; kingdom Metazoa; phylum Arthropoda; class Insecta; order Orthoptera; family Gryllidae; genus Acheta; species Acheta domesticus. The sequence continues at coordinate 3,255,573 of JAHLJT010004567.1, read as the reverse complement.
TTTTTTCTGCTGCCATCGCAGGCCCTGGCGTTCATTGTTACGTGAGCCTCAGCAAGGTCGTGCAAATGAAGAGATCTCCGGTGTCCAGGTGACGCTGAGTACTAGACTGTGCTGCCAACATTTTGACCACCCTTTTCAAGGTCTTCATAAGGGCTGGCCTGGTGTGTTTACAGGGTCTTCATCAGGGCTGGCCTGCTGTGTTTACAGGGTCTTCATCAGGGCTGGCCTGCAAACATAGCAGACCAGCCCTGATGAAGACCTCGAAAAAGATGGTCGAAACGTCGGTTACACAGCCTAGTAAATGGCAGCACCCAGACAGCCTCAACTCTGGCCATGGGAGCCTAAGACTTCATTCATGCAAATGATGTCCAAGCACATTTGTGATTGCAGTATGAGTATTCAATGTGTTACATTCTTTCACGGATGAAAATATTTTTTTTATGTTACATTTAAACTTTTTCACAAACATTTTAAATATTCTTGTTTGTCATCAGCTGGTACAGTTGGGTACCTTTTGATGCAGAAGTCTGAACGCTCTGTGTAAACATCTTCTTTACACAATAATGGGCTTGGGGCAGCCTACTAACACTTTGACTAAAATCAAGATATTAAAATTTACGACTAGCAGGAGACTTCCAACAGCAGTTGGGGCTTATCCTGTTACTGCCCCAACTCCACCACAATATTTCAGCTCTACCATAACATTTAAACATGGCTCTTCCATAGATAGAAAGAAAAAAATTATGGAGTTATTAAGAAGCACAGTATAGAACGAACTTAAAAATACTGAAGAATGCTCTTCACCACTTACCAATTGTTTCCGTTTCCCCTTGAAGCTGCAAGACAAGATGTTCCAGACGTTGTTTTTCATCTGACAGTTCAGCAACTTCTTCCATGGTTTTGGTGAACCTTGTCTGCAACTTTTCCATAGCTTCTTTCAAATTACCGTATTCTTTGACATCAATATCTGAATTTGAGAAACTATTATCAGGGGCATCTGTCCCCACGCTTTCAAGTGGTGGCTTTTCTTGCAACTGAGAAAGAAGTTGATCTCTCTCCATTGTTAGCTGACGAACACTAGCTTTCAGACTCTCCACAAGATCATCCCTCTGGTCTTCAGCAGCTTCTGACACATCAGGAACAGCTGCTCGAGCCAACTTCATGCGCAACTCATCATTCTCAGCACGTAAATTTCGACACACTTCCTGTTGGAGATTAAACATGCATATGAACCCATTTCTGATTTCTCATCACACATCATTAAGAATTTTTAAAAAATATTTTTAGGAATTAGTATCTGGGTAGCACATTGAGCAAATTAAGATTAGTTTGCCCAAAAGTCAGATACAAGGAAGAAAAATTTAGAACCAATCATCAAATAGCTCTCAATTTAATACAATTGGGTACCAAAAATTTGTGTCATCGATGCAATCTGTTTTCTCTCCAGAGAGGAGGAAAGCACAACAAAACTAAGGGCTATTGTACATGTTTGGAAATCTTTGCTCATGTGATTGATACGGAGGAGCAAGTGCTTACTCTACCCTATTTTTGGGGGGAATATATTCTAAGAGCAGGAGTTGTATTTGTCGGATCTGCAGATAAAAAGGTAGTAACAACCACTGTTTCTATTTCAATCATAATCTAAAACATTGCCACCTTATTTGCTACTCTGCCTCTCAAGCCCCGATGGTCACGATGGAATCACACTGCATTACGCATCTTTCTCGCTGTGCCACTAGAAGTTGCACGATCGCCAGCACTGCTTGATATGGTCACGATCATGCGATATCTAGCGGCACGACTGAAAGATGTGAAATACTGTGACATTTTCCATCGTGAAGAAGGTCCTTGAGGGGCAAAGTTACAAAAATTGCACTATATTTGCTCTTTTACAATTCCAACTTCTTTGCTACACTTTAAAAGTTTACCCAAAAATCCATTGACAAAGCACTCAGAAATTAGGATATTTTGAGATTGATTTGAAGAAAGTAATAGTTAGAATGTGCAAGAATGAAAAGAAGAAACTGACTAAGGTGGGGTTTGTGCAGCACAGTGAAAAGTGGGGAAGACAGGTAAAGATTGATGATAAAGGTAACGAGTAAAGGGCAGATTTTGATGACCAAAAACATCAACAAAAATGATCTATAAAATTATCTTAAAAAGTATTTAAAATACCCTAAAAGCAAAGAAAAATTAGTACAAATGAGATCAAAACCAGATGAACAACATAAGCTGGATAGATTACTGATGTAATCAAGGCTTCTTCTTTTCATTCAGGTGCACTCAGTTAGCAAACTTGGTTTGGAATATTCTTTATCAGGAAATCTGTCTATTTATCCTGAAATCGGCTGAACCGACAATACGGCTGATAGGCATCATATTAGATTACATACAACAGCTGAAATTATAATTTTTGAGCGAAGAAATTGAATGGGCTATTCAGGAATTCTGTGGTGAACATTTGCTGCATCTCGTAATAATTATTTGAAGCAAGTACCATTAAAATGATATTAATCTTTTTGCTGCTATGGACCCCACCCAGCTTTTGGCCGCCCCGTGCTGACGCACCACGGCGGCCGGCGACCGCTGTGTGCAGCGCCTTTTCCTGTTTCCGAAGGGCGCGCACTGGCAGGGTATAGGTGGCCCCGCAAGACAAACTTGCGTATATATCCTATTCTTCTTTTTGATATGGACTTTGGGCCAATACTGGCGTTGATATATATATATATATATATATATCATATATATATATATACAGGGTGAGTCACGTAACTTTAGCACCTCCTGTAACTTTTGAACGGTTAAAGATATTGCAATGCAGTTTTCATGAAAGTGGATGAGGGAATGGGGCTAATTGATATGTGTATTGATTTCTCTTTTATCACTTGTATTTTACGAGATATTTGAGGTAACTTTGTTTTTTCAAATGGAACTATACATATTTTCTCAGTCTATCATGACAAGCGTAAAAAGACGAATCCAATGATATAAATATTGTCATATGTTAGATAAGCATTTTTTTGAGTAATTGTGATTTTTTTGCGACTAGTGTTTAACGGATATTTTCATTGTAACTGTCAGCCCCACAAGGTCACGCAGCGCTCGCCCAGCAAACGCGGGGTCGGGAAAGGGAAGGGAAGGGATTTTAGTACTTGAGGATACGAAAAATATTCACAAAACTGTTGCATTTTTTCCTGAACTATCCTTTCCATCCTGATCCATTTTCAGATATTTTGTGTTTCTTAGGGATTGAAAATACGGATTTGTCTTAAGTAGTATTTGTTGAAATAAGATTATTTCTATCCCTAAGTTATTATTATATTCTTATTAACATTGAAATTGTTTGCTCAAAATACGCAATATTTTTTTACAGTTTTAATTATTTATTCTTATTGTGCTTGGTTTCAAGATCCCATTAATACGTATCTTATGAAACCCCATTAAAATGGAGTAGAAGTTATAAACAATTTTAATACGATACAAACTAATGACAAATCCTTATTTTCCATCCTTTAATTCCTTCAATCAAAGAAAGTCGAAAATCTGAAAATGCGGAAGGATGGAAAGCACAGTTCAGGAAAAACCTGCAATGGTTTTGTGAATATTTGGAACATGTTTCGTTTCTTCAAATCTCCCTTCCCTTGCTCGGGCACGCGTTGCTGGTGGAGCGCTGCGTGGCCTTGGGTGGTAGACTATTCAAAATGTCCGTTAAACGCCAGTCACAAAAATCAAAATTAATCAAAAAAATGCTTATCTAACATATAACAATATGTACATCATTGGATTCGTCTTTTTACGCTCGTCATGGTGGAGTGAAAAAATACGTATAGTTCCATTTGAAAAAACAAAGTTACCTAAAAAATCTCGTAAAATACAAGTGATAAAATAGAAATTAATGCACGTATCTATTAGCCCCTTTCCCTCATGCACTTCCGTGAAAACTGCATTGCAATAGCTTTAACCGTTCAAAAGTTACAGGAGGTGCTAAAGTTACGTGACTCACCCTGTATATATATATAGATAGATAGATAGATATAGATATATATTTATTTATTTATTTATTTGTATTTTTGTGTTCGGTTTTTAAATTTTAAAATTGTTTTCATTTTAAAATATATTTATGCTTTTGAAATGTGCGACACTTTTTTTTTTCCGTGAAATACATTTTAAAACAGTGTAACATGAGGACCTCATAAACACTTTTTGAATGTTTTAATATTATTGGGAATTTAGAAATTCATTTGTGGTGTTACACTTCAAAACATGGGGTAACGCTCAAATCCACATTACATTCTTCACAAAAGTATCGTAACTCAGGGCGAATAAAAAATTCGAGAAATTTTCAAAACGCCATTGCCGCAATGTCCTACATTATTACTGGAATGAAGTATTCTCAGTGTAAGCAAAAGCCTATCTCGAGACATTATCGCCCCAAAAATAGGTGTTGAATTTTCGTGTAGTTAGGTTTTTTCAAACTTGACATGAGTAAACATACTAAAAGAAAACATGCATTTCATCAGAAGACTATCACTCAATTTTGAAAGTCGTGAGTGATATTTTTCAGTTATTCGCAGCGCATTTTGATAGAATTTCACACTTTCGTTAACAATGAATGGTATTAACGACTCCGTGAAAAACAAGAAATCCAAAATTAAACTTTTTTCATTGAGCCCTGTTTTCTTCACATAAGAAGCCGATATTCGTATAGTTATGCATATAAACAAAAAAACTTTTAGCAAGAAATATTAACACAAAGTAAGGGTGGTTCATCGTACCAAAAAACCCTAGAGAAAGTTTTATTAGGGTCATTAGGGAAGGGCCTCCTTCAAGCTGCTCGCCAACCCCTCACGGGTGACGAGGACCGCCGCACAGCAGTCGATCAGTTTACAAACATTTCAACTCGCAACAAGGAAAATGTCTACAGCAGCAGCCCCTAGGAGGGTTCAAACTAAAGTTCAAACCCTTACAAAACGAACATATATTGCAACATGTCCTTCAGGCCCTCAGCCATTCAGAAGAAAGCGGAAGTCAGGCGCGCGAAGTACAAGACGCCTATAGGCGTCATTAGCACAGCAGAAGAGACTCCGGGCGGACGCCTAAAGGCGGCGTTAGCCCACAGGGCACAAAAAATCCGGACGCCTATAGGCGTCGTTAGCAGTGAAAGGGTTAAAATCTATGAAATCAGTGAAAAATGCATTAAAAATTAGGGAAAAAGGTAAAAAAATGTCTTATTAGTCAAAATCACTGAAAACTGTCAGGGGAAAAAACAACACAAAAAGTAGGTTATTTCCCTTTGTCATAACATAAAATTAATTTCTATACTAAATGGCTTTGTTCTAAAGTGAAAAGAAAAAAAAAGACATTTTATTAAAATTTGTCCCCTCGTCATGAGAAAATTAACAAATAGAATCAGCAAAGCATAGGCTGATCGAGTGAAGTGTGGAATTAACAAGATGAGATGCTCACTGCTGCTGGGAGTGGGAAAACACCATGGACAATAAAGTTGCTAGAATAGAATCTTCAAAAAGGACTCCAAGAAGTTTTCAAAAGATCAAAAATTATTACAAGAAACAAGTGTTGGAATGTAATATTAGAAGACATGTGAATGTGAATTAATCTAATTATAATTAGCTAAGTTGTGTGCACAAAAGTTTATTGATTTTCTTGATTTAAAAGTTGTTATTATGTTCACAAAAGCAAAATATAAGTAAAAAGCACTGTCATGATATTCCAGTCAACTTGGAATTTGTGTGATATCATTTTGCTATTTGTGTTCTAAAAAGTCAATCAGTAATTTTTTACTTTCCCGTATACGTACGTATACATGGAGTGATATACATAGTGTGATATACCAATATATTATATATTTTAACAGTAACATTTGCTGTAAATGGGTTGGGTTAAAAGGGTCTGCAAATGGCAATATACAGCCTTAGCAACGCCGGCGTAGTGGTTGGCAAGGTCAATAAACTGCATTCAGGCCTTGAATAGGTGGGGGCACTGGCTAGATAGAAATATAAGATAATTTGGGATTGGTCTAGAAAGGAATGACTATCGAGAGCGTGATTGACTACTTGATTTGGTAAGAAATGGATGGATTGGCTAAGGGAGAATAGACTGTCAACTCCTGAGAATAGACTGTCGAAGTTTGTCGTTTTGTTTAAAAAAATAAGAATGAAGGATGGATACCGAGGCGTTGAGGTCTAAATGACATTCTGATAGAGGTCGGCAAGTGGTACAGATCGCTCACAAGTTTAATATTAGGGGAGTGGGAATTGTAAGTTTGACGTGAGAATCAATAGTTGTCGGACTCTGAAAGTTGATGTGCAGCAGTTAAATTCGCTTAGGACTTTGAAAGTTTTTTATATTGCAGTTTTGGACTTAAATGTTTTATCACGTAGTTGGGGAGAACTAGGAACTGTGAATATCAAGTAAGAACCGGTAGATATTCTAGGCAGTGAGGGCTGGATTCGTCGGCAGCGTCGCAAGATTAGAAGAGAGAAATTGGACTTGGGATTATCAGCATTCAAGTGAGAACATACTGCGGGGCGCCATCGGTCAAGATCACGTTTAGATAAGTACTGCAGTACAAAGGTTTTCTTTTAAAACGAGGTCATGATCTAAAGGCAGAACAATTGTCAATAGAAGTCAATAAATTGTTAAATTTTTCTTTCGGAAATGAAAAGATGATTTTCATTTAGTCAATCACAATTGATAAGTAGTTAGAGATATATTTAATTATTTCCTTTCAGATTCCTCGCCATACTGTATAGTTGGCAGATCAAATAATCGGCTATCTAGGCGATAGCGATTATCCATTACGTGACCCATTGACCCTGGTAGCCGGACATTTATCCATTCGTTAAGATTAGCTGCGGAAGTATTGGTTTTAATTATCAATTATCGTAACCTGTTCCTGGCACCCATAGTTTTCTATAAATTCGGAACGGGTCACGAATATAACAGTCCTAAGGTAAATGATGTCATTTAAAAACGGCACGATCTCGTAATAATTTATGACAAGACATTGTTGGTACATTTCAGTAGTATAGGGAAAGTTATGTAATGCTGCGCAAAAAAATGGCCAATTTTCAGCGGAAAAAATTAACTGCCGGGCCGTGAAAACGATCAAGTGGATAAAACCAGTTGTTAAATTAAGAAAAAAAATCCCCTAACATGTGGTGTAGCCAGTAAAACTGTTTTCTAGGTCCTTGATACCGAAAACCCAATTGAAAGGAAAACGTCCGTCTGTCCGTCCATCCGTCTGTTTGTCTGTGAACACTGCTAGCGCCTGAACCATACGTACGATTTCTTCCAAAATGGATATTCCCTGGTCGATCTGATTCTAGTCAAAGCTTTGAGATTTTGAGAAAGATTTTTTAAAATTTGGGGGTACTTTATATGAAGCCCCATGGGGATTTTCAAAATTTTCTCAAAAACGGCTCCAAATTTTTTTCTTTAAATTTCTTGTATGAATAGAGTAAAATACACTTATTAACATGGCATAGGTCCGATTTTCACATATAACTTTGAATTTTCGAAAATTGTGAAAGTTTGAATTTTTTTCGGCTTCTTTCTCCAGCTACAGAATTGAAGATAGAGATTTTTTCTTCAAATAAAATTTGTTCTGCATATAGAATTCTTTAATAAAGATCATGTAAATGTTTCTCAAAATTTTAGTAGTCTTCGTGCAATATTGCGAGCAATTTGTGTAACATTAAAAAATTACAAAAACAAGATTTTCTCAAAAACGGCTCCAAATTTTTTCTTTAATCTTTTGGTAGGGATAGTGGTAAATTTACTCTATCAGATGACATAAAAGCCATATTGGTCTATCGGTTCGTTTTTTCAAAAATTACAAAAATGTAAATTTTTTTACTTGTCTCTCACGTCGTTAATATTTACATTATCAGCGATTTTTTCACATTATTATATTTACGAGTATATATGCTTTAAATAATGTCAAGTAAAGTTTCTCGAAAACACTACTGTTTTCTGTGAAAAGTAGCTCAAATTTCGGCATTTTCAGAAATGCTCAAACGCCATTTTCTCATATATGGCTGCAAATTTTTTCTTGAAACTTTTGTAACAGATAGTGCTAATTACACTCTTTAATATGACGTAAAGTTTATTTTCAGTTATTTTTTTTGTTTTTTCAAAAATTACATAATTGTAATTTTTTTGAAAGATCTCTCACATCTTTAATATGCACATTACCATTAATTTGTAAATGTTATTACATTTGTGAGAGTAAGTGCTTCAAATAACTTCAAATAAAATATTTTGAAAACTCAAAAATTTTCTGTGAAAATGAGCTTCAAATTTTGCACTTTTAGTAGCGCTAAAATGCCATTTTCTCTTAAACGGCACATAATTTCTAAAAAAAATTGCCATTTATGACTAGGTTTTTGTGTTCCTTAATATTCTAAAATTAATGTTTCCGTTCTACCAATGAAAAATGAAAAATTAAAAATGAAATGAAATGAAAATGAAAAATTAAGAAAATGACAAAAAGTGAACTTTTGATGGTCATAGATTACAGCTGGCAAGAAAGAGTTTGTGGCAATTTCAAATAGCTAGCGAAGACCCAAGGAAATAGAAAACTAATACGGGAAAGTCTGTGCCATTCTGTAGCACCACTAGTTTTTACTCCCAAGGCTCTTAATCAGACCTCATCACTCCACACAAGTGGTGCACAAGCACACCAGCACAACGATCAGCCACACTGCTTGAAAATGGCAAGCATTGTCCGAGTCACATTTCTCTACTCTGTGGTGATCGCTGGTGCAACCTCAAACCAAATTTTTTCATCCCCTACTCTTTATTACTGCTCACATAAGAAATAAAGTTTTTCATGACCTTACACAGTTGGTAGACTAGCTGGGAACCACAATGCTGTAATTATAATTCAGAGAGAGTGTAAGGGTAAGATTGAAATTCTAACCTAAAAATCTCCCTCTCCTCCTGAATTTACATTTATCATTCAAAGTGATCACTGTTCATCACCAGTTTTCTGAAAGTTGCCTTATGTCTATCAAATTACTTATTCACGCACTTTGCTTTGATGAAGTTCACGCTGGAGAGTTTCAGTCATGTGCCCCTGAGCCTCATAATGCCGCATTTGGTCTGCTATTTGATCTTCCTTAAGCATTTGCCGTGATAACTGCTCAGAGGTAGATTTCTGTAATGACTGAAGCATCTTTTCATTTTCTGTTAGCTGAGTTCTGAAAAACACATTACAAAGTTAGTACTGAAGAAACTGAAAATGCTGAAACTGAAGAAGAAAACTAAAAAATACGTAAACTCAAAAACCAGAAAATCCATTTACATCCCTTCTAAGGACATTCAATGAAAACATTGAATTTTTTTAAATATGAACGATCCAAAACCTTGGCAATACCGCAAACAATGACATCATCTTTAACACAGTGATTCAGTTGAACAATTGAGATGAAAACTTCTCTTACCGCAGTTCACTTATTTCAAGCTCCTGTTGTGCTAATCTTTCCCCTAGTTCTCTGCTGAGATGTTGCTCCTTTTGCAATTCTTGTGTTAAATCCACTTTCTGATTGCTCTATATAAGGAAAATTGAATTAATTCAGTTTTATCATCAAATAAAGTACCATTATTACCATAAATAAAGAATGCATACTTATTTTCACGACACCATAGGTCTAATTTTGTATCTGGGAAAATTTAACTTTTTTTTCACACATTTAGATATTATAAATGAAAAATAACTTCAAGAAATAATGAATAATTGAGTGATTAGAGTTTCTGGGCATATCAACTGCTAAGGCCATTAGTCCCATAAAAATCTAGTGCAGTGATCTTCCCCTGCTGTGTGATGAGATGTGGTTGTGCTTTCCCCAACCAGGAATCTCTCACCAGCTGGGCACCGCGTCAGCCATGACAAGCTCTAAGCTCCCAACAACGGGGTAGCATAGTGCATGTAAGCATGTGTGTGTGTGTAAGAACGGGGTGAGAACAGGATAGAGAAGGGGAAGGTAAGGAAAACTACTGATTAGAGCAGTCAGCCACTAGAATTCTGCTCCAGAGTGAGTGAACTCGACCCAACTATGTACTCATTGTCGATAATCCTGCCACCATCAGGGCACTAACCCTAGGACCTCCCAATCAGAAGCACTGCAGCGATATCAATTGATGCCCTGAGCCACTTAAGCCAGGCTGGTACATAACGAATAAAGAAATTGCTAAAAGAACTTGGAAATTTTAAAACTCAATATTATCACACAGAATTCAAATTTGCAACAGTGAAATATCAAAAATTTTATCCTTTACAATGTAAGAACTATTTTAGAGGTCTTTACTCAAGATGTGCTAGAGAAGAAGTCAATCGTACCACTTGAATAAAGCCCTCCTCCAATTCCAATAACTGTTCCTTCAGCTTCTGATTCTGCCCCACAGCACGAGACGCAGCCACCTTGTCACTCTCCATTGCTGCCAACAGTTTGCGGGTGTCTGGCTGATCTGCTTTCAAACTTTCCACCATGCTCTCAAGCTCTTCAACTCTACTCATATACATATCCAGTTGATCTTGCACAACTTTGTTTTCTTGAATCTAATAGACAGAGGCAAATTCATAATGATTAACAGGTCTTCAATTATTATAATAATTTGAAAGTAACTCATTCAAAACAACACAGTATAAATGTGGGTTTTATATTTGATGACAAAATGAATTTTGATACATGTACTGATAGATTTAGTAAGATTTTTGTTTTCCGTTTATTGATTCAATTTTAGTAAATAAATATAACAAATCAATATATTGCTGTAATCATTCCAATGCAAATGTACCTAAAATTATCCACTGCCTTAGCTACAAAATAAGAATTGGTCAGAAAAACATGCCTATTAAATCTTCATTAACACAGACATGGAACAAGATCCAACCCTGATTCAAAGAAACATTATTCCATGTTAAAGTCAACATATTCTACTACTTGCATACCACTGAACCACATTATTCAAAGAGATGATTTACAATTAACAATTACCCTTTGCGTTTATTGCGAAACAATAAAATTCTTTCTTAACAAGTGGCATGACAGAATGGCAAAGGCTTTCTCATAATCCTTAGTTTTCTAATTTCTTTGGTCTGGGCTAGCTTTTCTTTCTTGCCACGTACTTTTACCGGCTGCCATCTATCGCTGCCCAAAGTATATTTTTTGAAATTTTCTCAAATTTTCAGTTTACTAACAGTGGAACCAAAATATTACTTCAAGAATATTAAATAAGAGTAAAATCTCATCATAAATAGCAATTTTTATTCAAAAATTTGGAGCTGTTTTTAAGAAAATAGCATTTAAGCATTGCTGTAAATGCAAAATTTGAAGCTTCTTTTCACAGAAAATGCAGTAGTGTTTACAAATTGCTCAAAATGTGCATATTAATGGCATAAGACTTATTTTTAAAAAAAACAACACATTTGTGTAATTTTTGAAAAAACAAAATTATAGTCAAATTAATCTTCTGTCGTCTCAAAGAGTGCAAATAGCACTACATGCAAGAAAAATTTGAAGAAAAAATTTGGAGCCGTTTTTAAGAAAATGGTGATTAAGCATTTCTAAAATTGCAGAATTTTGCATTTGCTTTCACAGAAAACTTTTGAGTTTTCAAAAATCTTTTTATGACATTATTTACAGCACATGTACTCATAAATGCAATAATATGAACAAATTGACGCTAATATAAATATTAATGACATGAGAGACAAGTCAATAAAATTTAATTTTTTGTTAATGTCGTTTACATCTTCTTATAGTGTCGTTAGCACTATCTCTACCAATAGTTTATGGAAAAATATTGGAACAGTTTTTGAGATAATCTTGTTTTTGTCATTTTTCAAAATTGCACAACAACTACTGGAAGTTTCAAAAAAAGTACATGACCTTAATGAACCTGAATGAAAGTGAATGACCCAAAGAACTAATTACAGACAACAAATTTCATTTGAAGGAAAAATACCTATCTTCAATTTTGTAGTTGTAGGAAGTCACCAAAAAAATTCAAACTTTCACAAATTTTTGAAAACTCAGAATTAACTGTGAAATCAGACCTATAGCATCTTTATAAGTGTATTTTACTCAATTCTTACAAAAATTTAAAGAAAATATTTGGAAGCCATTTTTGAGAAAATTTTGAAAGCGTCCCAAGGGCTTCATGTAAAGTACCCAAAATTGCATGACTGTTTTTCAAAATTGCAGAGCTTCAACTTAGGCCAAATTGACAACTGTTTCTTCAATTTCAAACAAATCCTATGCATAGTTTAGGTGCTAGCATTGTCCATATAGAACAGACACACAGACAGATAGTGGCAGGTAGACAGATGGACAGACAGAGACAGAAAGTGGCAGGTAGACAGACGGACATTTTGAAAAAAATTAACACTTTTGCAGTATCATGGGACCCCAAAAATGCGTATATCTGTTGAAATCTTAAAATCAATTTTCCGTAGCATTACGTAACTTTCTCTACACTAAGTGTATTACTCTGTACACGAGAAAGTAAAAAGTAATGAACTCTGCAAATTCCACTGGTAAGTGATTTACTCTTTGTGAATATCAGTCTTGTTTTTAATTTTTTCTTTTGGAGAAGTACAAATGTTAGATCACCATGCACCAAGATACAATACTGTTATTTATCCCAAACTTTCATATCAAATTTCAAAATTGAATTTATTCTTACTTATATATCAGATTTTTATCAAAATTCTATAACACAAGTTGATTCAACTCATATTACACTATTTCAGTAGTAGTTCTCTCGAAGTAAGGTTCTGGGAATGTTCTTTAAAACAAACATTTATCATTTCATCTTAAAGCACACACAGTTTACTATCAAGATGCAGACTTCTTTGCCAGAATACATAACTTTTTTTTAAAAAAATATTAAAAAGGCAAAGGTTTGCAAATTGTCACAGAAAAGGCAAATATTTGCAAACTACACAACTGAATTGAAGCGTGTCTGCTGTCACAAGTTATGGAACGTGCACAAAGTTCATGTAACAACAAAGCTCAAGATTCAAATCACATGAAAGGCATGGATGTTTTCAAAAGTGTTATGTGGCATGGTGTACAATCCCGATTTCACCCTTGAACATGAATCCTTCCCTAACTTCCATCCCTATCCTGGGAAATTCATGAAAGAATGGTAGATTGTGTGCGACAAAACAGTTTGACAGGTTACTATGGTCAGCACCTCTTAGTTGCAACCTGGCTCAAAACTGCTTAAAACTGGTCCACCTAGCTCCAAGTGGGCATGGACCATTAGTACCAGAAATATGCATTACAAGATTGGTCAGGGTTCATGAGCCACGAGCATGATACTTATGGAGACGAGGGATTATGGAATGTAAGTGAACAAATGAGGAACTAAATCTCAGCCTGAATTCAGATGACCAAAACCCAAAGAAGGTACAGCTGGATAAAAATAGGGAATGCAATTCGCAATAGTATTTTGGAATTCAGCATCTTAAAGAAATCCACATGAATGTTGATCTTCGAAATGGGAAACTGTATGACCAAAGAGTTTGAGAACCACTGAACTACAAAGCAATACTTGAATTTTTGGAGTTAGTCACTCTCTGTTAGGTCAGCAAAATGTTATTTCAATTGCAGCTTCATTTATTTGAATTTTAGACTTTTAAAAGTACTTGTAGCAATAGTGACACTTTAAAAACAATCTACTTTTGTGTGTTTCAATTAGACATTGAAAAAGGCTACATTTACAATGGTTTCAAAATGAGATAATTTTTTTATAACAATTTCATTAATCTCATGATAATTTCATCTCAAAATTATGCATGAAATAAATCACTCAACAGTACCCATTTGTAGCATGTTTCAATACAATGTCTGAGTGTCCCCATTCTCATCTTCCTTTAAGATCTTTTCATCTAAATTGTTTTTAAAAATTTAAATTGCCACTTTGTTGTTTTACCACAAAAAAGGTTTCAATATCCACAAAAAATAATTAAAATTTGTCATCAATTAAACAAACCCTGCACTCCTAACTCCTTAACAATAAATCAAAATATAAAATTATAAAAAATAGTACCTGACTGTCCATACTGACAGTCAACTTCTCTTTTTCTTCTTCCAAAGTGCGAACAGTTTGCTCTAAACGCTGAATCAACTCAGTGTTAGCAACATGAGATGGTGAATCCTTTCCTCGGTTCCGCTGATTTTGTTGCTGCAGTTGTTGCAACTGCTTTTCCAATTCTGAAAGATGTTTAACCAAGCTCTGTTCTCTATTTGAAAGCTGTTCATTTTCAGCAGTAGCAGAGGCAAGCTGAAAAAAAGGTTTAATTGTAAGGAGTGTTTGGAGTCATTCCAAAGCAAGTTCATTTTCACACATCTTGCCATTAATCATTCCACACTCGTCACTGATGACATTTCCCATGAGTTAGATGCACAAGAGGTTGTTTAGAGAGAAATAACCAATACCAATACCAAAATTTTAAACTTGTACTACTTTAGTGTACTACTTTTATTGTATCTGGATTTTATAAACCATTATTTCATAACTATTTCAAGAAGAAAGAGAAAAACCGAAACTTGTTCACTTACAGAATCAAAGATAAAAGAAACAGAGATAAATTGACAGTACAATTGGTGTGAAAGGTGAAGATGAAATGAAATGGAATGTCATATGTTTTACTCTTTGTGACAATTGTACTCTTATAAGATCGCTGATTGCTATGAGATTGTTAAATTATTACAAATGCAATGTTTGATACCACAGATAAGTCGACTTTATCTGAACAATAGATGGGTTAAGGCTTAGATCATGGTGAGATTAACCATTGCACTTTGTGACAATCTATTTTCAGTAAAGACACATGAAATTAAAGATAGATTGAAGATATCAAATTAGTATATCACATTTCCAGGAAGAGAACAAAGGATGCACACCTTGTCTGCCATACTCTTCATCTGGCCATTAACATGATGCAAATACTCTTGGTACTGAGAATTTGCTTGGTCCCTCTCCGATCCTAAAGCTTGTACTGTTTGTTGTAGTTCTGCCAACTGCCTCTCCAGTCCCACTTTTTGCTGATGCAAGGACTCCAGCTGCTTTTCCATTTCAGTCATGTCTGATAAACTAAGCTATAAAAATAATAAACTGTTTAGTTGATTATCTTTTCAGCTTTTAGCTACACACAAGATAGTGTTTACCCTTTTCCAGGTAACCAATTTTAATGACGCAACTGGGCAGGGGGGTCCATTGGACCCAGGAGTGTCTGCAACGGAATTACGCCTACAGATGTACTTTTATGATGTAGATAATGAAACAGATCGCTCTGATGTAATTGTTTAAATTAACAAAACTTTTCAAAATACTTTAAATTGATTTTTCACATTTTTTTCTTTTCTTACAGATCACACACACTGTTTACAGCTTCTTTGAACAGATACTACATCTCCTTGCTTCCTACTTCATTCCCAAAGGCACAAATGACATCTTTTTTTGGCATTATTATAAATTGTCTGAGTTGTGGGAGCTGGTTCTTCCCAATAACATGTGTGATTCACAGTGATACTTGTCATTCAATCCTGTTTGACTGTTTTCTTGTATTTTGTGTGCAAACCAAATCCTTTGCAATATCAACAATAACTAATCATATGATTTTGTTTTCTATCATTCAGTTAGGGTCGCAATATACCTGTCGCTGTGCAGATTTCCCACAAAACTTGGACCGCACACGACTTAAAAAATGCATTCTCCTGACCCTTACTATACCGCCACATACAAACCCACAACAACGCGGTCTAAGAAGGCATCATTCTTGGATTCACGAACATGTAGTATCAAATAACATACTGATGAAATGACATTGCGCAACCCAACATCCAAACATCCTTTTGACACGAAGCAGCTGTCAAGTAATCAACCAAGCAAAACCAGAAAATGCAATATTACGTGTAGAATAAGAGACCTGGGTCCACTGGACCATGCTTGCACGGATGCGGCTGATAAAAGATAAAGATTTTTTTAGATTTATTATTCAGGAACGCTTACATAAAATAGTTGTGGGTAAATTTAAAAAACACCATAGCAAAGTCACAAAAAACTATCCCTTTCACATAAAATATTGAACATTTTGCTTCATGGTCCAATGGACCCAGTTGTCGGGATAAGGGTTAATTCTGTAGATGCTCATTCACCTTAATTTAACACAAGTAAATATTTTAAGATCAAATCATTCTGAAAAGCAAATATTTTAAAACACTGTTTTCATGTATTGCTGCAAATTAAATAAATATATACCACATAAGAACTGAAAATGAATCCAGGTTAATTACAAGAATTGAGTAAGCTCTTCAGCTAGATACATCTTGAAAAGATACATCTTGATACATCTTAATTTTGAAACTGCAATTACAAATTGTGTAATAATTTTACAATTAAATTCTGATTGAATGCATGATCTTCAAAAAAAAAAGAGAGAGAGAGAGAGAGAGAGAAACACTCTACCTGTTGGACCTTCAACTGGGCCAAGTCCAACTGCGACTGCTTTTCACGTAATTCTTGTTGAAGCGTTTGCACTTCATTGGAGCGCACATCCAAATTCTGGCGAAGTTCTGCCGCTTCTTCCTCGATTTCTTCCAATTGCTTTGATGCCATTTCCTTCTCCAATTTCAAACGAGTCAATTCCTTATTCTGTTGTTGCACAGAACCTTCCAACTGTTTGCTTGCAGTTGTAGCAGAACCAAGTTCTCTCTCCAAGTCACTGACTTTATGGCGAGATGCTTTCAGTCGTCCTTGCAATTCTTCCACATCAGCTGAGATGGAAAAATTCACAATTATGTTAAATATGTATACATACTTGGCCAAAATAGGCCACTTTCTCCAAAGTAACCATAATCATTATAAATCTCAATTTGTCAAGAAATATAAAGACTTTCAATTTATAATCACCACTAAGATCCAGATTTTTTGATTTGATCAACATAATTTTAGACATTTTGAAAAGTCAATTTAGCCCATTATAGGTTATTATTATTTTTTCTAATCACATTAGTACGAGGCTGAACAGTAATTGCAATAAATAAAATTGGAATTACTAATTCACTCTATTCAATGTTTTTACAACGGAACCTGAACAGTTACTCTGAAAAAAAAAGATAAAATTTAAGAACATTTTTTAAAATTCTTTTTATGCCAAACGTTAAAGCCTAAAAGATGATTTCCATACCAATATTTTCATAATAAACTCTAACATTTTTATTGTGAGACAGAAATGAATACAGAAAAAAATGTGAATACAGAATTATAATCCCCTAAGTTTTCTAAACATTAATGAATATGAAAGAAGAGCAAACTTGTAATAAATAATTAGATGTTTTGAAGCTTTATATTAGTCAACTATTAAGAATCTCCTTCATTAATATTTTTTGTAACTAGCATAGGCGTAGTTAGAGGAGGCGGTGTGTGTGTGTGTGTGTGGGGAGGGGGGGGGGTCCATCACGGATGTCAACATTTGAGGGGAGACTCCAATTAGAAAATTTTACAGCTGGCATTATAAATTTTCTTTTAATTATATTTCAATTATTCTGAATTTTATACGGTCTTTAATATGTTATAAATAAATGTATATACTTTTATGTTTTTTATTACATAACGTATACACTACTCGATAATATTTTTATATTTAATTGGGGAGTGATACCATTAGTTTTGCCTTGGGTGACACCAAATAAAACTACACCACTGGTAACCAACAGGATTTTGATCTTGGCATTGCCGATTAATTGCCAGTTCATGTTCAGCCATTGAACCCCAGTCGACGCCATAACCTTCATTAACACCCTTTCAAATTTCCTCAACCCTCAAAAGGGCCAATACCACCTCGTTGGAAACCCCCAATCTATAGGATTCATGTATGGTTCACAAATTACAGAAACGGATACATGTATTTAAAAAATTGACACTAAAAAATGAGGAACAAAATAGGCTAAAACCTAAGAATCCAGGTCCCAATCACCACCAAATATTGATGAGCTTGATAAAAAAAAATATCAATACACACATTGCAACAAAATACACACTTTGCCAAGGAAATTAAATTATTAGTTTTCTTTTCAAAATGCATGACAAATTACCCAAAAAAAAGCAAACAAACATTGTCTTTTCACACACACATACAGACATGCATCTGTCCATGAGTATATGTACATGCCCACACACCTGCCTATGCACACACCCACACTTGTCTCAAATTTTGTTCCTTAGGAAATTAGCAATTTCAAAATTTATCAGCTTAGCAAGGACTTTAGTGAAGCAAAAAATATAAGTATGTCAATTCCAATTTTGCAGAGTGCAGTTTTTTTTATTAGTGAACTCCCTTTTTACAGGAACATTGAAGGACACATTATCCTGCACGAGAATTCAAAAACGTCTTTGTGATGACAAGATGAGCTTTGTGTCATTTTCCATTTTCAACAAAAATTTAACTGCCAGTCCTGAAGTTAGAAGCAAATTGCTTCACCAGTAAGAGGTTTCTCTTTCATACATAGCTCCAAAACTCACCAGCTTTCTGCTTAGCAGTTTGTTGGCTTTTGCTCAACGCTGCTTCTAGTTCAGCTTTTTCTCCCACCAATATCCCCACTGTCTGTACATGCAACTGCAGTTGCTCTTGAGCTGTACTAAGTTCCCTCTGCAATCGAGCTAATTGTTCTGTTTGATGTTGGGATGCTTCAATCTGAAGCTGGGAAACTCTTGATTCCTACATCATAATATGACAAGTTAATGGCACCATATAATACAATATTTTTACATCTACAAAGGGGTCATTAAAAAACATGTCTGCAAAATGCACGCACGCACACACACACAGTCACACTCATGAGATAATCATTCCATTTCAACCATTTCTAAGCTATGTAAAAATAATTGTATTAAAACTAAGGAGGAAACGTCATTCATATATTAATATAATTTTTCAAATAAAGAGACAATAAACATTTTTGATTATTGAACATTCATAAATATTTTAAGATTGATATGATGACATGTGAAACAACATAATAGTAGAGTCTTTCTTATAGTAGTTAGTGCTTTTAATCTCTTTAGTCTTATCTAGCTTTTCACTATTGCCCCACAACCTTCTGAACTGCTACTTATTAGCATTTAAAAGACATTTTTTTCACTTTTTTTTTTCTTTTTTTTTCTTTCCCCTAATAGTCGTATTGCAATATGACTTTAAGCAAATTATACAAGAGTAAAACAAGGCCTTTTTTATTGAAAAAATTTGGAGGCTGTTCATGAGAAAATGTCATTTGAGTGTCTTTAAAAAAAAAAGTGCTATATTGAACTCATTTTCACAGAAAAGTTTTGAGTTTTTGAGAAACTTCACAAGAAATCATTTTAAACACTTGTGCTCATAAATGCAATAATATACAAGAAAAACCCACAATGTAAATAGTAACGACATGAGAGACATTTCAAAACAATTGCTTTTGTGTAATTTTTGAAGAATTTTCAAAAGAATACATCAAATTGATGTTTATGGCATGTTATTCGGTGCATTTAGCACTATCCATAGAAAAGTTTAAGGAAAAAATTTGTAGAAGTTTGTCAGAAAATCTTGTTTTTAAATTTGCCTTCATTTGATACCAAATTAGGTGGAAACTACTAACATTTGGAAAAAATTGTGTAACACCTTATTTAAAGATTTGTTTTGAAGAACAGATTTTTTCCCAAAGAAAAATCAATCTTCAATATTGTGGTAATAGGAAGATGCTAAAAGAATTTGAAACTTTTGTAATTTTAAAAAATTCAGAAATTTCAATGAAAATCAGACCTGTCTCAATGTTTTAAGCGTTACTTGTTAAGAACATTTGAAAATTAAAATATCCAATTCAAATTCAAGGGGCTGCTAGATCAGCAAGATTGATAATGGAATATCAGTTTGTTTTAGGAAAAGAAATGGATGGACAGACATTTTGCCACAAACTTATTTTTCAGTGTCAAAAACCCACAAATTGTCTATTCTTACAACAGAATGTGTTAGAGGAAGTAATTTACTATAAGGAACCAGAATTATCCACTTTTTCCACATCAAAGACGTACAATATATTTTTTGCTGACATAAAATTGCCATTTCTCACAGCAGTATTACATAGCTTTCTCTAAACTATGTAGTATGTGAGAAAGAAAAATATTTGTAGCAATAGAAGTCTGTAGGAACTTAAATATTCAATATTTAATTAACAAGATTTTATTGTAAATTCAAAGAAAAAATAATAATAATAATAATAATGATAATAACAACTATGACTATGACATTATTAATAATAATAATAATAATAATAATAATAATAATAATAATAATAATAATTAGTAATTATTGTGAAAACACTATTAAGAGATATATACTAAATATACTTTTCATTAAGCCATTTTATCTTACCCTTGCTTTACTATTTTTCTTACCCTTGCTTGAAAATATTGATTTTTTTCTTTAATGAAGTTTGTTCACAATTGGTTCTTTAATTAATGGTGTGTATATATTTTTTGAATGTTTTAGTAATTTTTCTACAATTCTGACATATGGGCAATATTAAAAAATTTTACGACCAGATTTTCTCAAAAACAGTTGCAAATTGTTTCTTCAAACTTTTTGTAAGGATAAAACTAAGAGCACTGTGTAAGACAACATAACTTCAATTTTGCTGCAATATTTTCATTTTTCAAAAAATTACACAAATGTCAATATTACCACTCATTAATTATGACCCTGAAGAATATAAACAGTAGTAAAGTCAAAAATGTAAGACAATAGTTACTTTAAAACTCAATATTTCACATATATTCCAAAATATTATTCCCATCTCTTTTCAATGGCTTCGTAAAATCACATGCACTAAATTTAACTTGTAACTCATTAATATATCAAACAAATTACAAAATACACCTACGTATTCTTTCATTTGCAACTGAAGTCTTTCACATTTTTGCTGCTCACTGGCAAGTAGTGCTGCTAACTCTTGATTCCTTCTTTCCATTTCTCGAGTTGGGAGCACAGACGTTGGTGCAGAGGTTGCTACAGATTCATCAATAAGGCCACTTAATTCCAGAGACAACTGTCTCAAACTTTCAGCACTCGATGCAAGATTAGACGGGAGAACACTGGGTGCTGTACTTATATCGCTGACTTCCTCTGTAACTTCAGGTTTCACATTATTTTCTTTTATATCTGTTTTTGTAATTGAATGAAAAGAATATTTTTCCGAATTATCAGGAATTTCTGAAACATTTTTTTGCTCTGATGACTCTGGTATTGATAATTCATTTGACATATGATCAGCTGCTGCTTCAACCTCTTCAAAAGGTGGAGATTTCACTATGCTTTGTGTATCTACCAACAAATCGGCAGACACATTGGTTCTATTCATAGGTACAAAAACATTTTCACGGTCAGAACCACTCTGAATATTGTCAAAAAAATCACTAAAACTATTAGCACCCGAAGAGAAATTGCTGGAGAAAATATTGGCTGACACAGGAATAGTTCCTTGCGTGACAAGGGACTGTGCAGACATTAAAGACGGAATGTCATTGGTGACAAATGAACCCACAGAATGATCTGTGGACACAATCTGTTTTTGCGTTTCTGAATTTTCATTATGCAGTTTTTCAGAAACATTTGAATAAACAGGGGAGACAGGTTGTTTCTCCAATTCTGCAACTGGGGATGGCACGTTGGGATGCTCGATCTGAAATGAAATATATTTAATTATGAATATTTATACAGATATTTAAGTACTGAACTAACAGAAATTCAAGTAAACAAATTATAAACTTGCCCCGTTTTTCTGGGGTTCGGAGAAACCAGTAAAAAGGCTGTATGACTCGCCATTACGGTGATCTGATGAATCTTGCTTATTTCGGGTAGATTTCGTCGAACTAGATGTTTTATGTTGTTGATATTTCTTAAGCTGGTCATAGAACATTGCAAATTAGATATCAGAACACTAGAAATAACAATACTGATCGCAATCTGCCACGTCAGTTTTGACAACACATGCCACCACAGCAATTTCTATGCCTGATCTTCAATAGCGGTGTTCTTAGTATACGATGAAAGAATTTGAAAATGTAACTCCATTATCTTAAAAGTGACTTACCTTCCTCCATCCTGCCGCACGTTTTTCATCTTGGCTCATATCTGCCATATTGCACGCACTGATTTGTAATACTTTCACTCCATTACTTTCTACATCTACGCCAACGAGATAGGGGTATCGGCATGCCCCTCCAGCTGACTGTTGACAATTGAAGCACGTGCGAAGTGCGTTGTTTTCAGTTGTTTTTTAGTTTGGTACGGGATTAGAAAAGCTAAGTTTCCTTGCAAGGAAACTGTAGTTGTTTCTAGCATATACTTATTTCACATATAATGTCAACATTAATGAACTTCTCTCAAAGATATTGATAACACAACGTACATAACATATTGACAAATACTGACAAATTACCATTTGGTATCGAAACATCTATAGTAATTTCATATCTAGGTATGTATTTCATTTAAACATAATTAGCAATGTACAAAAGTAAATATTGAAAAACAAGTTCTATGATTACAATTTTTTTTCATCGGATCCGATACGGTATGTTACTTGTACGTATTATCTTAAGCCGGCACAAGTGAATGAATTTACTTATAAAAATGAGGGAAGAATTTTCTGTTATAAAATTATCTGTGCATATTTCAAAGGATAGAAGTGTCTTCGTTGAGGTTATGGCTTAGTAACAGTAATAAAGGTTATGGTTCATGCACTGTTAAAATAAAAATTATACAAATTGTTGATGCATGAGCAGAGTGCCGATTTTATTACATGATCGTTATTTTTATAGAATAATGGAACATGTAGATTCCCATGAAAACGAACAGAATGAAGATCCATTCTACAAACATGCTGCAGAATATTGGTCAGGAATTCCAGCCACTGTTGATGGCATGCTTGGTGGGTTTGGGTTCATTTCAAATACTGACATTCAAGGTTCTCAGGCATTTCTCAAGCAGCTATTTAAGGTAATTATTTCTTAGGAATCTTATGAGATACTGAAGATTGATTTATACATTTATTACATATCTGTTTTTGTGTTTGTCTCTAGATGAACGAACCACCTGGAAGAGGGCATGCCCTAGATTGTGGTGCAGGGATTGGAAGAATAACAAAACATCTCCTTATTCCAAACTTTGATCAAGTTGATCTTGTAGAACAAGATCCTAAATTCATTAGTGAAGCAAAAAAATACATTGGCCCAACAAAGAAAATTGGTCAACTTTTTAATCAAGGTATATTCCTGTTTGGTTAATTAATTCTAAGGAGTTCTTAATGTTTAATTATTGTAGTTTTGAAACTCTAGGTCTTCAAAGTTTTGATCCTGTTCCTGGGACGTATGATATCATTTGGTGCCAATGGGTTTTGGGCCATTTAACAGATAAAGATTTTGTGACATTCTTCAGTGGATGCTCGTAAGTGAAGATCCCCAAAGGTTTCATTACTGTACAAAACTAGCTTGTTACATTTGTTTAAATTCTTAATTTATATTTTCAGAAAGGGTTTAAAGCCAAATGGGATTATAGTTGTGAAAGAAAATGTTACATCATCTGATACTATTGAAGTTGATGAACAAGATTCTTCTGTTACAAGACCACTTAATCTGCTTCATCAGTTGTTTCAACAAGCAAGATTACAGTGCATAAGAGAAGCTAAACAAAATAACTTTCCCCGTGGTTTATATTCAGTTAAGATGTTTGCTTTAAAACCAGTTTGACAAATGGAATTAGCTGAGGTACAAATTTTTCCAAGATTTAAGTGAGAACCCTGTCAGTTCTAATATTTGTATGTCAGTGAAATTTACATTAAGGTCTTGAAAAGAGGCAATTTTTTTAATAAGTGTAAACTAATGTTACTTCCCATTACATAATAATCATGAATTGGTTGTCAATGAGGAATAAACTGTTCTAGAAAATGTTAAGTGAGTGAGTGCTGTGAATCATCAGTTGATACAGCCACAAAGTAAATAAAATAAAGTTGAATTAATTACAAGTGTTGAATGAGTTGGAAGTTTAGGCCTAAACTCTGAATATTATAAAGTAAGTATTTCCCATCCTTTTGTTATTACAAAGTAATTATTTATAAGAAAAAACCACTTGAAAGTTGAAAGAACTGTGTGTAATACTTCATAGTTGATAAATTATGCAAAGCTTCAGGCAAGATCAAGGTAATATTTTATTTGTAAAAACTTGTAATTAAGATGAATATCAATTAATGTTGCTTATTTCTAATATGAAAAGAACTTTACAAATCGGCTTTGAATTTCTTCAGTTCATCCTGCCTCAGGAAACATTTAAACTTCTTTAAATATAGAATGACAACTGACAATGTACCTATGTTCATCTTCATTACAGGGCTGCAAATTCATTCCTGGTCCATCGACATGAAATACAAACAAATTTACAATTTCTCAATGATTCTTCTAATTCAACCTTTTCAATTCCATCAATACTGCCTGCATTTTGATTACCTAGTGGTCTTGAGTATATAGCACCACTGCAGAGCCAAATAAGGAGGAAAAGAAGCTGAAAATAATTTAAGAATTTTTTTGTAATGCTGTTGAAGAAATTGCTATTTTTCTGTGTGTGTCTGTGTTTTTCTTCCTTTTTTTTTCTTTTATAAAGAACTCATTTTGTTGTTCCCGGACACACACACCCGCCCAATTCGTATATCTCCATTCATTTTTTATTTCTTGGTGCGTGGGTGCTTGTCTTTACGATGGAATATCGCACGGTATTTCCCGTCGTTCTCAGTCCCGCCGCTAGGGGCGCATTATCGAGACAAATGAGCAGTGCTGGCGATCATGCGACTCCTAATTAGCCGCTCGACCGAGAACGACGTGAAATACCGTGCAATATTCCATCGTGAAGACAAACCCCCACACGCCAAGAAATAAAAACTCCAAGAATGACAACTAGTGAATTTTTGAAAGTATTTACTACGAATTCCCGCGAGTGGAATACCGTCGTATTTGTAACCTCAAACTTGTAAGGCGATTAAACATTGAGTAACACATGTCCATTTTCATGAGGTTTCAGCCTCCGCAATTAGTTTAAAACATCCTTGAAGCTATCCACAATTGACATTGTATATTGTTAAGCACAAGTCTTTGACGACGACTCCATTTCAAACATCTTTCAGTTTTTCACAATATTCACTACGCTCACCCTATTTGTTGGCATCATTCGCTGTTGTAATAATATTAATAATATATTTGTCACATAAATACAGCGTAAGCCATGTATGACAAGTCAGCATATGTACATAATAATAATATGTACAGCATATTTAATAATAATGCAATGTAATAAAATGTACATCTCAATCGCTGCACGGTTGGCAAAACGAGTCACGAAGGTTCCCTGTAAGTAAACTTCCTTTTTATCTTAACCCCCTCAGTCCTGAGAACAATTTTAAATTCATTTTATTTTTACTTCTTACATGTCTACGCATTATTTTTCACAAGATGTAATTGTAACCCGAAAGCAACGATCGTACTGAGGAAGAGGAGAAATACTGAACGATTATACTGAGAAGAAAATAATTTATCTACCGACGTGTACATGCTATTACATGATACAAAATATTAAGTTATGGAATTGAAAATATGCAAATAGTGTTTGCTTCCAAGGAACCTGTCAATAAAAAACCAAGCGTTTTATGGAGCCCAAGGCTGAACCTAAAAATGCATACCAGACGCTGCTGATGAAGCTATTGGAAATTTAATGACAAAATATCTAAGAAAATGTATGATGCAGAAAATTTAAAGATTGCTCTAAAGATAAAGAATCATTGAACATAAGTGAGAACGTCTTGCTGTCACATGCGGTGAGGAAGTAAAGAAGAACAAATCATGTTTTACGTTATGTTCAAATACATTTTTATTCATGGTGTCGTTTGTTTTCATTCTAAAGATGCGTTTACTCTGAGCGAGCGAACGCTTCCGAACGAACAATTCTTCGTTTGCTCGGCCAGAGGAAACGCAACACCCACGGTGGAAGTTTTTGCACCCTCGAACGTGAAGCACTATCTATACTGCGATTTTTGTAGGAAGAGCTCTCAAGATAACTCAAATCCCATCTTCGCGATGGAATATGTCACGGCATTTCGTATCATTCACAGACGTTCCGCTAGATTTCGCACGATCGCGACCGTATGAAGCAGGCTTGCGATCATGCGACTTCTATCGGCAAGACCGAGAAAAGACGCGAAATGCCGTGACATATTCCATCGCGAAGATGGGATTTGAGTTATCTTGAGAGCTCTTCCTACAAAAATCGCAGTATATCTGCTCATGCGTAGTTTAAGTTTTGCATCACTTTAGGGCATCTGCTCATGCACAGAAGATCGATAATACTTCACGTTCGAGGGTGTAATAACTTGTTTCGAGGAAACTCTTTCAGGTGTGTGGGGGTCCATAAGAGTCCCTTGTTGCGGTAGGGAGAACGGTAAGAAAAATGTGTTAGAAAAAGCGACAAACTTTTTGAGATACACTGCCCTGTTTGGGGCATTTTGCATGTATAGTTAAATACAACCGGTTTTAATTTCACGAGTGGAATAGTCTTCAAAATTGCAGGTTTAGAAAAACGCCGAGAAATTTTTGAATTTTCAAAAAAAATCCTTTTTTCCCGCCTGCAACAGACTACACCGAGGAATGCGTTGCGAGAATTGTGCGACGACAAATCCAGCTTCCGGGTCAATGACCCCCATCTCGATCAGGTTTTTGTCCAGTTTCCCTGATCCATTGAGCAAATGCTGAGATGGCCCCTTGTTTTGCTTCTGGACGTAAATGTAGCTTCACTGTTCGCACGTTTTGTTGAGCACTCCGTTTACTTGTAGTTCATTGACCGTTGAAATTGATTTTCGAAAACTCGGGAACAAACACTTTTCAAATATTTTTATTTTTCTAAAATAATCATTTTCTAAATTCATTTTTTCGTTTTCTATTTTTTTTCTGGCCCTCAAGAAAATGTGCGCAGGTAAATATCTTTCCCCACGTCATATACAGTTTTTATTGTTTCTTGAGAAATAAAATTAAAAATTAAATGAGGAAAGAGGCCGGCGAGGCTGCGTCCATCACGGTGTAAGATATATAGGTGTGTCAACAAGACCATCTTCAATTCTCAGACCTTCATGTAGGTATCGATACCAGGCAAAATGGCGCCGGTACCGGTTGGGTGATAGTGACTGTGTTTCACGTGCGTTCCATGTGGTTAGGTGCAGAGAGTATATGATTACGTGTGTTACAAGTAGATTGTGTGCTTATTTATGAAAGTGAAGGTTGAGTCTTAATCGTGAGTAGTTGTTTAGTATATTTTCTGCGATCTTCAGAAAAGTGACCTTCACAAAACTGAAATATGGGTCGCTCGTGTTGTGTGCCGGGATGTAGATCGAACTACTAGGCTTCAGACACTTCTACGTTTCAGTTTCCCAAAGATTCTTGTCTGTATGGCCAGCTATACAAGTACGAAAGTTCTTTTAGTGTTAGATAAACAAAGAATCTGTGATGAATGTCACCACATGCTGCAATCGCATGAGGAAATGCATTTGGATTGTGAAAAAAAATGTATGAGTCTTTTAAAGAACTGAATAGAGGTGGGTTGAAATGTCCTTCATCTTTCATGATTACATTAGCTGCAACAATTTATGCTTTATTCCAGACCTTAATAAGCCACACTTTTGAAAAAGAATTTTTAAAATTAAAAACCCAGCAAAATGCAGTAATAACATTAGGTATTCAAATATATGAGAGTAGTGTCAATGATATTGATAAAGAGTGCACATGTGGTGTTACCCTGATGAAAATAGTAAAGAAATCTGTAGAAGTATTGAGTAATATTTTTATTAATAATTATCATAAAGTTTTAAATGAAAGGCATACTTCAAAGGAATTAGCTAAAAAGCTTGGAGCAAAAAGAAAAAAATCTTACAATTCTAATCTAGGCGATAAAGGAGACAAACTGAAGCTACAGAAATTCACCAGTTAAACTGTCCCTTGCTCTTGAGTGAGGAAAATTACAATACAATTTAGACCTCTTTTCAGTATCTTTCCACCGCTCCTGTGTGTTTCCACATCCCTTCACCTTGGAGTGTAAGACGTAGCCTTTGGATACCGGATATCATTCATTTTATCAACATTTTCTTGGTAGTATGTTCTATACTGTTCATGATTGCAATGAGAAAATGTTAAATTCTTTCCTGATGTGCATGTATTCTTTTTTTATCTTTCACTTACATTTCTTCACTCTTGTTAGAATCTACATTTCAGCAGCCTAAAACTGACTCCAATCCTTTTTCTTAAGGGTTTGTAACTCACTTCCATATTTAGAGGTGGGACATATTTTTGTAATTTTTAGGTACATGTTCTTCCTTGTTTTATAACTAACGTAGAACACTAACCTCTTGTATATTTTTATGTAAAGGTAATTATACTGGTATTGCTCCATGTATCAAGTTGTAATGGTGAATTTCTATTTATGAAACTGGTTAGACAATATTTTGAACATTTTTTTACAAGTATATGTATATGCACTTGCTACTCCATACAAATCTCAGCTCTGATAATAAAAGAAAGTGAATTTATAAGGATTTCTGTTGCTATTTAACACAAATGAAATTTTATTTTGGATGATACCATTTATTATTTTTATTGCTGTAAAGAAATGTATTTTGTATACTCTGATCTATATTATTACCTCTGATTATTTCTAAATGAATATTGAGGTTAAATATGTACAGTATAACTGATGTGGAAGTCAGGTGTTTGCATATCCTTTGATTGTTCTTAAAAAAACAACAGAAAAAATGTTGCGTAATGTTGCATTATGTTTTATTCTGACTCAATACTTTTTCAAGTGCTTCTGATTCATTTTGTGCAATTGAAGGCAAGTCATTGATGATTTCTTAGGCTGTGTACTCCTAAAGCAAATGTAATGTGTTATGGGAATAAAATGAATTCCTAAAATGTTGCAGTAAATGTAGTGATCTTCAATAAAAATGCTGAAGAAAAATTAGTTTTCTGTTAGCCAAATTATTGCTATGTGCTATCCTAAATAATAAAGGCCAATCATTTTCTGTGTATAAAAGTATGATTGAACTTGCACTAAATTTCTACTGTACAAATGTATTATTATTATTACTACGAATTTCTATTATGAGCTCATACAAAGCGTAAATTGCTACATCTAAAGATTTTTGAAAATACATAGGAACGCTTCAGATATATCCACTTGTTTTATTTCAGAATGCCCATCCTTATTCAATAGATATTGAGGGAAAAAATATCATCCACAGGTGCGCCTAAATTTTGTATATTTTTTTGCTTTGCTCACAAGCTTATTTCCTTTAAAATGCAGTGTCCAGTCTGCAATGTATTTCTTCTTAAATTCAACCTATCTTGATATTTCCAGGCTACAATGTAAACCGCACTGTTTCTGTAAGTATAATAGCTTCATAAGTAACTTAGTAATTAAATCCAGTTAATGTAAACATTGAATGAAATTATCACGAGTAAATTCTTACTTTTGAGTGCTGTACACATTCAAATTTCCCGCGTGTGCTTGCTTGGTGAGCGAAGTACGCCCAACCTATACGGCGGCCATGTTTTTTCTACATGAAGGTCTGAGAATTGAAGATGGTCTTGATACATCTAATACCGTGTAAGATATACACCATACATCTTACAATGACGCCCCCATCTCGATCAGGTTTTTCGTCCAGTTTCCCTGATCCTTGAGCAAATGCTGAGATGGTCCCTTGTTTTGCTTCTGGACATAAATGTAACTTCATTATTTGTGCACGTCTTCTGAATTTCAGTGGGAAATATAGTTATTCAAATTAGTTTTCCATATTATCGCGGCAAAAAGTATTATTCTTTCATGAAGAACATGAGGGTTCAGGGCAGGAATTTATAGCTAATTTACCTTTGAAAATATATTTTATTATATAGGAGCGAATATTTTGTCAACAAAACTTGAAAAATCCTCTTTTTCCTGTATTCAAAATTCGACTAGAATATGGTTTAGGATAGAGATCACAGAATTATGAAAACGTGCACAAAATGCACTTCTCCCCATAGCTCGTCACACACAGTTTTTAACTGTTTTTTACGTAAATATATAAATCTTAAACCGTAACTATTAGTCTTACGAAACATTTCTTACCCATTTTCGTAACTGTTCGCTCTAGACTTTACCAATTCCACCGCGAAGCGACACATCACCGACTTCAAATTAGAAATCAACTGGCCACAAAGCTGTCAAATGGATCACGACCTCAATAAATCTCGTCCAGATCTCACCTTTTGAAGGCGCCCCAACTGGGTCCAAATTTGACGGGTACCCTAAGCAATTGCTTAGATCGCTTACAAGGTAATCCGGCACTACCCATACGAATTAGCGATCACTATTGCTTGCAACTGCACTGATAAAAGGCGATAATGACGGTTACCTTTCGTTTGCGTTAATTTAATGTTTGTTAACATAAAAAAAAACACTATTATCTAACAAATCAAACTTGAAAATAATTCTACGTATACGTAAGGTTACTTATGTACAAATATAATATTAATATTTAGGAATTCAAAAATATCAATTTTTCACTCTGGGAGGGGAATTAAATTGTTTTACTCAAAAGTATGATTAATCAAACCAACCGGCATTTTGTTCCAAGTTCATTATTGGCTTACGACGCTGCATTCTCCTAATTTTATGCTTGAACTTGACGAAACGATAACAATAAGCAAATTGAAGGTGTGATAGTGCTTGAAGTCACTGTGTATTTATTATATAACTGTTTAAGTATTCATATACTGAATAATTGTATTGTATTAGTTTTTCAATATAAAAAGAGAATAAAGAACGTTTTTTATTGAAGTATACAAGTCCAAGTAGTAATTTTATATTTTTGGAGAATATTAATACTATGGTGTTTGATAAGAACTATTATATATTTTTCACATGAGCGAAGTACACAAGCAGAAAGATTTCCTTAAGCAGTTTTAAAGTACAAACCCATAGGGCAAAGAAATATAGGAAGACCCAACAAAAGATGGATGGCTCAGGAATAATCACCTTGTCTTAACACCAACAGGCACCTGACCTACTATCCTGCTTTTCATGATATTTTTTCCAATCTATTTGCATTTGTTTGCCAACGCTATCACTATCATTTTATGTATTCACTTTTAAATATTTTACTTGCATACTGCTTATAGAGAATATTATAAGGCTAAAAAACTCATCCGAAATGTTCGTAAATGCACTGCCTACTTTATACAATGAATTCAATGACAGAATTATTTTTTCACTTGAAGTTTTGAATAAAAAAGCTATTGCTCGAATCTAATTTTCGCTCCAAATATTCTAAAATTTCAAATGAGTTTTACAAAAAATGACCGAGAAGTGTTAATTCAAAGGGAATTGTGGTATAAAAAGTATTACTTAAGGTTAGAAAGTATTTGCTGTTTAGCACCATAGTCTGGTTTCTTAATTTATTAAAATATATTTTTTTTAAAATCTGATTTCTTGGCTTAGTTCCATAAAAATTTGTCCATGAAATTTATTTACTCTGCATAGTGCTTTTTTTTGTTTTAATTTTTTTTGTTGACTGATTCACCTTAAAATCTGACTTCCTTTAAATGTCTTTTTGGAACAGTATTCTGGGAAAGCAACATCTTCGAACAACTCCAAGAAATATTTAACCCACTAACGCTGGACTTATTTTACACACATAAGAGCTCACCCATCACAAATGTCAATCACTGGTTTATATGAACAATTTTTTCTAGAAGTATCCCCCAATAACATTTGTGCAGACCCACTAATTTGTTTAACAATGTTGCTGTAAAACTAACTGGTTGGTCCACAGGCACACACCTATAAAATGAACAACCGTACACACACTAGCTAAGCTTGGCTTTAGAAGATTCAAACTGACAAGCAATGATTACACTCTGGTCAAGGGATTACAATAGTACAAGGCTAAACTGGCATATAGCATTCAGAAATTACAAAACTTACTTTCTTTTAGGATGTCTACATGTATTGAAGAAATAAAATTCACTAATTAATGCAAAAGAAGCAAATTTTTGCTGACCAGAAAGATGCATCATCAAATAAGGACTCTGGCCATTAATATCTTAAATTGTAAAATCAACTGCAATTGTGGGGTTACCCTCAATGTACATGCTTTTATTTGACGAAATACTTTAGGAGTAGCAGCAAATGCACTCTGTTGATCCAGAAAATGCTGTTTTTTCACTAAATCAGAATTGTTCATCAAAAAGAAGTATGTAAATCAGGTAAAAGTGTGCATTCACTATTGCATCATTGTTACTGTCCCTGCAATTAATCCCTCTGCCTGCGGTGGGCACTGGGTGCATAGAGTAGTCCAGCAGCCACCGCTGCCAGTCCCAAGCCTGGAGAAAGGGGGATTGGGCAATAGGCCAATAACCTATTCGCAAAAAATTCAGAAACCAGAAACTTTGCTCATAACGCCAAGGTTCAATTTAGACTGCAGAGCCACTGAGGAATTATCTGCTCATGATAAAATATTACTATCACAAAATGGAAGTTCCTTATGTTTCTGTTGCAATACCATAGGTGCTTTATAAACAACTTTGCTGGGCTTACTTTCAACAATAAAGCTACACCACTGAGAAAACATGTTTACTTATTCTTGTAAAGGGAAGTCACAGAAAAAAAGAAAAGTCGTACATTGCTTTAGATAAGTCTGTATTTCAAATAAACTTAAGCTTTGACAGCATACTTTCTTGGAGGGAATGCCTGCCTCTTTCTAATTTCTTTTTGAGTCTTAATTTTGCTCTCGTGTTTGGTCAACTTTCTTCGAAGAGCCCTTGTTTTCTTAGGTCTAAGATCCAGGGGCTTGTATTTTTTTCCCTGAAACAAAAATTCACAGTTCAAACCAGAGGGAAATGCTATCTTATTTCTTATGACAGAACTGTTGCACTTCTGGAAATTTTAGAACTATTTAATATTAATGACTAGAACAAAAACTACAAACATTTTATTTCTCTTTGAGTTATCTAATTTTACAAAATCTAGAACTTTTGAAGTAAACCTGTTCTCACAATGTAAATTCAGTTCACACAGCATGAAATTCTATCACTTGTGAAATAAGACTACGGCAATGAAAACAGTACAAAGTAAAATTTCAAAATTGCAATAGTTTCTTGTCCCATTGGAATTATCAATATGATTCCAGTGGCCATGTTTTCCATTTTATGTTCTGTTCCTAAGTTCCTTAAATTATTTGTTTTCATGTTTAACGATCCTGCTTAGCATGTCTGGAGTTCATTGAAACAAATTCTCCAATTCATGCATTTTCTGATGCATAGCTGTCTTCAATGTGCGTTCTTTCCAGGGAATTTTGTGGCACTGGAGAGAGTAAAGGAGTACTTTCAGTTGATTACAGACCTAGTGCCAGAGAAACCTTTTCCACTCTGCCTAAGCTATTATTTTCTTGCAATATCTTCTGTCTTTGGATTTTAATAGTATTTCTTTGTCCAGTTTCTTAAGACAGTCATATCTTAATGATCAGAAGGTTAATAAAAGGCCATCTATGGAATTTATTTTTCTCGACGTTTCGAGGAGCACTTTTCCTCTTCTCCGGGAATTAGACTTAACCATTGATTCTTGAATTCATTAGTAATTTTTAATCACTAACTAAATCTTGTCAAAACAGCAAAGTTACATGACCACACTCAATGGTGTCAGAAACCAAACTTGTCTGACATCATGTCGATGGTCACGGGGAAAACTTGGTAAAGTCGAAATTATGATTCTCTTCTGTAATTATGATTCTCTTCCATAATTATGATTCTTTTCCATTCTC
This sequence comes from Acheta domesticus, assembly GCA_031308135.1. Taxonomy (NCBI): domain Eukaryota; kingdom Metazoa; phylum Arthropoda; class Insecta; order Orthoptera; family Gryllidae; genus Acheta; species Acheta domesticus. Next base: position 3,221,623 of record JAHLJT010004567.1, on the reverse strand, counting down.
TTCGCTAATTATGATTATCTTCCATAAAATATATTTACCAGATTTTCCACAAAATTTCGACTTATCAAGTTTTTCCCGATTTGGTCTCTGACCCTTGAGAATGGTCATGTAACCTTGCTTTTTTCACAAGATTTAGTTAATGATTAACAGGTTGGATGCCAACGAAATTTTTGGGTTTTTGGTTCCGTAGTGTCACAGCTATTCTGCTCGCATAGCGCCCGCCCATAGTTGTCGCGTTCATGCCCGCAAAGGAGCTGTTGCAGACATCTGGTGGCATGTTTTTGCAACTTTTAGTGCTATTCAATTGTTATGTTGCTAAATTATACTACTAGAGCACTCTCGAAGCGCCAAACGGTGTTTATTTTATCTATTATCTATTATTTTATCTATTATAGTATTTTATCTATAAAAAGAAGCAAAACCATTCAAACTTTAGCTGCTTAAACCCCGTCAACTTCGATGCAGACCAACCACCGTTTGTTTTGCATCAGCCTCTCCCTCCAACTTAACCACAGGTTTATAGCAGCTTAGCACGGTTTTAGATGAAGATTCAAACCGACGCAAGCCATGTGTACACACTGGCCAGGAATGTACAATGACTTAGCGATCACGGCTAAACCAACATCTGGCATTCAAGAATGAAAAATCTTGCTTATACGTTTCGTTTAGGGTGTCTACGTTTACTGAAGAACTAAAATTCACAAAGTATTGCAAAAGGATGCAACGGATGCAAGAGATAACATTCATGGCAAAAACAGTCAGTGAGGGTCACATACGACCCTCACACGTTACGAAACCAGATCTGTTGAGTACCACTTTTGACCCTCATGGCGTTCAACCTATTAAAAATTACAAACAAATTAAAGAATCAATGGTGAAGTCCAACCCCTGAAGAAGAGGAAAAGTGCTCCTCGAAACGTTGAGAAAAATAAAATTCCATAGATGGCCTTTTATTAATCTTCTGATCATTAAGATATACAAGACCATCTTAAAAATATGGACAAAGTAATAACATTATTTTCTTTCTTTTTGTATATGTCACGGTGATTTGAATATGATACCGAGGGCATTTTTTCCTGTTAATGTATATTTTTATGTTAAAAGTATTGTGTGAAATATTATTCTTATTAAATAGATTAATTGCTTACTTCATGTCACAAGTAATTGTGTGGCATTTACACAGAAATTATTTTTCATTCCGTTATAGTGTTTTGAAAGCCAAAATTCAAATGGTTGAAATTGAGTATTTTTCAGTAATACATCATCTGGCTTAATACATTCTAAATCTTTGACCCTTTAATGAGGCACTAATGAAATTTCATTACACATTTTTATACAAATAAATTCTTACAATTAACACATTTGAAATTCTAAATTTTAATAGCGTGGGTTTTTTTACTATACTTTATTGTACTTCACGTTTTCCAAAGAGTTCGCCACACAGACTATGAATTGAATACTGATCTCCTGGTTTGTATTCCATGGCTCAAATTATCTCCAAATACAAATTTTCTCTCCAATAAGTTGAAAGGGAAAATTTACTAATAAGTTAAGTTTCGTGAATTGTTCTTTCAGAACGTTTATGAGTGAAAAATTTGGAAAAGACTGCCTGTAAATTACATTTGTTTTAATTTCATTTTCAGTAAATTTTAATCATCCGGGTGCATCAGATACAGCTAACATTTCCAGGCACACACCACCCCTGAATAAGAATTTACCCCCCCCCCCCCAAAAAAACAGGATTAAGTATGATTCACCATAAAATTACATACATTGTGATGATGAATCAAATTGACATTTTCACAATTAAGACTACATCAATTTTAAGCATAAAGGATGACAAGAAAATTGTACAGCACTTTTGAAGATTACCTTAAAGAGTTTCCGCAAGTTCTCCTTTTGTTTTTGGTGCATAACAATGTAGACTCGAGCAATAGCTTTCCGCACCACTCGGCTAAAAAGAACATCAAACAATTTTTTTAAAAAGTATCCAATATCTAAAAATAAGTTCCTAAAGTTTCTACCAAATAATGAAATATACATGTAAAAATACAAAACTGATGTTAAAAGGCACTTAATCACATGAGTAATTTAATTTTAAAGTAAAAGGTCTCTGTCCTATAAAACAGGACATTTAAAATATCTGAAGCATAAAAATTGTCCAAAATGAGCCAGGTAGTTCAACTCAAATATAAATAAAAGGAGAGATGAAATTGTTAATTTCCATACTAAACAAACAGCTCATTGAAGTCATCATGTGAAGAAACCACGCAGGTCAACTGAACCTATTAAAAACGCTTAATTTCACGATTGTAATTGCAAATGTGAACTTACATTTTTGATAGCTTGGAAGCTGCACCTCCTGTAACTTTAGCAACACGAAGGTTTCCTAGCTCTTCCTTCAATTCCCCGAGCTGCTTCAGCAGCTCCTTTTTGTCCTTCGTTCGGAGTTCCGAGCATTTTACTTTCCCCTAAAGCAGCATACATAAAACGTTTTTATGAAACATAACCTGACACCCGACATACTGTGTATTACACACAAGAATTCATTCTTCTACTGCGTATCATTCACACATTTGATGATAAACACACACCCCTACAATATGATACTACATCTATAAACATTATACCATGGCCGATGTATTTGATAAATATCAATTACAGGAACACGCCTGTACACTCACCATTTTGACGATTTAGTAGAATACACACGACACTGAAATGAACCAACGATTTCACGGAACTCTCACACGACTGAAAAGGAACTGGAAGAGGGGAACATTAGTCATTGAGAGCTTGAAATTCGTATTGTAATTTTGTTCAGCAAGTATTTTATCACAGATATATTAATATTCTTACAGAATCTAAAAAATACATACCTTTATAAAAATGTACGCTGATTTGATAATCAAACAAAATAAAAATTGTTTTGATTTTGATGGTGAATTAGGCTGCATGTGATTGGATAGCTCGATTTCCATGTCATCACGGAATAATCAAATTTCTTTCGTGCATTCGTGTTACGAACGGAGTACTATATTGTTCAGCGGGTGGAAACCGGAATTCGACGAACAGATAGGAATTGGGGGGCGTGGTGTCTGTTTGTTGGCGATTTTACCGTGTCATTTCGTAATGGCTAAGAATACGTCAAGTTCAGCCTTCAGAAAAATAGATGTTGATCAATATAATGAAGATAACTACAGAGAAGAAGAGCAAGCTGAACTACAATCTCCGCCTATTGGACCTGACGAAGCTGAAGTGACAGCTCTAATGAATCAGTATCCTTTGCGGTATTGTTAGAAAGATGCGTTTTTGACATAAGCAATACAGGTGTCGAATGAGTAATTCCTATCATAAAGGGATTCTTATACAATGCAGTCTGACTTATAGAGATAACCTCTTTCACTCCACACGTTCATTGAAACAGATCCATTTTTCGCAGAGTAGCATTTGTTTCTGAATGGAAGTACGACTGGGATGCTTTCTTTGAGGGAATAGTGTCTTAAGTATTCTGAGAGATATTTTATTTCGTTATTCTGTATTTATTGCCAACTAAGTGCACATTTTCAAGTTAGGTTTTTTGTTTTACATCACATTACACTTGTCCAAATGATTAACTTCTAATTTCTTCAAATTGCACATTAACTGTATATTTGGTCTTTTGTGTTAAATTGTTAGTAATTTTTTTGGTTTCTCATCATTTTTTTACTGTAAAGATTGTTAGGACAATCCAATACCCCCTCCAGTGTTGTACTTTGAAAATTAATACGCATTCACAATACACATTATTTCAATAAGATAATTATAGTAGAAAATATTACGTAGATTCTTTTATATTGGCATATTTGTTTAACTGCTAGAGTATTAGGACCTTGTAGGTCCATATCTTGTCAAATACAATAGTTGTTTACAATATTACATCAGGATAAAAGTCTTAAATACTTGAATATATATTTGATAATTTTTCTTTCTTTTATATTAATGAATAAATGCTCCATTTAAGCTTATATAACATCTTTATCCTTACACTAACTGTAATTTAAGTCCTTACATAAGTTCTGCTCTTGGTACCTGAAATATTAAATTTATTTAGGAGCAAACTTGATCACTTGTCAATACAAAATGTTAATAAAAATAGTAATTATTTCTCGACTTCAAAATAGCAGGGTATGCGATTTTTACTCCTCAAAAATTGCATGTTATTGTCATCTGAGATTTTAAACATTTGTTACACATGCAGTATTTGGACCAAAGAAAGAAAGAAAATACTGTATGTACATAGTCACAGTTCATGTATGCAACATTTGTGTTTGTTCAAATTCTCAATTTTATTTTATAATTACAGCTTTTGGTAAACATTGAATTAAGTGGTTAATTAATAGAAGTGAAATTAAATTGTTTTTCGTATTTTTGTTAAATTTGTTTTGAAATTGCCACTCCCAGTCTTTTTACAGTGGCTGTGCAAAAAACATATTTTACATCAATTTTCAGACAAATCAAATTCATATATGCTGTGGGAGAATATATTGTTTACAACATGAGTGCAAAAGCAGTTGACTCCCATTGGAATTATCATGTCAAATGCAGATGAAAGTATCAATTACCAAGTAAATTACATAGTATCAAAAAACAATATTTATTTTGGCAAAATAAATATTCATAATCAATAGTGACCACTCCAAATACTGCATATTCATATCCATTATTAGTCTCACCTTACTACATACTTACTTTACTTAAAGAGAAAGTTTTGTAATGTTGTGGGGCCCTGGTAATGAAAAAGTGGATAAATCTTGTTCCTGTGTGTAGTAAATTACTTTATCATGTTATGTAGTCAGAATCCATGTTTTGCAGCACATACATTCTTGCATTATTTCTAACTTTGGCAATTTTCACATGTGCCTTTCTCTATTTGTGAAAAACCTTTGCAGTTGCTTTTGAAAACAAAATCATAAATTGCATTATACTGAAGTAGAAATTATGCAAAAACTAACCATTTTTTTAAAATGTACATGAATGTTTTAAAGATCATTTAGGACATGATTTTTTTTGTTTGTTTTTAAATAAAATCTGATCAATATTGTACCCTCTCTCTTTTTTTTTCAATTTTCAAAAATACAGCATTTTCCTGCAAATTATTTTCATTGCAAAAGGACAAGATAAGATATTTTTTCTCAAATAAATTTTTTTTAGATCAGGTATTTAAAAAAGATCATTTTTATTAATATTTTTTTCCCAAAAAAAGTTTTTTATAATTTCTGTGTGAAATTAATAGAATTTATTAAAGAAAAAACTCCAAACTTTTCCACCAATAGACCAAAGGGTGCTTAAAAATTACGCATACCTCATCATTGAAGACTCTGGATTCATCTGAAAAGCTACGTAATCTGTGTCTGTTGGATTGGAGAAGGTAAAAGGGTTGTGTTCCACTAGACTTTTCAGATTTGCCTCTCTATTGATAAGAAGTACTTAACTTGTAACAGAGGTCGACATGTTGATGCTCTGAAAGCAGTGTTAAGAAATGCTCCTTTGGGTTCTAAGAACCAGCTTGTGAAGGTAGGTAGGTAGGTTTACGTGTTTCAAATTACTTTACAATTATCTGTTCACAAATATGAAACAAAACTCTCTTTTTCAGGACAACGCATTAAATTTGACTCTACGAGTTCTCTTGGCTATAAAATCTTCCCAAATAGAGGAAGTTGTTGCTGCTTTAGACAAAGATCTTATTGATGTTCTCATGAAGTATGTGTACAGAGGATTTGAAACTCCTTCTGAAGGAAGCAGTGGACATCTACTACTCTGGCATGAAAAGGCATACGCTGTGGGCGGAGTTGGGAGCATAATGCGAGTCCTGTCAGACACAAAGCGGGCGTAAATATTATTTATAAGAAGTGCATAGAACAGTTCATCTTCATTTAAACTGGGAAGAGGAGAAAAGTGGAAGAATGAAGAAATTGCTGGACTTTCCCAAACCTGACGCATTTATTTCCTTTTTTTCTTTTTTTAATTGTAATATGAGTATAGAATTCATTATGTTAAAGGCTTAAAAAAATATATATTGAATAAAATGTTTTATTGTACAAAATTATTTATTGTTAATCCTAAGAATAGTTTTTTCATAGAAATGAAATTTCTGTACAATACGTTGGGTACAACATCCATTCCAATTCATATTTACGTTTCCTAACTCTTCTGACAAGGCACTGTGTTACTTGTAAATTGAAAGAGAGGGGGAAGGGAGGGAAATGAAAAGTGTCTATAGTTTTGATTTCTGTGTTTTCATCAAAACATTGTGCATATCATCAAACGATTCTTCAAGAGCATCTTTAAATTTAGAAGCACTTGTTTCAGGGCAAGATTTGAAAGCAGATATACCCATGTGAATTTCGTTAGCACGAGGATTGTAGCAGCAAGCATAACCATCATTAACCAAGGGTCCATAGCACATAAATGCTTCACATTTTCCTGCCACCTACGGAAAATAAACCAATAATTTTTCATTATATAAATTCAATATTACCAAAAACCAATAAATTCAACATTATATTACTCAACATATTACTTGTTCACTTTACATTTGTAGATGGAATAATTGGAAACTGTTTCAAAAGCAACAACCTGAATGAACCACCGAAACAAGTATCACATGTGAAAAAGTCTCTGACCATTGTTGATGCATGTTGTTTTGTGATGAATTATTGCCATGAGGGCAAAATAGGGTAGTTAATATCATTAAAAAGACCTATAAATGGAGCAGCAATTTTACAACAAAAGAGTTTATGAAAGAATAAAAGATGTACAAAAAGTAGAACAATGATTATAAAGTTCTGATTCCAAGAAAAGAGACTCGAATGTTTGATGGGGAGGGGGGAACAATGTAGAGTTAATTTTTTGCTTAACTCAAAAACTTCACTATGAAAGAAGACTTAAATTTTTAATTCTGAGGGAAAAATACCACATTCTAAACAATATGAAAGGAAATCAATTGAAAATGCAAAACTCAAGATAAATTTTAGTGAAGAAATATGACCTTGAATGTCTTGAAATTATTTTTATCATTCTCGGATAATAATGGTCCTTGAAAACTGATAATTTACAATGATCAAATTTGGATGCATACTTGTAAACAAACATTGTACACAACATTGTAAACAAACAGCATAGTGGTTTGTGTGTGTTAGATTTTTATTCAATTTAACCAAACCTTCCTTCTACCCCCATTCTCTCTGCAGAACTGTCTACAGGCATTAATTACATTGCGGAGAGTGGAGTAGTGACCCAGTCACTTGAGATATCTATTACATCCTGGTGTTAGTCAAGTGGGATCATGAGATGTGCCTCCTTTCTTTCTCCACGAGTCTTAATTCCACCGTTACTACTTGTGAAAAATTACACACTCTGCTCCAACTGCTCTTAGAAGCAAGCAAGAATGCAACGGTTTTGTCGAGTCACCTACTCTATCTGTGTGTTTATGTATGTGTTTTTACTTTCTCTACACTACTTATATTACTCTATATATATGTACGTATACGTGAAAGTTGAGAGAACTTTACATGAAGCCCCAGGGACATTTTCAAAATTTTCTAAAACATGGCTCCACATTTTTGCTTTAAATTTTTTGCAAGAACAGAGTAAACTACACTTATAAAAATGGCATTGGTCCATTTTTCTCTTTTCTCTCAGAATTTTCGAAAATTTCAAAAGTTTAATATTTTTCAGCATCTTCCTACAAACTATAAAATAGAAGATTGAGATTTTTCCTTCAAGTAAATTTTTTCTCCCTACATAGTTTCTTCATTAAGGTCATGTGTGCAATATTAAAAAATTACTAAAACAAGATTTTCTCAAAAACTGCTCCACATTTTTTCTTTATACTCTTGGTAGGGATAGTGCTAAATGTACTCAGGTGACATAAATGCCATATTGCTCTATTCTTTTGTTTTTCAAATATTACAAAAACATAACTCTTTTGACTTATCTGTTACGTTGTAAAAATTTACATTAGCAGCGATTTGTCCATTTGATTATATTTATGAGTACATGTGCTTTAAATAAAGTTTCTCAGAAACTCAAACGCCATTTCCTCAATAATGACTTCTAATTTTTTCTTCAAACTTTTCGTATGGATACTGCTAAATGCACTGTTTAATATGACAAAGATCATTTTGGAGGATTCTTTTATTTTTTTCAAAAATTACAGAAATGTAATTTTTTTTAAATATCTCTCACACTGTTAATATGCATGTTAATAGTGTTTCCAGCAATTTGTAAACAACATTGCATATGCGAGTTAAAGTACCTCAAATGACTTTAAATTAGGTTTTTCAAAAATTCAAACATTTTCTCTGAAAAAGAGCTTTAAATTTCGCATTTACAATAGCACTTAAACACCATTTTCATAAAAACAGCTCCAAATTTTTCTATGGAAATTGCAATTTAGGGCGAAGTTTTACTCTTTTTAATATTCTTAAAGTAATATTTTGGTTCTACTATTAGGAAACCTAAAAATTGAAAAAAATGTCCAATAAAATGTAATATGGGCGGCAATAGAGGGCAGCTGGCAAGAGTATAAGGCAGGTCCAAACAGCTAGCTCAGACCAAAGAAACTAGAAAGTAATACAAGAAAATCTGTGCCATTCTTTAGCATCACTAGTTGTGCGTGTGTATTTACAGTATTCTGCGTTTCCTCCATATTTTACTTTAGTCCTGCAGAGATGTTTTAGAATAGATGGTTTAGAATGAAACAAAAATTTGTTCTCAGTTATGCTCGCAGTGTTAGTCTTCCAGTGCTTTTATAATTGACAACAATAGGCATCAGACTGCATAAAGCTCATCCGAAAGTTGAAGAAATTATGGAAGACTAATGGTGTAAAGACAGATTAATGGAAGAAGCCAGTGAAAATGTAATAATAAATATGAGAAAATGATTCCAAGAGAAATTATCATTTGAAGATACCATTTTTAACAGAAATAGTTGATTCTGAAAGCAGTAAAAGTACTACTAGGCACTGCTGAGAAATTACAACTCTGAGAATGAGCTAGGAGTCAGATCCCTCCAACATTCATAAAGCTAATGTATATTGTAATAAATTAACAATAACTGTCATTCACAAAAATCACTGAAAATACTTAATTTAATCTTTGCACACCTACTACACACAGTTTATGTTCTAATCCCCAGTACCAAGTAGGTTTCTTCATCCTATTCACTGCCATCTGCATTTTTCTCTCTAATTGATTTGTATCTAATGTAGTCTTGCAACTTATTCAGTTTGCTGTGATGTCATGTAAACAGGTTGCAGCTCTCCATGTGCAAATGTAAAGTGAACGGGAAGTACAATTGATCATGCACCACTTTACTTTACCTGACTAGTTGAAATTCTCATATGAGAACTGCGGACATAAGCCACATCTTTGTACAACTCTGGCACCTGAATACCATTTTCTAGTGCAATAAGCTTAAGTCCCAGAAGATGTCTATCAACACCACATCCATTAACAGCCTAGAATGACGAAGATAAAATAAAAATGAACATAATAGCAATGTATTTTTTAAGATAGTTAATTTAATCGTAATTTGCTTACTTCCAGAGTATACTTTTTGTGTCCATTTACAGCTTCTTTCATAGCCTTTACTTTCTCTTCATCTGATTTTGAACTGTCCAACATGGTTTGTGCAAAAGCCACAGATTCACATGAACACGAACGAATTGTTTCAGTACGACCACCAAAATACTTTCTTGTGGATGCTGATTCATAGTGAGCTCCAGGTAATTTGTGTAATCTGTAATAAAAAAATTCTCATAATATGGACATTTAATTTAACAGTTTATAACTATATTCTTGATTTTATGATTACCTATAGAATGCAAATTGAATGGCCATTTGAATGAAACTGTCAGGACTCATTTTCTGTGACTTAGGAAATTCTTTTCCATAACCTTTATATACGTATCCATACATTTCCAAATCATCAACCATGCTGAAATAGGTATAAGCATAATGCAACATAATTCAGTTTTCGAGTCCCATCAATAAATATATTAAATCAAACTATGCTTAGTTAACTTATTTAAATGTTTCAGTTCAAGAAAAAAAAATTTATAAGATTAATGTTCATTGATTCACATGTACAATTTCATCTAAATGTAATACGCATTATACTCACGCATCTAAATTCTTTTCAGCAGTTTGAATCGCGCATTGCAGCTCAGATGAGGTGTTGAAAGGAAGATGACTGGGCTTTGGCACACTTCCTGATGATGTTAGTTTTAAACCTCCTTTGTTACTAAAGACAAACACCAGAAAATAACTTGGACACAAAAATAAACATTGAATTTCATTTATAATATAAATTTGTGTGAAACTACTGTCAGAATTCTGTAACTTTCCATTATAATTTTATCTCTATAAAAGCAGTAAAAGACCATCTCTTTATGTCCTCTACTTACACGATGTCTACAACATGATCCATTAGACCAGCAACGGGTGGGCCTTCTGCAGGGCTGTGTTCGTAAGTTATTCCCAATTCACCAGTGGTCCCAATCACAAACTGAATAACAATAAACAAACAGAACAAAGTAGTTCATTAATTTGTAGGGAACTTTAACTTTTTTTTCAACAACAGAGCTTAGAAAAGTTGTTTTTCTCATGACTGTCAAAATATGATCATTGCTAGGGTCTAGAATTAAGCTCGAAGTCACTTCAAATAACAAAAGTTACTTTAATGTTGAGTTAAAAAGAATTTGAAATGCATATAAAATCACATGTATTTGAAGTAATTTATTAAGTGTTTTTGGAAAAAAATACCAAATTGGTTGAAAGTGGGGAGGGGGGAAGAGAAATCATTAGTGGATAAATTGAGTCCAAACACAGCCACTGTCCTGGGCAAGGTAGTTAAAAAATCTCATTTCATAGTATCTTCATTCTCTAGATATTTAAAGTAGATTGGCAGCACTGTTTCCAGGCATTCCTTCCAAATGATGAGTAATAGGGATTTTGGAGCATATCTGAAAGATATTAAATGTCTTTCAGCCCAAAATACCTGGCTAAACAATATTGATATTCAAGTGCAACACTTCAACAGATTGTGAAAGGAAACTCTTTTGAATATTTTCACATTGGATATCAAAAATTGCCCAAGTTGCTTTTGTTTGAACCTGCCCTATGTCTTCAATATTGATGCTATATGTAATATTTCTTGCTTAATGAGATCTATTCTTCAAAAATTAGAATTTTTATATCACGATGAACATGCTTTTCAATATATTAGTAGTTTTTGTCGTCACCAAGAGTAAGAAAAAATAAGGGTTTTGCGCACTAATGAGATATATTATGGTGACAGTCAATTTTTTTTCAAAGCTGCCTTACACCTTCAATATTGATGCTAGAAATTCCTTTCTTATTCCTGTATAATTCTTAATAGATTTTTTGTAATTTTGAGTTATATTGCATGTTTTTTTACATGACTGCTGAAATGTTAGTCGGATACAAGGGCAATATTGTAAAATTACATAACCATTGCCAAGAGTAAAAGAAAACAGTGATTCAGCACCACTAGTTGGTTCAAGTAAGCAGGCCAGGTGAGTATTTATCATCCAAGTAATTTGCAAACGTAGCTGTTAAAAGATATGAGGAGGTAATCTTCATACAATGTGGGGGTGCCTCCTAATGCGGGACCTGACAACAGCACTGCATGCAGCTGAGCTGACTCCAAGCAGACACGCTACAGCTTGGCAGTTACAACATAGGCCAAGACAAATGATTTTGAAGAGTCCATTCCGTACCTAAAGTTGGCTCTTCTAAAAGTACAAGAGACACCTCCAGGACAAAAGGGACCTTCACATGCAAGTACGAACCACCTTCACTCAAAATTTCAAGGCCGAGTGTTTTACAAGATAATGATGAGAACAAACCAGAGAACATTTACAATGACTTATTACAATCATGAATTTAACACCAATTGCAAGCTTATGAGACTTCTGATAGTCCCAAAATCAAATTGCATATTAATATACATTTACGAGTCTCCCAGAAGGCAAGATTGAACTTACAGCAAGGGAAGCAGGTTTGCACAATTAAAAACTTTACAGTATGTAATGTCACAATTTGACAAGGGAAGATCATATGGATATTCACTATAGGCATCTGAAAACATGGGCACTGGAAGCGTCTAAAAAGTGATGCCTAAGACAATTTCATAGCTTCAATTACCTTTATAGAGACAGAGAGAGAGACACATACACGCACACACTAAACCAACTCTGTTTTTCTCCTTAGGGGCCAACTTCAATGAAGCTATACCCCTCGCCATGTCTGGCAATACTTCCACACTCTTATCAACTATAACATGGGTCTTGGACAGGGGTCCCACTCCCCCTACATATCCCCTCCTTTTCTAGTTCACCAGGTTGGGACCCTAGGTATTGATAACCCCCTCGGGTAGCCGCAACCCTTCTCAGTTAGATACTTGGTTATTGCCTAGATGCGGCTGAGATCCATAGATCCTTATCCGAATGATGGTTAATGATAGGATAGTTAAGGAAATGAATCATGGAGTGTATTGGAAGAATGCACATTGGCAGGGGAAATCGGAGTACCCTAAGAAAACCTGTCATGAACCCGCTTTGTCCATCACAAGTTCCACTTAGAACCGCTGGAATCAAACCCAGGTACTACCAGTGGAAGGCGTGCAGTCTGACCACTATGCTATGGGCCATCCTCATTTACATTTCCCGTTACAGATTTAAAGAAGAAAGAAAACCATGAGTTGTTGGCTGCCAGCAGTAGTCCCGTGTGACGCATCCAAGTAGAGAGTTACCTTTCCTTCATAATAATAGTTTCTAGCAAAACTAATTGCAAATAACCATTTTGAAATACATACTTATTACATAAAAAATAGAAACTGACAGTGACTCATAGGTTTGATATCCTATTGAGGTAAAACATCAAATTTTAACCTCTTATTGTATATTGTAACTCAGCTGTAACAATGTTTTTCAGGTCTTCAAAAGGTTCTAACAATTTAATTATGAACTATTTTATATTACATGGGATATACATAATGCGTACATGTCAACACATACATTGTTCAATGATAAACGGGATAAGATAACAAGTTAAAGAGATAGTAATTTAGGGGGCATTATGAATCAAAACTTCACACTCAAACTACAAAACCAAAACAAAAACTACACACTCTGTTTCCGTATATCAGAAACAAAATGTTTTTAGAAAAATAATCAAACTAAAATATGAATGATATTGCCTGATACTTACTTTATCACATTAACTATTTGAAAAGTAAGTACATTTTTTTAAATGATGAAATGTAGCATGTTTTGTTATATAAGTCAGATGTAACATCATACATATACATAATTTAATTTTGTCTTTTTCTCAAGCAATATTTACTTCTGAATTTTTTTTTTTTAAACTATTTTTCCCTTCACTAAAATAAATAAATGTAATGAAATACAATTATTGCAAGGAAAAATAAAAAATCATACAATTAAGGGCTAAGGTTGTGCACATTACAGCATTTAAAAAAAATACTTTTCCTTGCACTTTGTGATGAAATTATGTTCTGTCAAATGTAATCCAAATTAAGAGATGTGATTACCCTGCAGGCTGTTTAAATTTATTTTGCAATATGACAGTTTTATTAATATTACCTGAATTGTTTTATCAAACCACCGGTTGGCACCATTGTTCTTGCTACCACATCCATGCACCATTTGAAGAGCAGCAATAGATCTTTTGTCAAGAGAACCAAAGTTTGGATTTGGTTCATCCAAGCACACCAGAAACAAAGATTTATGTATAGTTTCCAAACTGCATGCATTTTTGGAATCTGAAATAATTTAAATATTCTAAAGTTGAAAAACAAGATACTATTGAGTTTTATACAAATTGATTCTTCATCTACCTTTAATCAGTTCCTGGTACGCTTTCCCCCAATTATCCCTCTGATCAGAAGTCAAAATGCCAATTGGTACAGCAGGTTTCACTGGACCATTCACTATTTCACACAACTGCTGTTTTATCTGATCTTCACTCAGTGGCACTCCATTTTCTCCATAAACAGGAACTTCAAAAAACTATCAAATCCAAAGAAAAATGTGAAAAATTATGTATTTCATATCAATATTGTACAGACTCATTTATTAGGAAACATACATTATTCTTATATGCCACTACTACATGTTTTGGTGGATTACCAGGATCTGCATGCAGCAAGCTATCACGTGGAATTCCTGGAATGCGGCAAGTGCCCATAATTTTGGAATATTGTGACATATCCAAGGGATCCTTACCCATTCTCTCAAGAGGTAATTTATTACTGTAACATATATGAGTAAATGAACATCTGTTTTTTTAAAAATGTTGTTAATATTAAATAAGATTCAACTCACTTGTCTATTAGGCATTTGAAGTCTACCGCACCAGAAATAACTCTGGCAGCCAAAGTAAGCTGCTCATCTTGATTACAAACTTTCTGATGAGGGAAAACCAATCCTGGACTTGACCACACCACCACAGGATATCTGAATTCCAAATACGCTGTCCTCAACCACCAATCTGCCAACTAAAAACAATACTTTAACAGAAAACTTTTCAACAGTCCGATAACTGGTTATTATTTATTATTATTATTATTATTATTATTATTATTATTTATTAATCAAATTGACAACAGGCATTATGCCCTATCCATTAATACAAAATACCATTCACTCAACAACAATATCTGACATTATTATAATTATGATGTTTAGTAACAATAACTTAAAAAATAAAAAAATGTAATTCGTGTAATTATGTTTGTCAACAATTTGATGGTATAACAATTATAATTTCTATTTGAACTTTAATATAACTCATCTTGCTTTAATTTTGAAATCACTAAAAATTAGAATTAAAATCATTTTCAATTATGAGTGAATTCGCCATTCTGGCAAGACGAGGTATAGTTGAGTTGTACATTGAATTAGATTTACAATTGTATTCTTTCAATAAAGGTGCGTGGCTAACATTGAATAAGTTTCGACAGTATAACAATTATCATTTCTATTTGAACTCTAATATAGCTCGTCTTGCTTTAATTTTGAAATTGCTAAAGTTGGAATTAAAATCATTTTCAATTATGTATGAATTTGCCACTCTGGCAAGACGAGGTATAGTTGAGTTGTACATTGAATTAGATCTACAGTTGAATTCTTTCAATAAAGGTGCGTGTCTGACATTGAATAGGTTTTCATAGGGGATAAACAATTCGTTAATTGATGGACAATTTATCGAACCTTTCAAAAGTTTGTACATAAATATCACATCATGTAGACTGCGTGTAGATTTCAAAGTGGGGATTTTTAACATTTCTGAGATTTGAGTATAATTATGATTAATCATAGGATTAGGTATATTTATCTTAAAAGCCACATTAGAAAAAAATTTATGTTGAATTGTTTCTAACCTGTTGATTATATAAGACGCGCTTGGTTATGAATACACATGTCAATTTTGTTAATAACAATAGAAGGGAAAGTAATTATGAAATTGTTTTCAAGCAATTTGCAATAGTTTCATATGTATCAGTATTATTTTTGCAAATAAATGTTTGGATAGAGCTTGATTGTGCAGATTTACAAATATAAGCAAATCAATTGTCATGAAGCTTTCAATGTGATCCTAATTCATAAACAGAAGCAATCTCAGATATAAAATGAAATGCAGGAAACAAACTTGAATGCCAGAAAATTCAGCATCATTAAAAGGACCATAAAATATTGATGTAACATACCTGTGAAAGTATTAGAGAGACTACTCAGCTGCATGCACAGTAGGTAAAAGAGGACTTATAAACATGCGCAAGTGCTGAGTGCACAAATATAACCAAATGAGGGTTCTAAGTGAATTGGGTATGCAAAAGTCTTGTAAACAATACCTCAGGCACTTTTCTTCAAAGTTAGAAAATAGTGGTATTATGTAATAAAAAAGGAAACAGAAGTAGAAAGAAGTTACGTGCTATTCAGAGTTCTTCTAAAATTATCACTGGAAGAAGGGTAGAGAACAAGGGGATAAAATTATCACTGGAGGAAGGGTAGCAACAAGGACAAACATCACTTGGGTTTGGAAAAGATAACAAAGAGGGAGTGCAGTATTTGAACAATCAACAAGGCTAAAGAAGAACTTCTTTGAACAGCATACTATTTTATACCATACAGTAAGTAGAAAAATCCTATTC
Source organism: Acheta domesticus (assembly GCA_031308135.1). Classification (NCBI taxonomy): domain Eukaryota; kingdom Metazoa; phylum Arthropoda; class Insecta; order Orthoptera; family Gryllidae; genus Acheta; species Acheta domesticus. The sequence goes on along the minus strand of JAHLJT010004567.1, from coordinate 3,205,380 downwards.
ATGTGGCACTCACAGTATCCCAAACAGATTATATACAGATCATATCAAAGTCTAATTAGAGTTAGTGGTGCTACAATAGCACATGTTTTCTTATATATTATTGGTGACAGTAACGTATTAATCCTAATGATTTTTTTTAATAACCCCTTACCACATGAAACATAGGATCAGGAAAAAATACATATCTTTAATTTTTCCAGACACCCATTATAATGGGTTGCTGGAAAATCTACAACTAATAAAAACAGTTTTCAAATCAGATAAGTAGGAAACCTTTTAACAAAATGCAATGACATTTTACATATCATTATTTGACAACTTCAAACTTTCAGTGTTTTTTTCTGTCAAATTTCCTCGAATTCTGATAGAACCTTGTCATTTGAGGCCACATCATCTCCTTTCAAAAGAAGATGATTCAAAGTCACCCACCCCGAACTAGGAGCTTGGCAACTATGGATAATACATTCATAAATAAGTAATTAAATATAATGAAAACAAATAGCATTGACAGAGAGAAAATTCTAATTTGTGAATTAAAATCTCTGAGTTACATTGAAAATTAGTAATTTTTGACACTAAGACGACACCTGCACTGACTGTATAATGAAAAGAAAGGAGAACTGTGTTAATGGAAAAATACCAATGGTGGGTCATACAGAAGAAATAATGAGGGAAGCATTGCCCAAGATGACTAAAAGATTTGGAAGCTACTGGAAAAAAGTTCAGGAACCAACTAAAACTGCTCCTGACTCAACACGGTGGAAACTTGCACTCAAACAGGCAATGAGAAACAGAGACACAGTACGAAGTAGGGAAGGCAAAACCTAACCTGTTTACCCAATGCCTCTCCTGGAGCTGCATGAACTCTGAAGAACCACAGAACTTTCATGACAACTGTGTTAAATTTAAATCATATATCATATTTTAACCAGTAAGGTAATGCCACATACTACAGTTTTCATGTGCTATTTTGCTAGTAATAAATTTTTTATCTTAATCTTGAAAGAAAAATTTTGTGACATTGCAAATTTTATATATAAACAATAATAATAATAATAATAATTTATTAAGTCACATATACAATTACAATCGTGTATGACGAGTCAAAGGGATGTTTTGGGTGGAGAGAGTGAAGTTACATTACTGTCCAGAAGCAAAACAAGGGGCCATCTCAGCATTGGCTCAAAGGACCAGGGAAACTGGACAAAAACCTGATGGAGATGGGGTCATTAGCCTAGGAATTATTCTACTACAATATGTCACTAGCCCATTACAATACTTGTTACGAAATAATCGAAATACAATAATCGAAACTTGTAAGACCCAAAGGTATACCAAAGAAACTTTAGTGCTAAAAATTCTTCAAAGTTTCAAATAGGCACAATGCCATTTATATACTTACCATATCTCACCTCCAATGTTATCACAAAATAGAGAAAAGAAACCATTACTAATACTTCACACATTATGTAGTCCCAAGTACAGAATTTATGTGGAACTAATTATTTAATGTTTACAAGCAATTTTTTTCCCCTTCACCTTTCAAAACATACAAATTTTTCATTGACTTGGATAGGATGAAAATAGTGAAATCCTGATTTTGTCAATTAGCTGACAATAATGATATTTTAAAAGAAGTTGTTTCACAACAATTCAATAATCACCACGACACTAAAAAAATCACATAGCAGCACAAGTGTAAGACGACCTAAACAAATCGCTTAACAAAAAAACACAATAGTATTTGTAATGGTTACATAAAATTATAACAATTATATTACCACTTACATGCAATTAAATATTTTTTCAGGTCCATTTCAGGCGAGAAATTGTCCTTTTTGCTTTATACTAGATCAACAATTCATTTCTCAACACTGAATCTACACATTTACAATAATTGACGTTCATAAAATTTATTGCCTTGGCAACGATCCTCTAAAACTCTTGACTTTTAACCCTGACACCCATAAATAAACCTTTTCTCAAAAACTCAACACAAGAAATACATTAGATCACAAAACTTAAAGAACATTTCAATTAAAAGAAAAATTTGCATTTCATTATTGTAAAATTAATATTTTGCACATTGTGAGTAATTAACAATTCACATTTTTTGTATGTTTTCTTAACTTCACAGAGCTTTCATAGATTAATCAAAAGATGACTATCAGAATATCCTAGAAGAGAAAAATGGCCTCTATCATGCACACATTTTCAAGAAAAAAAAAGAAGGCAGTTATTTTCAATAATATTTCATTTGAGGTATTTTTTAAACAATTTACTTTAAATATTTAAGAAAACTTCCAATTCAAATTAATATTTTCATACATGTTTCAAACATAAAAGCACCCAGGGAAGTACCTAACAAGTGAAAAATTTTGAAAGTTTATAAGGGACTCTGAAAGTGGGAAAGGTTTTGAATCTGTAAGAATATAATTACAAAACAAAAGATTCCTGAAAGCTGCCCCAAAATATAAACCCCTTGGTCAGAGAGATATAGAAAGGCCAAGAAATAAGTGGATCATGCAGGAACACCTGGAAAACTGAAATATTCCAGGTCCAGTGCTAAACCAGGAACAGGCCTCCTGGCCTTTTGCCCTGTAGTTCATGATGATGAAAATTATAAAACAGATATTACTTAGTACTGCATTAGAGTAGAAGGGTGTTTTGAGAAAAGAGAGATTTCAATAGAATTATTCAATTGATGAAAGTACAGAACTCTTATTTTAAAAGATTAATTCAGATAAACAAATTAAACTTCCTCGAACTATCCACATTCTTGCAGTCAGGAGTAAATGAATGTATGAGCACACCAAGAATGTGAATGGGATTCCTAGCAATTTTTAAACAAACAATTTTTAAGCATTTGATTTTGTAGAGATATGAAATTTGATTGTTCAACATTAGAATGCTACCGGACATTGGCGTAATGTTTGGCCCCCAATCCGGCAGGCCCAGGTAAAAGAAGGCCTATTTTTAGGGGATATTTCTATTATTATTTAATATAATAACACTACTTGTGTTTGGTACACAGTTTTATAAAGGGGCCCCAGATAATTTTGCAGGCAGGTCCGCACTCATTTTGTCGTGTTACTGCTACAGTTTCACCATAAAGTGTGAATATTGAAGAAAAAAATTCATTTAAAAATAATCTCTAGTTTTAATATTTAAGCTGTAGGGGAGTTTGGGAAAAATATTTAAATTTTTGAAAAAATTTCTTTCCAATTCATACAGCTTTGTGTTGAGACAGATCAACCAAAAAATATTTCAGAAAATAATTCTATGCACTATTTACACAGTCATTTTTGGGAGAAAAAAATCACCTTTATCTCAGGGGATCCAAATACATGAATTTATATTACAGATTTGAAACAGTAAATGAATTCAATGAACTGTCAAATACTAGGAGATCAAGATGTAAGCTATTACCTTCTCAATCACTACCAAAATTAATGAAACTGAAGAGAGATGAAGAACTCCAATGGAGACATTTTTTCTCTGAGCTAAATTTGCTGCAAAGACACATCACAGGCTTTAATGGGCTAAGCAAGGTCACAATCAAGGCATGCTTGCTTGCATGTCAGAGCCCAGGAGAAAACAAGACTGCAGGGCAGTAATTGATGGGGATTCCTTATTTCAAGACAAAAGTTCCCTCATCTTATGAATTATTCCACTATTATAATTATTATATTTTAATGATTATTATACTTCAACTAGTTAAACATTCTACTCCATCAACAAAAAAAAATTATTTAAGAAAATAAGTTTTGTAAACATTTTTTTTATTTATAGTTCAACCGTTTATTTATATTTTTCTTATAAATTATGATGAACTTGTTTTATAAAATATCTGACCATGTGCATCAAGAATTATTGCAGTTAAATTGAATTAGAAATAAATAGGTTCATTTTCAAAGATTTTTGAATGAAACAAAATTTTGCACCCTAATTAACTCAGAACCTGTGGCAAGTTGCTCCAGCTGCCCTCCCATCTGCGCACCTCTGCGAAAGACAATGTACAGTACCAATGATGCAAAATATTACAATTATCAGTAAGAAATCTGCTCATTCACATAACCATATTACCAAATCAAAATCCACTTTGCTTAAAAAAGGAAAAAAAATAAACTAAACACAATGAAAATAATGTATAGTATTTCTCTAAATAAAAAAATGAGACACCACTTAAAGATGTTCTAAACCATAAATTAGTGTTATGTAGAGTACTAAATAAAAGGATCTTTAAAGTGAACATCAAAAGAATATGAGAAAGGAAACAGAAATATAACACAAATGTAATTAGATTTGAATGTACAGTAAACTGGCGTGAATAGGGAAGCAGGGGTGAATAGGGACAGTAGTGCAGAAAAAACTCGTATCTCTCACTGACATGATGCTAAATTATGTGTTTTTAATGCCGTTAGGTGAATAAAATTCATATGAAATTGTAGTTCTCTATAGTTGTGTGTATTATTTTTGGAATTGTTTCAGTGATTGGCAATATTGCTGAAATTGATTAGGTGTTGTTGTTACTAATGTAGTGTTCCTGGCAAAACTTACTTTGTACAAGCAAGACACGTTGGTGAAATTTTTTTAAAATATTTCAGGGTAAATAGTGGTTCTATTTCCAAGTAATATGCATGCATTTTTAAGCTGTAAGATTAGTTTTAAAATAAACTGTTGTATATTTTCTCTCACACTGTCACTTTTTTCGACATTTACGGGTGAATAGGGACAGCATGATTAGAAAGTATGAGAGTAATTCCAGAGGTAGTTGCCATAAGTACATTGGCCAAGAGGACCTAGAAAATGCACTGCAAGCTATTAGGAAAGGGATGTCACTTCGAACTGCTGCAGGAAAGTTTCAAATACCTAAATCTGCATTGCAGCAGTACAGTAAAATGTCTCTTGCCCAAATTGTAAATGGAAAAATGAAAGGAATCCAAACAGCTCTTGGGGAATCTTGTCAGAACAATATTGTGGAAAGTGTTGTAAGTTGTGGAAGATGAGGTTACCAATGAATACCTTTGATTTGCTGAGTTTTGTTTATTATCATTTAGACAGAGAGGGGAAAGTAATGAAGCAGTTCAAGAACAAACTTCCGTGGACAGATTGGGCTCTGTCTTTCAGAAACAGGCATAAGGATACAATTACTCTTGCATTTATCAAAATCTGACACAGAGAAAAGCTGAATTCACTCAGGACATTGAACATATTTTGAAAAATCGAAACAAGTTGTAGATGGTGTTCCAACAGTAAGACGAGGAAGATATAGGTTTAGGTGAGGGTTTTTTTTTTTTTTTTTTTTTACATTTAATGTTTATTTTAAAGTAATCTTGTTTCCTATTGACCCCAGAGTCTCATAGACTATGATTTTGAACTTCTATTCATGACTGTCCCTATTGACTCCATCCTTGGGGTGACTAGGGACACTTTTTAATCAACAATTACGGGTCATTATGTAATGCTATCTTAATGATATTAGGTTCCAAAGATAAGGGATTAAACCTTCTTTCACTACCATGATTAAAATATTTATGACATTTTGTATTACTAGTTTTATTATTAAAAAACTGTGTAATCCATCCCTATTCACCCCAGTTTACGGTAATAAATAAACTTGTTCACTTTAAAAAATGTCATCTAATTACCCAGTTCCTAGTTGTTTTGGCTTTCTCCTCTAATAACTTTTGAAGTTTCGGACCACACCCTCCTGCAGCTGAAAACTGTTTGACCAAATCTTGAGTAGTATGAAATTCTTCAGGGGTCACAAGGGGTCTTGCAGATCTGAAAATCAATTTATTTTTCATTATCACGAGGAATCACAAACATTTCTAGTAATAATTCACATAAAACGTTGCATTCAAAAATATATAAAAAGATAAAACTAATCTACGCACTAATTGAAAATAAAATGAATCTTTTCCATGAGTCTTTTCTATTAAAATTTTGAATATGGAGACCATTACTAGTCTTAACAGCTCCATTGAGAAGTTTGAATGAAGGTCCAAGCCAAGTGTAAGAAAATTTGTTGGACAATATGTTTTACCTTAAGAACTTATCCAATGTCACTTCTAAGGGGGGTACAGGCAGAGGCGGCAGATCAGATTGTGAAGATAATAGTCGCGGATGCAGTGCATGTTGATATCCTACTGTCGCTCGTAAAACTGAAGAACCATTTACATTCCATAAATTTTTGGAAAATGTAAATAAAGCCTACGACAAGACATTCGATTGTTTTGAGATAATTTATTAACACAGAATAGTTAAATTATTTAAGTATTCAGAGTAATATGAACCTCGACATCCATATAGCCATGAAAACTATTAACAAATTGTTATTTAAAGTATTTTCTACCTGGCCTCGAGAGACACTGTTCGGTCCCATTAACTTCAACATCGCTTCGTCACTCGGACCTAAAAAGAAAATCAGAACATTATAACTAATAAAAGGTTAAACGACATCCAGGCCTTAATATTGAAATGCCAAAAGTTCACATGAAATATTTCTGAAATATTACTTCGTGTGTGATGTCCACAATATTTCCTTCCTCTAATACTAAGAGAGGTAGTTTAGGGCAATCTTCTCAAGCTCAAGACAGATTTCGTCACATTGTCTATTCCCCACGCCTCCCCCCGTAACGTTTACTGTCAATAGGGGCAGACGGGGACGAAGAATTCGTTTAATAAGAACTTGGCACGCGTCCAATGCCGACAGGCATACAGCTGCGAGCGTTCCGAACGCAGCTCGGTATGATTCGGAGTTGGTTGGTTCAGAATATATCGTGCGTCACGAAGGGCCGTATTCAACTCTGTACCTTGAGCGACCTTGAGTTATGACAGCCGTGTTATGGTCTGGCCAAAAGGATAATACTACCAGTTGAGGTTCATGTCTCATTGCAGCCAAACGACTTTGACCTCGCAGTGTCATCTTTGTACACAGATGACAGGTCAGGCAGCGTGCGCATACAAAGTAATAGGTTGTCATGGATACTTATCAGTTCGTTGATGGTACGCTGACGTTGCACATTTAATTTCAATGTATTTTTCTTTTAATTAGTGAAATACGTAGGGTTTTAGACTTCCGATCGCTTAAATTTTGCAACTAACTTCTTGCTGTCATTCAATCTGTCGCTGTGTCAAAACCACGTGCGTTCGTTTTCTTAATGACAAATAGTGTTTTCTTTGTACAAGGAGCATTATACCTACTTGGTAGTTACCGTGAAATTCTATAAAGGTAACATAAGCTTACCCATATTCTTGCGGCGAATGTGTAATACCAAGTGGCCAGGTGGCGGAGGCAAAACGCACGTACCGTTAACCGGCCCCGAGAGCAATTCCACGTCACATAGCGGACCTTGAACCAGTTCCTTGTTGAACAAGATAATACCAACGCATTGCTATCAGCTTTTATCCAAGTTTTCAATTAAACTAACTCCCCATTATGTAAAAGGCCATGTTTATATTTTTGCAAATCTTGTAGCAGACTACTCTTGAAATTTTATAACACATGATTTGACATTTGCACACTTTAATTTATGGTTTATTAGCAATGAATAACCATTTGATCCTTAGAATTTTAAGGTAGTGCTAGGCAGAGATGGATAGTTCAGAATATTGCTATATAGACTTTCACGCCTTTAATGGTAGATTTATGTGGACTGAGGAAGAAACCTGCAAGTAGGACAAGGTAGGGCGATTTAAAATACTTTCAAAGGGGATAGATATCAATCAAGAGGCTCTTAAATACAAAGTATCTTTATATTCTTTACTTGGTGACAAGCCTCCAAATAAAACATTGATGACAAGATATGTTATGCTCCTGGAAACTATTGCTTAAAGTACCAAATCCATTTAACAATTCCACATAATTTAAATACACATTGAACAAGGGCAAATACTACTCCATGATCAGTAACATACCTCTCACCAATACAAAGAACATCAATTTAATAAATCCACTCAAATCTGTGTAAATGGAATGAAAAACAAATGGAAATTCATCATTGTACCAAATGTTGTGGAGAAAAAATTAAATAAACACAAAACTACAAAACAATATTTTTAGTATTTCCAATTCAATAAAATACAATGAAATTCAGGTGTAGAGTACAAAAAATTCCCAATGTACTCTTAATATACAGTGAAAAGCATTGACATTCACTTTATTCTTGCTTGTTTGAAGACAAATTTCAAAACAGCGATTTCTCTAAAAATGTTCAAAATCAGACCATCATTAGATTAGATTAATCACAAGAGTACAGCTCAACTCTTGGCAACTAGTAATCATTCAGTCCCTCCTGTTACCACAATATTGAGAATAACATAGCATTCAAAACTGCACACTGTCCATATTTTTTTTTATTCCAGTTTTGCTAACTGTTCACAATTACAATTCTTCTTTCTTAGGTTTGCCCTTGCGGTCCCAGCCCTTCAATTCACTAGAAGCTTGTTTTGCAATGTACTTGATGAAATCTTCCAGTTCTCGACCACCCTGGAAAAAAAAAAAAATAAATTTCAAACAAGATTCAAAACAATTTTAAATAAAACACAAAAGAGAAAACACTTGCCTCATATCGGACAGGGTTAGTCTTGTCATTCTTTGGAGCCCAGTAGAGTGTTGGGAAGCCTCGGACATCGAATGGTGAAGGAACATCATTGGCAGTGGCATCCATCTTGACAATGGCTACCTCTTCATCCTTCAACTGTAAAATGGATGCATTTAAATTAAAATAAGAATTTAATGCTGTGAAAGCAGTCAAATGCACTAAAATAATACAAGGCATCTCTGTGTAGACAGCAGATTCCACAAGTTGTTTTTAAACATTCCAAGTTTCATTATAATGCAGACAGTTTGTCGATCATTTCCAGAATATTAATGAGTTAAGATTATAACCGTAGAAGAATATAACAAAGCCCTTTCTCACCTTCTCACCCAGCTCATCATATACAGGAGCCAACTTTTTACAATGACCACACCAAGGGGCATAAAATTCAATGAGTGTGTCCTTGTTATTGTTGGTAACAACTTGTTCAAAATTTTTGGCAACAGCAACTGTAACTGGCCCACTGTTGTCCTCAGGAACAGCTTCAGATTTCAGATATGGCTCCAATTTCCCAGCTTTCAATTGAGTCAAAAAGTTTTCGAAGGCCTCCACCCTGAATTGTGACAAACACTCTAAATACATTTAACAAAACTATGATATATTGTAACTAGTTTATGCAAACCAAAAACTTACGAAAATTCGTCCTTCATGATGAATTTCTGATTCTTCTCATCTCGTGCAAAAATCAATGGTTTGTCACCTTTGACATAATCATAACCATATTCATTCAATTCATGTTGGAAGTCATCTTTTGAGCTGACTGCAAATGTGAAGCTGGAAGCAAATCCTTTAGCAACCTTCAAAATGCGGTTGCGCCAATAATTAGTTCCTGAAATTTAGAATACATAAATTATTTTCAATATGTTAACTACCATGAAACATTAAGAATTTACACATTTCCATAGTTACATTACAAAGTAAACAATAGTCATGATAAACTAACAACACATTATCTTTTGTTCAATTAGAATTCATGTGTTGTAATAAGGATCCTTATCAGAATGGTGTGTCTTTTATCAATTCAATCAAGCTCAATTAGTTGAAGTACACTAATGCAATCCTGCTTAAAAAATGCATGAAAAATTTGATAAGAATAAAACTTTTTTGCAACAAGCCACCATTAAAAAACACCTTTTCCTTCTCCCCCCACCACATTAATTACAATTTTTCCAAATTGTTTGAAATTCCACCTGAAGATATTTAGGGAAAATCGTTTCCTATTTTTCAGCCCAAATCCAAAGTCAGTGTTCGTTTTCTTTTATTCACATGACTCAACTTCAAAACAATCAGATAAGCAAAAATGGCTGGGCAGTGGTTTACATGCCATTACTTATGTTTTTTCAATGATTTTTATTCAACCAAGTCTCACCATTATTATCCACTGTCCCTTTTGACTGATGTCCAAGTTTCATAAAATAGTAATAAAAAATGAAATTGCATATCTTTAGGATGCCTAATGGTCTCCAAAATTCATTTTCCCAGTGTTTTCACAAGTAATCTGAAATTTGCATTTTCTCCAAATTCAGTTCGGTAGGCCAAGTTAGCCAAGCATGTTAATTTACACAAGAACTTGGTTTTACATTGAACAAATTTTTTTCATTAAAGCTTAAATTTCAGCATTTCAAGACACAATGTGGCAATAATGATTGTGGATAATAATGCATAATAGTTGGCACTTCTGAGTTAAGTACATTATACAAATGACAGCACATAACATTATATCAAAGAACATGCATTAATTTATTATTTCTTGCAATTTTTTTAAATATTTCTTTCAATAAATTACTACTGTAATTGTTGCTCATCATTATTAGAATTCATGATTTAGAAAATAGAAATGCGTAAGATCCATAAAAATAATTTCATCTAATTAAATTATTCACCTTTGGCATTCTTGATGTAGTCAACACTGTAATAAGCAACAACAAGAGGATTTTTGAAGTCATTGCTGTTATCACGTTCCCTATGACCCACCAATCCATGGCTAGAATAAAATAAATGCATTGACAATTATTACAAATCATATTAAGAAAAAAATGCTTCTACATCAATTTAATGTTGAAAAGAAACTAAACCATTTCCCTTCACTTTGGACATGTACACAGAAAGGATGACTCTGGTTTACATTTCATCAAATTTTCTAGAACTGTACTGATGCCATGCATAAAATTAGAAAATCGAAATTCAATTAGACATCTCATGTATTATGAATAAAAAAGGAACAGAATTTATTAGTTTGTAAATCACAAACTAGCATTTTAATGCTAGCATTTTTTTTTTTAAATGGACAAAATTACATACATTTAATTACAATTTTAGATTTAAAGAGTGTTATACAAAAATTGAGAAACCACTAGCAGTACTTACTAGTTCTTGTTAATCCAAGTTTCAATTTCTTCTTTTTTGGCACCTCCTTCATACTCAACAGAGTTGGGTTCAAATTTATTTTGCAAGTGCTTGGGTCGGAAGAGAATAATGGAGTCACTGAAATAACAGCAAAAAAGAAATAAGACAAAATCATTAGAAGCATGGTTAAACTATGGTAGTAAATTTTCAACTCACGTTTCACCCTGTTTCTCCAGAACCTCGGCAGCTGAGGAGTGACCAAATCTAAATTTTTCCCTCAACTTGTCAGCAAGCTTTTGGAATGCACCCTTCAAATCAGATTCAGTCTCAAAAAATCCCACAACTGCTACATCATCTTTGGAAAGGAAGTCCTCAAGGTCGGCTACAGACTTCAATTCTTTTGAGCTAGGACCCACTTGTGCCTTCATATATTTAACAATGCCATCTGCAACAAGAGATTCAGTCAGAAATCAACCTAGCAGGGGATTACATCAAAAAAAGTAAACGAAAAACAGTGTTACAGACTTGCTTCTCGGGGTCCATTGTATTCTGAACTGAATTCCCCATTTCGGAAAATCTTTAGAGTAGGATATCCTGATACTCCAAACTTATTACAAGTCTCCTTTCCTCCTTCAGTACAATCCACCTATCAAAATACAAGTGGTATGTTACAGGGGAATAAGTCAAACAACTGCGACGGTAATATCTATTTTGATATATGAAATTGTATCTAGTCATTTTTAAAAAAATACTTACTTTGGCAAGAGTGACAGGTGGATCATTTGTTTTAATTATACCTGCTGCTTTCGCATATTCAGGCTTAAGTTTCTTGCAATGGCCGCACCTTAAACATTACGAATATATTACATTTTTTTCCAGAAGTTCAAATTTATATCAAGTTAAGGAAAAAAGAAATTCTTACCAAGGTGCATAAAACATAACTAGCACTGTTTCATGTTCCGCAATACGTGTTGAAAAATCGTCATCTGTAAACTCGAAGACATCGTCCTCGGAACCAAATATTAGCAATGGTAACGAAAATACAGTCAAAATTAGGAACAGCCTTTGTATCATGTTGGGAGAATAAATTGGAATTCCTCCTCGCAGGACCACCACTACTCCGTCAACAGGAACCCACAAAGCCGGCGAGGGCGATTGCTGAATTTTGTAAGCTTCGTGTTGTCGTGTGCTGATTGGTCGTGAAAGTTCTCTCTCGTAACGTTAGATTGCGTTCAATGTCCTCAATGCACGGAAGCTGGGAAATACACGTGTTGGTTCCTCACAGGAGTCAAATGACCAATGAATCGCTTGCAGAGTTATCGTCTCTGAATTTTGAAACTATTACATAATTTTGCATACGACCAATGTTGAAACTAGCTAACAATGAATTGAAGCTCATTACCAACTATCTATAATAATATGAAATTACTAGTATATGCACACCTTCGAGATAATTATAAATTATAATTTCTTAAAACTCTTCAGGCACCGTCTGTGCTCGTCTCAGTGATGGTCAGCCGAGGTACCTGATGTAACCTGAAAATTTCGAAATCAAAAGTTCTGAGCTCTGCAGTCGTTTCTAATCTGTGTGCCTTATATTCGCTCAAGTACTAGTACACTACTTTAAGTTTACTTCTTACCTGAAAAATGTTAATTGTTAACTCTATTCGGAAACTGATTTTCCGCCGAGCCTCAATGGGAACCATGGACTATTCATCGAGTAGCGGGAAAGGTCTATGGAAAAATTCTCGCCCGTGTACTCTTTTGCCTCATATTCAATGTCGTTCTTGGTGTAGTTTGCATCGAGTTTGTTGGAAATGTGGAAGCAGCGATAATTCTATGTTTTGCAAGAACTGTAACGCCTTACAAAAACCAAATAAGAATATTAATTATTATGATATATTAGGCATAGATCGCACGTTTGATTTAGATACCAATGACTTGACAAAAAAATATCGAAAATTACAAAGCATCCTTCATCCAGATAAATATGCTAGTTCTTCCGAGGTAGATAAACTCTGCTGTAAACATCAATAAATGTAATGGTATTTACCGTACATCTTCATCATTCTTTGCAGAATGAAAGAAACATATCAGAAGAATACTCTTCTGTTGTCAACAAAGCGTACAGTACGTTACTTCCTCCTCTGGCTCGAGGACTGTATTTACTGGAATTGCAAGGAGTGCATGTAGAAGAAGGAAATGTGCAATCAAACCCTGAATTTCTAATGGAGCTCATGGAACGGAATGAAGAAGTTGACCAAGCTAATAGTGAATCAGAAATTAGAGCTGTGAGTGAAAAGAACAACAAGATGCTAAACAATCTTATCAAGTAAGCTTCTAAGCATTTAAAAAGTATAATTGAGGGGCAATTTCACATAACAAAATGTAGTCTTCTGAGAAATGTTTTGACTTCAGGAATTGATTTGTTTACTCTGAGTTTTTCTGAAAACTGTTAATGTGAAAATTTTAAGTCAAAATTCTAATGATTTTTGAAAAAATTGTTATTTTCAGCTCTAGAGTTACGTCAAAAGATATCCAGTGTATTAGGGAAGTAAATTTTTCAGAGTGAATTCATCCAACTCTTTTTCCATAATTACACATAAACTGAAGTATATATTTTGGTGATCTAAACACAACCAATCCCCAACAAAAATTGCCTTTGGGGAAGCTTTCAATACCCATCAAGTGTGGCTTTGTATGTGTGATTCAACAATAGAAGAAAATGTGAAGAACAACGTGTAGCTGATTACACAAGTAGGAACAATCCAGTCATGGATTCAATGAAACATCCTTCACATTTTGAGAATCTTTACATTCAATTAAGAGAAACTAAAAGGCAAGATACCATACTTTGGTTCTTTCCAATTCCTTCTGTTCACAGAGCGAGAATACAGTGATGCCCTTGATAGTGTGGATATTGGAAAAATTAGCACATTATTATCTTTTCATAAGAACATACTAATATAACTGCTTAACACAACCAGAAATAAAAGTGTTACTCTTAATAGTCAGTGTCTGTAAGTTGTATCTTGACAGTCCATTTAGGACAGGGATTCCCAACCTCTGTTTCATTGACACCTCATTAAAAGAACTGTTGGCACCATTGACCCCCTACGTTTGTCTGTTTAATGTAACAGATAATCATGACACAAATAATTGCACTTTAATTTCTTCTTAAAGATAAAAATTTCATATGCCAATATTTTCATGAATATCTAGATTTTCAATAATCAACGATGCTTCCACTTCTGAGGGTTTGAGTTTCTAATTTTCATCTTTGGGCAGTGGTTGCACAATTTTGAGCATTTTTTAACCAGCCATAACATTTTTCCAGTGATCATTGCAGGAAGTAATTTCTTCCATGATAGAATATGTGAATACATGTGTGAATAATAATTTGTTGAATTTTTTAAACATCCTAAGCAATTGCATACTTAGGTTTAGGGATGCCTTTATACAGTAAGTTGACACAGGGCTCCTATCTGCAATCAATGTGAAATTAAGAGTTTTTAATTTAATTGGTAGACCTTATAATAAAAGGGCTGGCGCAATGGAGAAAATATGCTCGGAGACATGTTTGTTTCATTCTTTGTTGATATCCATCCACAGGGGTTCTCATCAGGGGCTCCTTAATTCGGAGGACCGGAAAGGTGCACTGGATGCAAACAGCCTAGCGAAGCCCCTGTTCCTAAAGATGAACGATGGACACGAAAGATGAGCGGATTAGTAATGTATTGTTTTTTGGCTGTCAAAAAACAATAATCAAGTTCATTTAATATTTTTTTTAATCAATGAGATCTTGATTATACCACTCAATCACTAGTTCTTATTCAGCTAAACCCGCAGTCGATCCTTTCATCTTCATCAACCCAGGGGTCAATGCTGACCCTGTTGGGAACCTCTAGTTTAGTACTGTAGAAACAAATTAGTTGTAGCTAAAGATGGCATAGAAGAACACCTATTCCGCGAAATAGGATTTCTTATATTTTTTTCTTATAAGGATAAAATATTGCCGCATGGCCAATAGCACAAATAACAAACTTGGGTTATTTGCAGTATATTGACCTGTGCTCATAATTTTCACATCACAGACACAAAAGATGGATTCATAAAAACTGATAGCCATCACAGTACCGACAGTCTCATAAGATATGAAAATATTGTGATGACTCTGTCTTATTATATTCAAGAACACACACCTTTCAATTGGGACTTGGAACACAATGTGTTCTAGGTATGGAGCGGAAGATATAATCTCAAGGAAAATTATCAACATTTGTGAAGATGATGTTTAAAATCCTGGATAGCGTGTTGTTAGCTACAGTCAAAATAACGTGATCATGTAAACTACCTACGGTACAGCTTTTTGGCAGAGAAATGTTAGGCTAAGATAATATAAGAGACTTAAAAATAATGCATCTAACAAGACAGCACACATGCAAGTGAAACATAAGTGAAGACATTATGAAGCTCCTTTAATACTTTCACACAAAAATTCAGCAGCAGCAAAGCAAAGATGTAATGAAATTGTCTATGAACAAACACGAAGTGTTTGTTACAATTGCCAGTAATAACGAAATATTTAGACAGAAGGATATTCACCAACTTTTCCCGAGATCCACGCTTTTGGTTTCTATATTTAAAAAAATGTCAGGATGCATCTATTCAGTCACGAATTGGAAACCCAACAAAAGATTTTCAGCATTAATTTTTTTCAGAATAAATATATGGGGGAAAACATTGTTTTTCCCATACTGTGTTCCAGTATTTTAAGTTTAAACATTTTGG
This sequence comes from Acheta domesticus, assembly GCA_031308135.1. Lineage (NCBI taxonomy): Eukaryota > Metazoa > Arthropoda > Insecta > Orthoptera > Gryllidae > Acheta > Acheta domesticus. The sequence continues at coordinate 3,189,637 of JAHLJT010004567.1, read as the reverse complement.
ACAAAATTCTATTTGAACTGATGATTACAAAAAATTTGTTTTTGTAGAGAAGTTATGTAAAAATGTCTCTCATTTGCATGGTATATGTATTTGGATGTTACTGTATCTTTTTTTCTTTTACAGAGAAGCTTCTAAAGCTTTCAAAACTGGGAACATTGTTGAGGCCAAAGAAGTTCTAATTAAAATGAAGTATTTTTCCAGCATTGAAGCTAAAATCAAAGTCTTAAAAATAAACAAAGGTTATATGGAGTGAACAATGTAAAAAGTAGAATAAAACTTTTTTTTGGAAATATAATTGAAGTTTATTTTACAAGCCTCACATGTATATACTCATAAGAGGATATAATTGTTACTCAGAATTCATCAACATACACATTCAAGAAATCCCACTCAATGCATTTCAGATACAGAAATACGAAGAAGATAGAAGAACAAATAATTGCAGACAAACAAACATCTCTTAGATAACATGATGAACTAAAGATAAATTTGGGTAATTAAGAATGTAATATATTTACATTGAATATCACTGAAAACTTGGGAGCCCTCAGATAGATAATCCCATCCATGGATAGTAACCGTTTCATTTGTCATGAGAAGCACAGTTGCAAACAGCGTAGTATATATTCAATATACAATTAGTAATTATATACTGTAACTTTGTTGCTACACTCAGCATGATCATTTTTGTAACTGTCTTTCAAAACTGGATTGAGCCAGAGTCATATTTGGAAACAAATTAATTTTAGCCTGCATTTCTATTTGCCTTCCAAGTTTCAATCCATGCACAAATTCTGTTGGTATTATCCTCCAATTGATCCATTGTATCATTCTGCAACATGTTCACTATCTCAGGTTGGTAAGATTGAGCGGCTTCTTCAAGGATAGTTTGAAATATTTCACACTGCACGTTGTCTTCTAGTTTCTTTCCACTGTACCCTCTGAAACAATTTCAAAGGAAAGAAATGAATAAATTATTATTTGTAACTTGTATAATGAAATACTAGGAAGGATTTAACACCTTATAAACAGTAATTTCATATTTCTAAGCTGTGAAAGGCATCTGATCACACAATATTACTTCAATAAATAATATGCTAAAGAGAGAACCATTTAAGAACAAAGAAAGTTTTGTACCATTTACAAACCACCAACACAAAACTCAGTAACTGTGCTATTGTTGGACAAGACAAAATTATTTACAATCCCACAGAAGGAAAACTGCAGTGTACATGCATCCTCTTACCACGTTATGCTGCTGTACACTTAACTTCTGATCGTCACTCTACATTGCATCCCAGGTATGCAAACTTAAGTATTGTTTCTTACACCAGAATCCACCAAGTGAAACCTTTTAACTTTCTCCTATTACTTAGTACAGAAAAAGTAACATAATGCTGTACAAAAGACAGCCACATTTTTTTATACAAAAACTAATTTTATGGGTCAATGATGCTGTTTTTTCCTGCTTCAACATGTAGAAAATTACTTGTTGAATAAGTAGAGCAGTCAGAATCCACATTTTGGGGGTCCTTGGTACCCAAAAAGTTTTTTCTCAAAACATCTGTCATCTGTATGTGAACAATACTAGTGCTTAAGCCATAAGTAGAATTTTCACCAAAATAGATGTTACCCAAACTGGCTAGCATAATTTTTGGAGGCACTTAATAGTTGGCAATAACGACATTTACTAGAGCAAAATTTGTGACAGAATTGAAGAGATACAATTTTCATTAAAATTCCCAGAATTTCAAAAATTGCAAAAGTTAAAATTATTTTACTCCCCTACAAATACATTATCAAAGACAAAACATATTTTTCTTAATGAAATCTATTCTTCAAAATTAGATCTTTAAAACATGTACAATATTTTCAAAATAAGATAATAGGCTTAATTTAGAGTCAAATCAAGGCAATTTTCCAAAAATACTTGAACAAGATTTTCTTAAAGATACCTCCAAATTAGTTCCTAAATTTTTTTTTCTTTAATAGTGTAATATGCTTATTATTTTCTTAAATAAGAAAATCAGATGTAACACCAAATTTTGAAATCATTCTGTCTTTTTATTACTACATGTTTTAAGAATACTTGCATAGTTATTTTTTAAACATGTATTACGTGTATCTCTCTACTATGCTTGACTTAATTGGGCTTCATGTTTTCACTGTAAGTATACTGGTATTGCATGAAAACTGCATTTCACTCATTTGTAGTCATGGAGAAAAAGTTTTCAAAAACTATTCTAAAGAAAGACACCATATAATTAGAAGATCAGATAACAAATATGTGAAATGTTTGCAAGAAAAGATTTCTGTATATAGCTCAGCAACTTAAAAACTAAGGATATTATTTAATCACAGCCAGCTAGTATGCCTACTAACAGGCTCTGGCATCAATCAGGAAGCGTGGTAAAGTGATTTCCCCTTTCAACCAGGGAGGAGCACGATTCACCTTGAGGAACTGAAATGGCTGTGAATTTCTGATTTTATGCAGACATTTGCAGCTAATGAATAATCTAGAGAAGTTTAACATTGTTGAATTGATCTTCAATTTTTTTTAAAATTAGAATTGTTCTGAAAAAAATTTTATCCTATCATCTGTATTATTTACATCTGTTTCTGAATATTTTTATAATTAGCTCTTTGAAATTAACAACAAAAGAGTCACTTTAACTATTTGTGAAATAACTTATGTAAATCCAATTGTTTAAAAAAAATTATTTGATTTTAAACCTCAAAATCCAACTTTTTAATGTGGTACATGTCTGAGTTTCATTAAAACTTTTTAAATTTTTACAATGCACATACTTTTGTTTTACTTTCGTGTATTTTGAAACTGACCTCCACCTTTAATTTTCAAACTACAGATTTCTTTCAAACTTTTCCTCAATGTTAGATCTTGCTCAATGTGAAATCTCAAGGGACCAATATTTTTTTCCATTACGAGATTCTGCATTATGCCAGGCGCGGATCCACGGGGAGGGAAATAAGGGAAATTTCCCCTCCCAAAATGTTTCAGTAACTATTAATTTTAATTTGTTCTGAAACTTTCAAGCAAAAATATTTTCCTATAAACATTAAAATGAATAACAATGTATCGCATCATGAGCCGAGTTTAGCCTGCGTCATTCTACATAATCTGTAATATAACACATTCGACCAAAACATTTTGAATAAAAAAATTCCCCTCCGAAAATTCTTTTCTGGATCCGCCTCTGATTACGCAATGTAATACTGCAGAATTTATGTCTGGCTGAATCACGATTTATGTTCACATTAGACAGATTTCTGCATAACACACATTCCCCATTGAGCAAATTTTATGGGAGTAATTTTTTAGTAATTTTGGGTTGAATTGTGAGAAATTTTGTTAGGTTCCTAATTCCTGGCATATTAACAAAGAGGTTTGGGTCTGTATTCAAGCTCTGTAATATACTAGTGGTCAAGGGTTGCAATTCAGAAGCATTGAGGTTCAAATCCTTGTCAAAACAACTAATTGAATTCTTATTTCTTTAAAATTTCTGTAAACGATAGAGCATTATTCACTAAATTCAGTGGCAGAGGTGCCATTTTCATTACAACTTTTATACTTAAAAAACTATGTACACAATTTAATTTTGTAAGTTCAGCTATATTTTACTCAGGAACTTCAGGAACAGATAAAAAGCAAAGAAAAAATAGTGAAATCAGGGTGTAATAGAAAAGTTATTTCTCACCTGCGAACAAGTCTATCATATAATTCTGTGTTGTTGGTTCTCAAAACAAAGACAATGTCAAACCATCTTTCAGGGAAAAAATCACAGCCATGATAATCCACAATTTTTCCACCTTCTTCCATTTTATCTTCCATTTCATCCAGTACCTGCACCAAAATAATGTACATTTCTACATGTATTTACAGGGTGCGACCTAATTAGATCGGCAGTAAAACCATCCTTTTACACTTGTCTAACAGGAAAATGTCTAATAAAAACATAGTAACAACTTTTTTTGTCCATTTCCTTATATTCTACTTCTTATTATCATGTAATTATGTATTTTTTGTTATTTTCTTAAGTAATAATAATCTACATTACGCTTTTAATGCCAATTCATGCATATCTGTTGTACAGTAAATTAAATAAACAGCTGCCAGTAAACTTATCAAACAATCAAAATTTATGAACCCTCATGACTTAAAGACTACAGCTAAAAGGTTTATAAACTAAAATATCTACCATGGACATCAAATACTGAAGCAAGAAATGTCTTCAACTCTTATAAAAATATTGAAATATCCTGTCGTACCTCTAGTAGAAATAAATTAAAAAAATATAATATTATGCAGTAATGATATTATTTTTATGTACATTCTTTCCAAAAATTAAAATTATTCAGTTGCCACAGTTGTAAATTTACAAGATCTGTTTCAAACATACTACACACTTGTTTTTAAACGTATTGAAAATCAAGGCTATGTACACGGTGAAATTCAACAAATGTAAAGATCTATTAATAGTAGACAATTTCAATAAGCACAATAAAAGAGCAGAGATATAAGAAAATTTTATATGAGTACACCTATTGTGCATGAAGGAATTAGCACAAATGCCAGGGAGAAAACTCCTACCTCAATGTCTGATAGGCATGCATTGTTATAAAAACAAAATCAACAGCAGACTAAAACAAATACCATAAATTATTGCTGACTTGGAAACAATATGCAGATTGGTGTTGTGTGTGAAACAATGTCTTGGGAACCATGTACAATATTACATCTGGACAACAATTCCCTGCTAATGATTTCGGGGTTTAACATGTACATGAATTTTACAAACATATTTACTAATTAATAAGCCTGTTATGATTTAAATCCCTTTTAGGGAAGGTGGCCTTTGTGGTTTCTTCCCTTTCCCCACAACAGTACTAGAGCCAAGAATGCTATCTTCTCCAACAACAAAAGTTGCAAGGGCTGCTACAGGAAATATTGCATGTTTAATTTAATATCATATGTCAGAAAGTATAATTTTATACTAAAAAGCTATCGAAACACTAACATATGTTAGATCATAACATTCCTCTTTCTATGATCTATCCATCGCTTGTGAAAAAAAAACAAGATTCTATTTAAAAAATCAAGGATGATTAAAATTCTCAAAAACTATAAAATTCTTCAAACAAGATCTCTCCAGCATATTGCTAGCCCCATAATCCCGCACTGTTAGGCGAAAACTACATTTCAATATCATGACTTTTGTAGAAATCCTAGGGATAGCTGATTGTTGATGGGACTCCCTGTATAAGATCCAATAAGTATACTCAATTTAAAAAACATGCTTTAATCTATGCAGGTCAATAATCCTTGACATTTTTTTGGGTTGTTATTTTACTTATGGATGATGCTTAAGGAAATGCCAGTACTATTAAATCAACGGAATAGATCAGTTGTCAATAAAAACTGTTTATATTCAATATGAGTGAAACTGTGTTGTTAACTAAGGTTTCCAACAATGCATATAGCTAAGTTTATCTATTTGTAATATTATAATTACCTTCTCTTCATCTAAAATAGGACATTTGTACACTTCATCATACTCCTCCAAACAGTTATTTTCTTTGGCAATTCTACTCACTTCCAACCATTCCATACCAGTTCTTTCTTGTAATTGAGTACATAGAGTGGATTTACCCACTCCTGGCGTACCTAAATTAAATTAATATATTATAAACATTAAAAAGAAAATATTGTCTGTCATAACACAATCACAATCTCACAATAATTTGATTTGGCCATTTGGTTTAAACGGACTGACTATTTAAAAACTGTCTGTCCACATAAACCAGTGGCCAAATACAATTAATATGAAAGTCATTTATTGCAACAGCAAGCAAATAAAATTTATTGGCTTGTAGATTATAGATACATCTGCTGTAGCAGAACAAACAAATTACACAAGAAATACTCACCAGTAACAAGAATATTGGGTAGATTACGACTGGTCATTTTGCAGTGTTGAAATTATTTTTATTGGGCAGGATGTCTAATGCATGTGATCTTTCACTTCCTTTCTATAATATGAAAGTGCAGTGGATAACAAATTGAGGTAACGATTTTTAACAAGCTAAACCATTAAATGAACTTGCAGTCAATAATTTGCAATAATAATGATAATAGTAAAATAATAATAATTTATTTCTTATAGACTTATACATGTATCAAGGAAGGTCAGTTTCTGCATAACGTTTTTCTTTTTAAAAAAAAATATACAATTAAATAACTTTACGTCCAAAAATAGTCTTAGTAAACTAGCACAGACACTTCCAGTAGTCAATTGTTGTTTTATGTTACAGTACAAATTGTTACATCATAAAAATAAATGTTTAACTTATATTACATATTTACTTAAATATTCGAATGTCATTTAGCCTGAAGTCCGTAGGACAGACTTCGTGTCATTTAGATTACCACTAACCTCAAATCAACCCTTGATAACTCTAAATTTCGCTACAGCACAGGGCAGGACAGACACGTGGTGAATTCACCCCGATAACTCGTGTACGTATACTCCATTTTAAACAGAGTAGCACACCAAAGTCACAAGATGGAAGGAGAAGGGGATATTGTCATCCAATCGGGAGCTCCAATATCAAAAATTATTAATTGTACATCTGTAATTACGCTATTTTCTATAATATAATAGCGAAATTCCATGTCATAACGAAGATTGATTTTCAGATTCGAGTTCCTGTCGAAAATTGTCAAATTCAACAGGTGGGGGTGTTTGAACTTTTGCTATTTTTGTTACCCAAAATAATTGGAAGAAAATGCTTTTCTTCAAAACTGTGCAAAATATTTAGATACAGGATGCAAAATCCTCTTTAAAACTTTAATTAGGATTTAGAAAATACCTTTATTTGCCGCATTTGGACGAGAAATGAGCCCTGAGAGGCGTTTTTTCCGATAATCGCTGATGTCAAAGAATGCCAAAATATGGTATACTTTGACCCGCTCTATACTGCGATTTTTGTAGGAAGAGCTCTCAAGATAACTCAAATCCCATCTTCGCGATGGAATATGTCACGGCATTTCGCGTCTTTTCTCGGTCTTGCCGGTAGAAGTCGCATGATCGCAAGCACTGCTTCATACGGTCGCGATCGTGCGAAATCTAGCGGAACGTCTGTGAATGATACGAAATGCCGTGACATATTCCATCGCGAAGATGGGATTTGAGTTATCTTGAGAGCTCTTCCTACAAAAATCGCAGTATAGCTCCTAAACTATTTGACCTTCAGCTCTGAGATTTACACGGGGGATTGTTTGTACATTACTGTTTATCTTACAGATATGACAGGAAATTTTCATTTGGAAGATCAGATTAAAAATGACCATTTCCTAAGGTCCGATTAAATTAAGAAGGTGATTGACAGTTCTGTGTGACGTAAGGACGCCTTTCCCGTTTCCATGGCAGCTGCCAACCAGAGAGACAAAACGTGACGTGTCAGGTCGCTCAGTTGCCTCTGCCGAACACGGGGAACATTTGAGCATCACAAGCGACTTCCCTGCCGCCACGCCGCCCGCGTTTCTGCCTGTGCTGCGCGCGCAATGTGTACTGTGTTGTGATGAGTTGCGTTGAGGTTAGGCTTTTGTCGTATTTTTTACACTTTTACACGTATTTTTGAAGTGTTTGTTTTCGTGTCCCGGTAACACGTGCTCAGTGGTTTGCGACCTGGCAACGTCGCTCCCCTCCACTCACAAATGTCAATCACCTTCTTAATTTAATCGGACCTTAGAGTATGTTTTTGAAGAAAATTGCGTTTTTTTCGTAATTTATTCGCGAACTTTGGGAAACCAACCATCATTTGGGAAAATGCTTATCGCCAGCGTATTAGCAAAGCTTTATTGAAATGTGCGCGCCAATGCCGCAATTGATATTTACTTTTTTTGAATCGTTAATTACATCATAGTTTTCTGTCTTAAATAAGCTAAGTTTCATCGTCATATGTCATCTCTAAGTATTTTTTTAAACTTTTGAAATTTATGTAGCATGGAAGTGGACATGGCCATTTTGACATATCGTGGGTGTACTTGAATATCATGGATGTTGCTTTTTTACTTTCATTGTGATAGTTAATAGTTTGCTTTCTAGTATTGGACACATAGTTTCTGGTAACAACTGAGGGTTGAATAGTGTCAAAATATCAGTGTTTGTGTTTGCTCTGCATATGGAGCAGGAATGCACTGAAAACTTTGTGAACCATTTCCCGTAAGTTTAAAATTTTCATTTTTTGGGAACATTTTCTAAAAAACTACTAATAGGAGGCTGCTCAAGTTTTAACAGAGTACATAGCACACCAGTTTATATACTTTAATGGGGCCGATTTGTAAAATGTTAAATACTTTAGACAATATTCTTATAAATGATAGTATTTTTAAAAACAAACCGATTACAATGGAAAAAAATTATATTTAAAAAAACTTAATTTTTTTAAAACCGCCTTTCTTAAAATATTTATAACTAATGAATCTACACTCGCATAAAATTTCAAGTCTGTACATTAAATTGTTTCTGACAAAGTGTTCCTCACATTAATATTGGTGAGATAGGTCATTCCAGCTCCCCTTAAGTTCACCTGAATTTAAAGTGCACACAACAAATCCAAGGAACAATATTTGAGAATATTTGAGGATATTTGAGAAGTACATTGTTGGTGAACTATGAAATGGTGGCAGTGATAAGATAAAGCTGTTTTATTTAGTTTGGTACAGCTTGTATTTACAAATTAAACTTTTAGAAATTATTCAAAAGCCTTTTGATAATCATTTTTTGTCCATGTTGCGAGCTAGAAAACACATTTATTCACTGAACGAAAAGTCACTTATCTATGCATGTTAGCATTTCATCAATAATACATTGGATATTATAGTCTTTCAAAATTTCAAATATAGAATATAAAACAATGCCGTATAACGTCGATTGTCCGTTTTTAATAAAATTGGGTTCGCTTTTTGGGTAAACATTTTGAGAATTGAAAATTAAACAACAATTTCCAAAACTTAAGGATTTATTTTATATTTTTACATAATAAACACTTTTCTACTTCTTGGCTATAGTCACGGCCATCTCTGGACAGGGAGACGGCCGTGCTATAGTTCGTTAAAGAATACATTTTACTATTTTGAATGTTTTTACATCAGATGAGTTTGGACACACACACTAGTTTAAAGAAATTGTTGAAATAAAATCACTGAATCACATTAGTATGAGTATGTGTGTGTATTACTAGGTGACAAGTCCGAATAGCTAGCTGAGACCAAAAGAAATAGAAAACGAATGTCGAGCCAATAATTGAACGCATTGTGCGAGAAAAAAAAAAATTTTTAATGTAGAAAGAACTACTTTGTTAGATCTCTTAAGAGTAATACTAAGTATTTTTTGGTAGTTTGCTGGCATTATAACTCTTAGATAAAAATATTTACATGGTTTTTGAGAATTCAACAGTCAGTAATTATTATTGTCGCAAACTTTCTCGAGAGTATTTGCTGAAATTCGTTCCTTTCCCGGATTTTTTAAAAAATTTTGTTATCTTATGTTAGTGGAAGTGACAATAACTATCCGCAGACAATGGTAATGGCTGTTTTAGTATTTGCACTTGTAGACGGAACACGTGTGTCTGTGGACAAAATCACTAGAGGTCTGTATTCTCCGCGATTTTTACTGACCAGCGCTCGCCCGCCTCTCTTCTCTCGAGACCACGCGCTCGACTGTCCTTCGCAGCCGGTTGCGGACTCCCGGGAGCCGGCGACCGACCGAGACTCGGCCGGTCTCTACAACCGGCCGAGACTCGACAACCGGCGGACCCCATTCACGGGAACTGCGCCACGTAACAATCGGCCGACACGTCGGAGTAAATATCTAATGCCAAGTTTCAGGAAAAGGAAGGAGTATTGAATGGTTTTTAAAATAAATGACCAATAATTTCGTTTTTTTCAAAATTTAAAATATAGACGAATTTTAATATTAATTTTCAAATAATAAATTTTAATATAAAAAAGAATAAAAAGCTTTAAAAATCGACTCCGCGGACGCACTGGAGAACCTCAAGTGGATCTATTGCAGTTCTGCCTGTGACTTCAAAGAAAAGGCATTCAAAAGTTTTTGAGATAAATTCCGTTCTTTGTAATGACTAGGCATCGGATGTTTCGGAAATTGCCTATTTTATTCTAATGAACATAAAATCATTAATTTTCCTTCATTTTATATGGCGTAAATACAAATGCTCTGCTAAATTTAGATGCAAGTGGAATGAAATATATTAGTACCTTTCCCTTCCACTTTTGTATTTTTGTTTTCTTTTTCCAAATATTTTTGTTGTTGGTATTGTTGTAATTTTCAGGCATCTGAGACGCCGGTCTTAGTTTCTTAACCCGGCAGTAGGCGCGCGGTGTGCCTCAGTCACCCCAGCATTGTTTTGAGCTCATTGTACTTTTAGTTTTATTTATAATCATGCGAGCTTCTCAATACCTTTCGAGGAAAGCTTTGTGCACGTATCTCGACCCTACTCTTTCAACTGCTTCCTGTCCTTTCCAGGAAATTTCGTCGCAAAGGCGATGGCGCGCTGCGTGGGAGCCACCGAGTCACCTCGCACAACCTTTGTTATCGCTTCCTGCCACGCTGAGCAATAGTTCACCCAAAGGAAGGGGGTCTCGTGGAGCTTCAATACTACTCCACAGAAGCCAATGATTCATAATTTCAGCTTTTACGATTTTTTAATTACAATTAATCGCTTATCTTGCGTTGAAACGTAAAATAATGGAGTAATTGAAAAACATAGTACTCATACATATAAAACTTCAAATGCATCATTTCGTGAATACATACTTTTGCCGAGTTTAAAATAATGTTAAACGTGGGTATATAATAGTAAATAATGTATTTTGAATTATTAAGTTGAATAGGCTGATGTGCCGTGACCGCTGTTCTTTGGCCGCCGACTAAGTCGACAAATACAGAGGCCATGGCGGCTTACATCAACTATTTCACAATAAATTAGTACGCCCAATGACGACAAGACGTTTTGACGCAAGGAAAATAGTACCCACCTCATTTTCGTTTAGCATATGCTTTTTTCTTATATACTCGTGAAATTATGACCAAATATTCATTGTATTTAATAAATATGCCTTATATTCGAGTTTGTAAGAAACTTCAATGACATTACAATTGGTACGCAACGAATTATCTTCCCTTCAGCCCTATAAATATAGAAAAAAAATATTTCCAGAGTCTTTGTTTGCCTTAATTCTTTCAAAAAAATGTATTGTTTGTCTCTATAACAGCCAATCGATTTATTATTTCCAGCCAATCGATAAATTGTTACTTTTCAACAAATTAATCGTTTAATTGAAATTGTATTTTCTTTCGATTACAATGAATTGAAAGTGTTGCGATCACTACATGCGGCGACTTTATATCCCGTACATACATTGAGGGGCGAAGCTACTGTGCAGTCCGGCGCTTGGCCGAGCGGCCGAGCGCTCGAGCGCTCGGCGACTCCTGAGTCTCGGCGGGAGCCGCAAGGCGGCCGGTCGAAATGTCCGTTAAACAGCTATCTCTTCCCCCCCCAAGCAAGGTCCCCCTCCCTTCGCCGAGCGTCGGCGCGGAGCCCGAGAGTCTCGAGCGGTTGTTTTCGCCTGATTGCAGACCCCTAAAAATCACCTCAGTATGGAGCACTAAACGCCACCGTCGAATTCCTCAGACCCCGGCGTTTGACACTTGAATTTCTGTTCGTGCTCCCGCTGGGCCGCCCGCTGAGAGCCGGGAGCAATTGGTCTACGGAGCGAAAACGTCATGAGCCCTGCTTTACATACTCAAAATAAATTACGTTTTGAATTGCTAAATTCATACTATTTAAAATACGTCAAATACTCAAAATACAGTAAGTACAATAATTTTCTATTATAAGTTTCTTACTGTCTTTTTTATTTAGTTATACATTTCTGAACAATAACTAACTGTAAACGTAAATGTAAAACATGAAAAATGTGTCCAATTTCAATAAATGGAATTTCCTTCACTAGTTTTTCAAACAAATCTTGAGACAATAAACCCCTAGTTGGCGAATGTATAAAACTCGCTAGGGAAAACACCGGAATTCAACCGGCGCGAATGAACATAAACTAGAAATAAACGCTTTTTTTTATCGTGGGATAATTGTCCAACATTTTTAATGATTTAGATTTATCATTTAAACATTAATATAATTCAAATTCAACAGCGGAAAGGAGCTATTATTTTTCTTTCGATGAGGTCTATTCACTAGCAGAATCAAACAGAAACTATCCTCGTTATCTTCCATCTTCGTTTAAAGTATTTTAAGTGTTTTTTTAAATATACATATTTTATGAATTTAAATACATCCCTGAAATACATGAACAAAAAACTTAAATATACAGTTTTTCGAATAAAAAATGTATTGAAAATACGCATTTCAAATACAAGTATTTGAATCAGTCGCGGCTCGTGGTTTTATAAACGGGGAAGGCTGAAAATGCATTGCATTGCATTGCATTGCATTGCATTGCATTGCATTACAGTGCATTGCATTGCCTGTCTTGTATTTCTAAGGTCCGATTAAATTAAGAAGGTGATTGACATTTGTGAGTGGAGGGGAGCGACGTTGCCAGGTCGCAAACCACTGAGCACGTGTTACCGGGACACGAAAACAAACACTTCAAAAAATACGTGTAAAAGTGTAAAAAAATACGACAAAAGCCTAACTTCAACGCAACTCATCACAACACAGTACACATTGCGCGCGCAGCACAGGCAGAAACGCGGGCGGCGCGGCGGCAGGGAAGTCTCTGGGCGATCCGTGTTCGGCAGTGGCAACTGAGCGACCTGACACGTCACGTTTGGTCTCTCTGGTTGGTAGCCGCCATGGAAACGGGAGAGGCGTCCTGACGTCACACAGAACTGTCAATCACCTTCTTAATTTAATCGGACCTTATTAATAAATCTGATACAAACTTAAACGAGTAGCGCTCCTACCGCGTATCGGGAAAATTAGTTAAAGCGCAATGCTAGCCGCTGAAAATAGAGGAGAGATACAGAGATATATCTCTCCTCTGCAACAGCATAACACAAGCACAGAATACGAAATTTCTTGGAATCACCATACAATCCAACCTCAAATGGAATTCACACCTACAAGATATTAATTTAAAATTGAGCAAACTTAATTATGCTCTTAGAATAATAACTAGAAACAGCACCATCGAAACAGCCCGAACAGTGTACTTTGCGAATGTGCACTCTGTTCTCAACTATGGAATAATAATGTGGGGCCAAGCACCAGAGGCTAAGCAGACATTCAAATTACAAAAGAGAATCATCCGAACAATAACAAATACAAAAAGAACAGAGTCCTGTAGACCTCAATTCAAGAAACTTAACATACTTCCACTGCCTTGTATATACATTTACGAAGTTCTCATGTTTGTAAAGAAAAATCTAATAAACAACAACACACCTTACAAATTTAACTCAAACTTACACTCATACAACACAAGACAAGCATATAACCTTCATCAACCATTGTGCACAAGCACACTATGCCAAAAGGGTACATTCTCTACAGGAATACAATTCTTCAATAAATTACCTATATATCTGAGAAACATAACAGGAATACACAACTTCAAGAATAAACTTAAACACTTCCTTGGCCAAAAACTTTTTTATAATGTTCAGGAATACATCAGTAACTAATAGGTACAAACTGATTTCAGGTGCTGCAGTAGGACTAGGTGTAGGAATAGAAAAAACCTGGCCAAAACCTGCCTCCTGCTCCTTACCATTTCAAGATTGGACAATTATATGCTAACATTATTACTTATATGTAGCTGTTATGATAATTAATATTATGTACTATTTTATGTGTTATTTTTACTATTATTACTATTACTATTATTATATTATAGTTATTATATTATAGTAGCAGTAGAATGACAGTAACAAGTAAATTTTAATTTTACATTAAACATAAAACTACAATTCTAAAATGTTAAATATTTTACTACTGAAAATAATTGTATACTGTATAATATCTTAATCTACCTGTAAAAGTATTGTAGTATAATTTTTAGGGCAATGACTCCATCTCGATCAGGTTTTTCTGTCCAGTTTCCCTGGTCCTTTGAGCAAATGCTGAGATGGCCCCTTGCTTTGCTTCTGGACAGTAAATGTAACTTCCCTCTCTCCACCCAATATACATTGACTCGTCATACACGATTGTAATTGTATATGTGACTCAATAAATTATTATTATTATTATTATTATTATTATTATTATTATTATTATTATTATTATTATTATTATTATTATCTCTATGCCGCTGAACTGCATAGTAATGCCATCTGGTGAGCACGCCCTTCTTCAGACCCTAGACCCCCCACCCTTGAAGGCTGCCTCGCTGCAGCCTTTCGTTCGCCGGTAAGCCTGTGCATGACGTCACTGCCTCCTCGTTTTACACAGGCCTTACGGCGCAATGAAGTGGGAGCCTACCACTTCTCTCTTCCCTGTTAACAGCTTCAAATGCGTTACGGACGGTCGTTAACGAACCGACAAAGAAAAAGTTTGATATGATTGTAACATAATACAACTCAGAATCCCATTATTAATAAATAAATACATGTTTAAACATATTTTTAAATTATTTTTGGAGGGCGATTTCTCTAGGAGAGGCTCCGCCTTAGAGCCTTTAATGACGAGCCGCGCCTGATTTGAATCGTGTTCAACCGTGGTGACGTTTATTTCCCGCCCGCCTCGTATGAGCGTACACCTCAAGTGAGCGGCCTCTGCAGGGCATCTCATAAGCGACCACTACCGTTAAGTGGTCATCTCCGTGGTCTATTACCTATAATGAGGGTTCTTATTTTTTGCCATCAAATTTATTAAGTGGAGTAGTGGGCGGCCACCTCCATTGAATATGGTCTTGCTCTCCGCATCAATCTTCGCCATTCATCGCGATCGTATTTTCTTATTCGTTTTTCGACTTTCTTCTTTGTCTTTTGTCTTCTCGTTTTGTGTTGGTCGTCGTCAGCTTTCGTTTTTGTCTTTCGTCTTCGTCTTTTTTTCCTCTTTCGTCTTCGTCTTCTCTTTCTTGTTAGTTTTCTCTATACTGCGATTTTTGTAGGAAGAGCTCTCAAGGCCACTCAAATCCCATCTTCGCGATGGAATATGTCACGGCATTTGGCGTCTTTTCTCGGTCTTGCCGGTAGAAGTCGCATGATCGCAAGCACTGCTTCATACGGTCGCGATCGTGCGAAATCTAGTGGAACGACTGTGAATGACACGAAATGCCGTGACATATTCCATTGTGAAGATGGGATTTGAGTGGCCTTGAGAGCTCTTCCTACAAAAATCGCAGTATAACAGGCCACCATCTTCATTTACCTGTCACATCTTTTACAACATAAGTTACCCTCATCAGTAAGTCATCAATTAGCCAATTCCATTCAATGGTTACCTCCATCATAGAGTAAAGATGTATACATCCTTAGTCTATGCCTCCATTAAGCGGTTACCGCTATGTTGCAAACAGAGGCGTATCTAGGTATTCAGGCGCCCATGGCAAGCATAGAATTTACGCTCCTGTGGGGGATGCTTTAAGGTTGTTGTTATTTGTTTTAACGGGTATAGTGTCAATAGCGCCCCTTGTGAGTGGTGCCCATGGCACGTGCCATGCCTGCCATACCATAGACACAGAGTAAAGATGTACATCCTTAGTCTATGCCATAAATGCGCCATTGGTTGCAAATATAGGGTTCGCATTTCTAAGCGGCAATTTCCAAAGAGATAAAGGTCATAGGTGGCCACCGCCATCTCCGGCCCTCAAGCCTCTTCGTTTCTGGTGTTTGATCCTTCGACTCTTTTCATTTCGCCTTTCGCCTTGGTTATTGCTCTTTCGAATAAGTCTTGTAAATTTTACGTTGGTCTTTGGCTTTTTGATTTCGCCTGTCGTCTTCTCCTTTGACTCCGTCCTTTATCTCCGTTTTTCGTCATTTTCGACTTTGTCTTTCGTCTTCATCTTCGACTTTCATTTTTGTCTTTCGTTTTCATCTTTGTATTTCGTCTTCATCACCTTTTGTCTTCGCCTACGTCATTCTTCTTCATCCTAATCTTCGTCTTTCGATTTCATCTTCGTATTTATTCTTCGTCTCCACATTCACCTTTCGCCTTCATCGACTTTTGCCTTCGCCTTCGTCATTCTTCGTCCTAATCTTCGTCTTTTGTCTTCGTCTTCGTCTCCTTCTTCGCCTTTTGTCTTCGTACAATGTTGTACCTTTTTTTCAGTATTCAGAGCTCCAATAGAGGCTCCCTCCCCGTGGATGCCGTGTAGGTAATGAGTTGCCATCAATATGTTTATGAATTCTTGGCACTGACTTTCAATTTTTGAAGATCCTCTCTGTGTTTTCTTTTTTGTGCGTTATTTAGACATTGCTTGAGAAATAATTTTTAGGAGAACGATACTGAAAATTTGACGTTGGTCTTTCGCCTTTTGATTTCGTTTATCGTCTTCTTAATAAAGATCCCATAAAGGGGTCTTCTTGATTGTCTTCAGAGAACCGATGACAGGCAAGTGCCCTCCGGGACTGTCCTCGCTCTGTCAGCGACGGAAAGATGCTGGCACGCGCCATGATGAGGCGCGACTCACCGCGTGCAGTTGCGGAAAGTCGTGCAATTATGACGGTACATGATGTACAAATATAGAAGAATTCACGTAAGAACAGGCAAAAGCGACAGTTCGCTAAACAAGTGAACATCACATGTAAATTCAGAGAAGTATCCCTCCGCCGCGGCAGCTGTTCAGAAACACGTGCACCAGTACGCACATTACATTCAAGACTCGGTTTTAAAATAAACATAATACTTATCACGCAAAAAGTAAATTCCATATAATGTGTATAAAAGAAATACATTTTTACAGAAGAGCACATAGCATTGCACTTCCTAATTTCAATTATTTCTCGTGGCGTACTATATTTCCGTCGGACGAGGACATCACAAAAGGAAGCGTCGAAGCCATTTACAAGTTAGCCAACTGCAAACGAACGAATCGAGGAAGGAGAGTTCAATGGGATTAAGGACTCAACGACCACAGAACCTTCGGTTATGTTGCCAGCACTAGTTGTCAAAATTGCTTGTTCTTACATGAATCTCTCTTTATGCAATTACTGATCATTTCAAGTGAAAACAATCAGTCATTGCACAAATGTACTTTTTTTTATCTTTTAATGAATTATAATCCACATTAGGAATATTTAAAATGTTTACTAAGCGCATTATTAGACTTTCCATCATAGCTGCATTTTTTTAATGTGTGCGGGCTGCCCCGTCAACAACATTCCTTTTCTTCATACCAATTGAGAGAAGAAAATGTATCTGTTAACTCCCACTTCGCGATTTGCTACAAAAATATTCTCAGAATTATTAGAATAGGAACATAAGTGCGCGTAAAAATAATTCTTTAATTTAATTAATTTGTTTCTGATAATACTTAGAAACCGCACGCAAAGTAAGGATTATGCAGTACCATTCCTTGCTCGCACAGGATCACGTTCGACTGTCTTCTCTAAGGCCCGCAACAGACTACGCCGAGGAATGTGTTTCCAGAAATGTGCGACGAGAAATGTGGAAAATCGAAACAAGGGACTCTTGTGGACCCCCACACACCTGAAAGAGTTTCCTCGTTCGCCTCTGCGGAGGCGAAAGAGTTCCTCGCTCGAGTCGGTCGGCGAGCGAGTTTTCTCGGACACATTTCTACTCTTTCACTTGTTATACGACATTTGGGCGTTCGCTGCCGCAGGAAAACACCAAACAGTGCATAGAACTGAGTGAGGTTATAACGTTTGGCAGTAAAAGATGCGATAAACTACCAGTTTTTTAATTGTTTTCTTGAATTTTCTCTTCAAACGGAAATGAACACGTAAAAACTTGCTTTTATTTTCTAATTTACAAACAAAATAAATTTATACTATTCGAAATTCCATTAACAAATCATTTATTAATCCAATTTTTAAAATAAATATTGCTTAGACCACTGGGTGAAATATTTTTCAGTACATTTTTATCTTTTAGAGCAATGACAGCTACTGTACAGACGTGGAATCTCAATGACTTGCAAACAAGCGCTCTAACATTGTTTACACACGTTCGCCACAACCAATTTTTCGAAAATTGGTTTTAAAGAATGATGTTACTCTTACTTCCACTCGTAAAGGTAATATTATGTGCTCACAGCACTTATTACAACCTTCTCGTCCACGCAGTGCAGACAGGGGTTCACCTAGACAGACCCCGAGCACCGCTCGTCGTCAGAATCCAATTTTGATTTTGTTTAAGAAACAATTTGCCGATTTTTGAAAAAAAAGTGTTTAAAAGATTAATTTAAGTTTTTTGCGAAAGAAGTTAAAAGAAAACGATAGAGTAAAAAGTTTTGCAAAATATGTAAAATATAAGAGAAATGTGTAAAACATGTAACTACAAATTTACAAAATATGTAACTAAAAATTTGGATTTTTTTAATATAAATTTGAGAGCTGAATATACGAAGACAAAAATGTAATTACAAAAAAATTCGTATTCTAGTAATCACTAATCGGTGGTATGAGAGATTTGCTTTCCTTCTCGTAAAAAACGAAAGAAATGTCCTCCTTACAGATTCCAAAGGTTATAGAATGAGAAGACCGCGCTCTAGAATACAATGGAGGAATATGGCGCTAATGACAAAATTCTTATGCCTGTTGTACACGGCCTGATTTGTTATAAAGCGAATTATAAGAAACCTGACAAGTTTTTTATACATTTTGGTTTATTTCACGAGCGAAGTTTGTTTCCCGCGAAATGTGGTGAAAAATGTTTTATGGAGTCATTGTCGAACAACAACCTTTTGTAAATTAAGAAATTTTTAAAAAATATTGAATTGAATCTTTTTAAAACATGGTGTCGTATAAAATAATATACGTTTCTCGAAAGTAGAATAAATTCTTTCATTAAAATTAGAATCCATAACTCTTTTCGTTTCCTTATGTATTTCTTATTAATGAATGCTTATTAATTTCGTATGTACTCACTAGTACGACTAATTGCAAGTTTTAATGAAAATAAAAAACGTTTTTTATTTAAAATTTTAATTAAAATTCTGTTTTTAATTTGATAATATGATTGAAAGTGCCTTTAAATTCTTAATTCACATTTTTGTTGTTGAAAATGAAATTGTTTTTAAAAGCTGCAATTTTATTCAAAAGTAAACATGATGTTTGTAGTGAAAGTGATTTGTATTTTCACGTTTCCCGTCGATAGGGGGTGCGACTGCGTCGCGAATCTTCGTACTAGAACCAAAGAGTATTTCCTAGAGACGGCACGCAATGTTAAACGGAGAAGCCTTATTTGTCAGCATCCGGTCCGCCACATTGGTCTGTATTACTTACTATTGGGCAAACGGACAGCCAATAGCGTAGAAGTAAGCGGTAAATTTAAAATAAACCAGATACGCGGGAATTTTAAAATTTCACTCCCATATTTTGGCATTAATTTATCAAAAACTACACAATAATTTTTATTATTATCAAAAACTACACAAGGATTTTATGGGAAAAAAGTCAAAATTAGGGCAGGAAAATCAAGTATTTATTGAGCATATTGATATTACACTTTTTTTAAAATTTCATTAGTTTAACAATTTTGTATTACACAAGGCAATAAACACAGTACACTTCTTCTTCAAAACGTCTGTCGGTCTGTGAACAACACTAGCGCCAAAACCGTACGTGCGATTTCTTCCAAAATGAATACTTCCCGGTCGATCTATGTCCACTCTAGGCGCCGCGATTTTGAAAAACTTTCTTTAAAATTTGGGGGTACTTTACTTTAAGCCCCCGGACATTTTCAAAATTTTCTCAAAACCGGCTCTAAATTTTTTCTTTAAATTTCTTGTAAGAATAGGGTAGAATACACTTATTAAGGTGGCATAGGTCCGATTTTCACAGTTAACTTTGAATTTTCGAAAACTGCATAAGTTCGAATTTTTTTAGGCGTCTTTCTACAACTACAGTATTGAAGATAGACATTTTGCTTTCAAATAAAAGTTGCTCTCCAAAGTGAGTTATTTCATTAAGGTCATGTAAATGTTTTTAAAAGTTTTAGTAGTTTTCGCGCAATATTGCGCGAAATATTTGCAATTTTAAATATTTACAGAAACAAGATTTTCTCAAAATGGTTCCAAATTTTTTCTTTAAACTTTTCGTATGGGTAGTGGTATATGGTAACTCCCTGAGATGACATAAACGTCATATTGCTCTATTCCTTTGTTTTTGAAAAAATTACAAACATGTTTGTAATTTTTTTGACTTGTCACGTCGGTAATATTTAGATCAGTGGCAAATTGTTAACATCATTATATTTACAATCGATCCCCGATGTACATGTGCTTTAAATAATGTCAAGAAAAGTTTCTCGAGAACTCAACCGTCTTCTGTGAAAACAAACTCAAAATTTCGCATTTTCAGAAACGCTCAAACGCCATTTTCTGAACAATGTCTCCAAATGTTTTCTTCAAACTTTTCGAACGGATAGTGCTAATTACACTCTTTAATATGATATAAAGTTCAATGTGGGGTATTTTTTTGTTTTTGCAAAAATTACAGAAATGTAATATTTTTGAAAGATCTCTCATACCTTTAATATGCACATTACCAGCAATTTGTAAACACAATTGTATTTGTGAGTGTAAGTGCTTCATATGACTTAGAACTTTTTGGAAAACACAAAAATTTTCTGTGGGAAAGAGCTTCAAATTTCGCATTTTTAGTAGCGCAACACGCGTCATTTTTTAAAAAACGGCTCCAAATTTTTCAAAGAAAATTGCCATTTACGACGAGGTTTTACTGTTCTTTAATAATTTAAAATTAATATTTCCGTTCTACCATTAGGGAAGCGAAAAATTAAGAAAATGTTAAAAAAGTGTACTTTGGACGGTGATATGTCGCAGCTGACACAAGTATGTGACAATTCCAAATAGCTAGCCCAGGCGCAAGGAAATAGAAAACTAATATGGAAAAGTCTGTGCCATTCTGTAACATCACTAGTTTTTTCTTTAGATCCAGTACCAAAGGCTTTTTGCAACCAAAGAATGGAGCTAGAAAGCGACAAAAAACAAAGGAAGTCGTCTGAAATGATCTCAAAAGTACTGTAAAAACACATCTTCAGCTAAATGATACGTAATTTTTACTTCCCCGTATACGTACGTACATACGGAGTAATATACGTAGTATAGGGAAAGTTATGTGATGCTGCGGAAAATCGATTTCCAGATTTTAACGGAAATACACGTTTTGGGGTCCCCTGATACAGAAAATGTGTTGTTTTTCCAAAACGTCCGCCTGTCTGTGAACAACGCTAGCGCTTAAACCATACGTGCGATTTCTTCCAAAATGGATATTCCCCGGTCGATCTGCGTCCACTCTAGGCGCCACGATTTTGAAAAATTTTCTTCAAAATTTGGGGGTACTTTACATGAAGCCTACCGGACATTTTCAAAATTTTCTCAGAAACGGCTCCAAATTTTTTCTTTAAATTGCTTGTAAGAATAGAGTAAAATATACTTATTAAGGCGGCACAGGTCCGATTTTCACGACCAAAAATTGCAAAAGTTTGAAATTTTTTCGGTGTCCTAGAACTACAGAATTGAAAATAGAGATTTTTTTGTCCAAATAAAATTTGTTGCCCAAAGTGAGTTCTTTCGTTAAGGTCATGTACATTTTTTGAAAATTATAGTAATTTTCGCACAATATTGCATGCAATATTTGAAATTTTTTAAAAAATTACAAAAACAAGATTTTCTCAAAAACGACTCCAAATTTTTTCTTTAAACTTTTGGTGGGGATAAATGTGGTGGAGCTAAATGTGCTCTATGAGATAACATTAACACCATGTTGCTGTATTGTTTTGTTTTTTCAAAAATTACAAGTATGTAATTTTTTTTTACTTGTTTCTGACTTCGTTAATATTTTACATTGGTGGCATTTTGTTCACATTATTATATTTATGAGTACATGTGCTTATAGCTGTAAGGAAACCTTGCTACTGAATAAAGTCATCTTGAATAATGTAAAGAAACAAAAACCTAATTTAAGCATGGCTTAGATTGACTATCAGAAAGCCTTTGACAGTGTGCCACACGGTTGGATCTTGAAGACCCTGGAGATCTATCGATTTCATTCTAGACTTACTGAGTTTTGCAAGGCTAGTACGAAGTCGTGGAGTACCAGGTTACTAATACAGAGCGCATAGGGAGTAGTAGAAACAAAACGTATTCAGATTAACAGGGAAATTTTCTAAGGAGATTCGCTATCCCCTCTACTGTTTAGCATTAGTTTGATCCCACTATCTAGACAGTAAGCAATGACATCTGCATGAAGTTTGGTCTTGACAAGTGTGCAAAAATCAACTTAAAGAGAGGAAAAATGACATCAGAGAACATTGAAGTTGATATGCACACTGTGATTCAAGATCTTGAGCCAGGCAAAACTTACAAATATCTGGGCATTGAAGAATGTGGGACCATCTTGAACGACAAAATGAAAGAGAATTCACAGGGAGTATTTCAGAAGAGTGAGACTGGTCCTGCACTCCGCTCTGAACTCCAGGAATAAAATAGCAATACTATGAATATTGATCTTTTGCAATTTCAGAAAATTTAGATGTTTGACTGAAAAGCAAGTCTGTGCCATTTTTATAGATGCATTTAACTCTATATGCGCAAAAAAAATTGTAGTAATTTTTTTAATTTCTGAAAATGCCCCAGGGTCATTTAAAGTACCCCCAAAAATTAATAAGATCCATTTCAAATTCACAAAGCTGTGAGAAAAGACACATCAATCAGGGAATATTCATTTTAGAGAAAATTCTGTGCATTGTTAAGACTTATATTGTTGACAGACAGACTGATGGATGGAGTGCTCATTTTGCTAGAATGTTAGATAGGCATAAAAAAATAAAATTAAAAAAAAAACAGTTCCTGGACCTGCTCTATGGCCTGCAGGCAGGTCAAAGTGACAGAAACAAACAAGCAACAAATACATTTGATATCCAGTGCCAACCTACACATTGGCTCGTGGGGTTTCCCCACCATGTTTCTCCCCCAGCTGGGACAAGCCCTAAACTCCCAACTGGTCTCATGACATCGATGGTAATGTAGAACATAAAGTGTAAGTGTGTGTAAGGGCAGAGGATAACGCAAGGAAGAGGGAGGAAAGATCATGCACTGCCCTTGGCTCATTTGTGAGGATACTGCTTTGGCATTCACTTTGTGCCAGGAGAAACCACAGAAAACTACTGATCAGAACAGCCAGCTGCTAGAATTCTCCTCTAGACTTAAGGCTCAATTCAACTTGAGCAGCAATCTTAGGAGTTATGGAAATTATTATCATTATAGCTATATTGTATAATTTGCTAGACAAAATATGATAAGGTACAGGTATCTTTCAATTGAATATATAGTAAAAAAACAATGCTTATGTATCTATTTTAATACTAAATCAATTACATTTCCATTACTGATTACAAAATGAAATGATGTACAAAAATAAAATACAAATGCTTTTTAAATTCTAAAATTATTGATATTTTCAAATATGATTTGATACAACTTGTCAATTCATTAAATTAGAGGAAAATATCTGAAGTACTTTCCAAAACCTTTCAAGGTAAATGAATATTTTAAAATCTTTTGAGACATTTAATTTTATCCCATAATAGCACAAAAAACTAACACACCATGAAGTGATACTTCCTGATATGTGAGATTTTTTTAAACACCTTGCAATTATTATGAATAACAACGTAATTTAGATAATTAATGCAATGAAAATTAATTGATAATTTCAATATTTATTGACAAAATTTACTAAGAATCACATCTGTTGATGACTAGTTTCCTTGATAATACTACAGAGATTACTGACAGAATATTTACACAAATTTCTAGATTAACAAGGAATTGTTAATACAAGCAATGATGCTCAAGCTAGGCACCATATTTGTGGACAGGGAGCATATAAGGCCACTGATTTTCCAGCAACTGTGGCTGTGTTATCTTTGTTCTGCTCTTTTTATTATTTAAAAATAAAGAATGAAATCCAACTCATTCAAGCTGTCTTTTAAATTGTAACTCTTGTGCTAATTATACCACCAAAATTGTAGAATTTCTATGTTAATTTTTCAACTTAAATGATCAAATTTTAATTGTACCCTGCTTAAGACATGTGAATCACATAAATAATTAAATATAAAAAGCAGCTAATCTTTACAAAGAACTCTATTGCATGACATTCATTATAAGCCAAAGAATTTTTCTGCTAAAAAGTTCTACTCTGGAATGTTACATGGAATGAAAATATAGTAATATGTACAGTAACACACATTTTAATTGGTTGTTAAGCAACTGCCTTTCAATTTTTGTTTTCAAAATTATTTCTTGGGGGAAAAAATTCAGGTTTCCAGAGCCTAGTAATATTGAGTTTCTCACTGAAAAAATCTTGTCAGAGGAGTTCATTCTCACTCAATTCTTATTAAGTATGGAAATAACCCTTGAATATTGTAAATGGTGTATTTACTCTCATAAAGGTAAAGAACTTACACCTCTGATCTAGAAACTTTTTGTTAATACCTTCCTAATGTGTGTTTCACAAAAAGATTATTTTGAATCTTCTAATTTAAAATATGGATGGAGATCAATAGGCCTAATTCAGAAATATTTCAAAATAGGGATTTTACCAAATAAATAAATAAAAAAAAAAGTTTACCAACAATTTAAAACATAGAGTTTACACCAAATCAGCAATACATCTTCCAAGAAGCGTAAGTTCTTAATCAAGACCATCGTTTTGTATTTTCATTTCAGAGAAACAAGTAAGAAAAATGAATAAAAATTAAATAGTGATAAATTGCCAGGAAAAGATGATACACACAATTAACAGTTAAAGTGAGGGGATGAAAGTTTGTTACAGGTAAAACGAAATCAATACAAAACATTCTGCATCATTCTATGATACCAGAGGAATGGAAGACATGCATCTGTGGCCCACAGATCAAAAAAAAAGATACATTTAACCTTGGAGAAGAAATCTACTTCAACTATTATTTTTTTATTATGAAAATAGTAAGTAAAATGAATAATATAACAAATGAGAATGACAGTTTACAGTGATTCAAGAAAAAGAGACCACGGAATAATGTTATATAGCATGCAGTTACTGGAAAAACATGACTGATAAACTGATACATATTTATATCCAAAGTAATCAGATTACTGAAGGAAAAAAATTGTACTATGACAGCAGGTGTCATTGACACAAGCAGGCAATTCCAATAATTTATTATTTTCTTTAGAAAACAACAACCAGCATCAGAAACGCTAATTCTTGAAAGTATCTAACACATGTGTTCAATAAAAAGATGACTTTAAGTACAAGAATGAAATACAAAATATAACTGATTTATTTCTAACAATGATAGAAATTAAGTAAATTTGTCCTAAAAAAGATATTTTCGTTCTTGGTAACAACTTATCAGTGTGATTTTTTTTTTATAAGGCAAGTTTTTTGTATTTTTTCTCTTGACCTTTCTTCAGTAACGTACTGTAAATGAAATGCTTAAAAATAGTTTGATAATTATATTAGACTCTTTTGCATCAAATATAGATAAATTGTAGGTTGAATTTGATGAGATAGCAAAATACAGAAAGAAAATCGGTCTTGTTGATTGATGTCAGTAAAGGGCCATTTAACCAACTAATGCTGTACAAGGTGTAAAATCGAGAAAATTAAGTATTTTACAAGCATCAGAACAATATGGTGTGCCAAAAGCATTTTACATGATTAGTTGAAGAATAAATTCAAGTTAAAAATGAGAAGTCAAACATCTTTGAGTAGGGAAGAAGAAAACTATTTGGATGACAGATTACTGACTTGTGCAAAATGGGATCTCACATTAAAAGATCAAAATATCAGAATGTTGCTCAGAGTTATCTGAAGAGAATGGGAAAAATTTTTTAAAGATTTACTCGCAAATGACCTAGAAAAGATCAAATTTGGTGGAATAAACAAAGAAATAATTGCCCAGTTTGGCAAAATATAAAAAGGATTAGACAACAGTCACAAGTGCTACTGTGCATGAATATATTTCCAACTTGCAGAAACCTCTAATTGGGTTACTATCAGCCAACATTATTAATCATGATGAAATTAACTTTTTTGATGACTCAGGCCAAGTAAAGGACTTTGTAAAACTTGGTGTCAAACAGATGTTTCTGGATAGAAAGAATCACTAATTCTTCAAAAATAATTATTAATGTCATAGTTGTCTCAGGAGAGGGCACAATGCTTCCCCCTCACGTAGTATGCAAATTAAGCACCTTTATGATACATTTATGATGAGTGGTATGCCAGGAACAGGCTACAATACAAATCTTAATGAATAGTACGGTTCATTAAGAATGTGTTTGATGCCTGCTATTTATATTAATGTTTCGAAGGTCCAAAGCTGACAACTTGTGACAATTTATCCAGTGATTTTTCCCTAGATGTTATTCAAATTCGTGAAGCATACATTTCAATTCAATGACTTATTTTACGAAGTGAGGCTCAAGCCATCAGACCCACTCTTCTACCTGACCACTCAAATTTCTCCATGCTACTTCTCTAAGGAATCACTCAGGCAACAAAACACATGATTAGAATTTAGTTTAGAGGCTCCTTTTAGGTTAGACGACCTTTTATAATCTACAACATAGAACAGCTGATTTTACTTCCCCTCCGATGGAAGGTGTATAAAGAATTTTTTTGGCCTTCAGCTTCAACTGGATTTGAACCCTACAAACTTGGGTGTAACACTAACTGTTACACCATTGAAGCCAGTAGAGCAAGTCTCCAAGTCACGTTACTTAGATGTACAAATTGCTACATTAGAATCATCAGAAATCAAAATAAGAAAGCAATTAATATAAATAAATTGAATATCCGGCTACTCTCTTTGGTATAATAAGGATCTGAGACAAGACTCGAAGGATAAGAGGATATGAAATGATAAGACCAAGATTAGCAGTAGAAACATGAAATTAAACACATCTAACTTCAAAGAACAGTATTGGAAATTCATAACTTGAGAAAAATAACTATCAAAACAAAAGAAGAAAAATTGGAACCTTACAGCCTTATCACTAACAAACAATGGGTAATTTAACAGAAGAAATGGAGGAACATATTTGAGAGTATGCCAGATAAAAGATTTCTTAGAATCTCACGAGATTCAATAACTAAGAGGAAAAGAAGAGCTGGAAGCTGCAACTTTGATAAAGTCTTTTAGCTCCTTGGTAATGTGCAGTTCCACAGCCTATTAAAAAGAAGGCAATATAACAGAAATCTGAAAACTGTGATTCCAATTATTTATTTCCACATCATTTGTTTTTCGATAAACTATTGTCCATTGCCTCTATATAATTTTTAAATGAGAATGTATGCCTTGAAGCTTGGCACTTGCCAAATAGCCATCTCCCACTTTCCAAAACAGCATGTCAAAAAAGTTCGACTTTCTATGACCCATCACACCTTGTACAGAGGGCCCTGAAAACAGGGAACAAACATTGGAAAAGGATGAAATAGAAGAGTCCTAATCTTCTCTGATTCTACACATAACTGTACACTTGTACATAAAATACTTTGTACAAATGGTATGTACCCAATAGGTGATGATGACCATACTAATAGTGTAACAACATTTTTAAAGCACAGCTAATTTTGGTATTCAATAGCTCCTCTATTGCCATACCTCTGACAGTAAGTGCATTACTTTTCTGAGAGTAAAGATAGGAAAGGTTGAGTGTTCAATGCAGACATGGGAAAATTGAAGGTTAGTGTAGTACATTAAAAATATTTCTTTTGCACCAATACTCAATGCTATCCTTGACAAATCCATGAATTTTGAAGTTAAAATAGTTTATATTCATAATAAAACAAACATTGAAAATAAATTTCTAACATTATTATCAATGTGAATATTTGTTCAAGAAAATATTAGTAAAAGAAACCAACCTTTTCCCAACTTTTCAAAACTTCCTTTTCTTTCTTTTCTAAAATCTTTTTATTCTCAAATACAAAATTAAAGAGATATGTCTGCTTAAAAGGATAACACTACATTCATACTTGCACAAGATAAATATTCTCTTTCAAGTTTGGAGCAATGAAAAGACAACTCTCAACCTCACTCAAGCCACACAATTTGTTGAAAAGTGAGACAAAGTAATAATGCTTATAAAAAAAGTTCAGCATTTGATGATGATGTTTGGCTATTAAAAGGTATTAAAAAAAAGTTTGCCTACTAAATTATGCATTGTGATCACCATTTACATTTCACATTTACAACATGAAAGCTCGATATTTCAGCATTCAGTATATAATGTGCATTTTAACACTATTACATAGATTTTCAAAAGTAAAGTGGTAAAAAAAACTTTTAGGGTAAAGTTTCTGCTTTTCAAAATAAAAATAAATAAAGTCATTAAAAATAATTTTGATTCATTCAACTCTTCCGTAAGTTTGTCAAGAATGTTTGAAAACTGAATAGGCTGAAAGATACTCTTAAAAGTACACCATTTAAACCACCTGGAAAGAAAATTATTTGAAAAAAGTGTCTTGAATCACATGATTCAAGCTCATGAGTGTATAGAAAATAAACATTATAATGCCAACCTGTTAGTTTTTTAATGGTCAGAGGCTGAAATGAGTTTGACATCCCTTTGATAAAAAATTGACAAGAGAACAGTACTAAGCTCTTTGGCATGCAACTGTGTTTCTTATAACATATTTAAAAAATAAATATTTAAATTACATTGATTCGAGGATTTTTTTTCCACACGTTCAATAAAATCCTTTATTCACAAATATGATCAATTCAAGAGAGAAATTGAATAGCAAGATAGTGACAGTTATTCCTTCAATTGCAAGCATAAATAAGTCAGTACCTAATATATAATATAAGTAAAAATATACTACTACTACTACTACTAACAATAATGATAATAATAATAATAATAATAATAATAATAATAATAATAATTAATTATTATTATTATTATTATACAAGTGCACTGACTCCACAGTCACATCGCAGAAATGACCATGATTTGTAACTAAAAATTTCTTGCAACATGTATCCATTATGTTCTCTATCATTTAAATATCACAATGATTTATTTACAAGTAAAAGTTTTGTGCAGTTTGAATACTATCAATTCTTTTACATCTGCAGCTTATTTACAAGATTCTGAAATAATATGTCAATAAGCAAGAAAGGACAGATAATTTGAAGAAACATATGCATGCATTTATATAAAATTTGAAAAATGAAAATTATGCACACATTCAACATTCATTCACAGACATTTTTCCTGAAACCAGTCCTTTTAACACATCTGTCCACACGCAAATAACACTACACAACAGGTCTTTAAAAGGACTTGGTATTTCCATTCGTAAAGCAGCATTCTGACACTAATTATTACATTGCTCTCTACAGTCAAACATAATAGATTTGAATTCAGAAGGGTTGTATGTCAGTAATCTGCAATTGTCTGTTTTGTAATGGATCACTTTATGGTGAATATAATTCATTATATCAATGTGTGAGAATGAACTCCATTGCTGAAAATATTAATTTCACTCCTCAATTCTTTAATCGCAACTATTTTAGAAAAAAGTATTGTAGGCCTACAACAGAAAACTCAAAGAAACATAGAAACACAAGTTTCTTGAGAAAATGTGACTTATATGCCAAAAAGGAATTTTTTTGTGCATTTCCAAACATCTGTAAAATTGTTATTAAACATCTTATACAAAGAAGTTAAAATGCAAGGCAGTTGTCTTTCTTGCCATCTGATATAATTTCAACATATCAGGTCCCTGATAACAGCTCTTGGCCATAAATTGTGAGCTTTGCCAGAAAATGGTATCTAACACAACACTCCAAAAATTGAGCTTCTTTGAAGAGGATTATTATGGCTAGTTCTGGATACAACATTGAATAGATTTCAGGAGAAAGTAAAACTTGGCAAAAAGGGAATGCACAATGTTCAAAATCCAAAAATGTGGAATTCTTTGGCTTGGAATACAAAATGCTGTATCCACGACTAGTTATAATTTCATATAGCTACAATTGCCAGTCTTTTAAATGGTTGAGGAAGCTCAAGTTGGGCTCCCTGTTCTTTGTGGTATGTTTTGAGACTTTGGCACAGAGTAATTATCCACACCTACAGGTAATGAGCAACCAGAAAGGTTATTGGAATGATCATTTCCACTAGACAATCCTGCAGCATTTTCTGATTGAGTTTCAGAAAACAAATCACTTGGACTATCAGAAGGTGCTAAGTCAGGTGGTGAACTAGGCATGATATTGGACTTTGGTGGGATTGGAGGAGGGGGTGCACAATTCAATGCACGAGGAGAGAGTGTAGGTGGAGAGATATTAAGTTCAGAACAACGATGTGACTGAGGAAGCTCAAAGTCTTCATATGATAAATTATTAAAATTATTTGTAGGGGTAAGTCCATGAGAAACTGGGAATTCGGCATATCCAGAATCACGAAGATCATATCCACTTCCACCACCAGTAACTCCATCACCACTTCCCCCACTGCCATCCAAATCTGACGATTCCAAATTTACATCTACAATAGCATCCATATTGAGAATAGCTGGGGAAGAACCTTTCTTAATGAGGCGCTTTGGAGGGGCTGGCGGGGTCTGACTTGTGTCAAGGTGAAGACTTGTATTTCGTTTATCAGGAGCTGAAACAAATAGTTCATAAATTACTTGCAGATGAAACAATTGAAGTAATACATATTGATAGATCTTCAATCTTAAAATTAATAATCTCTCTTGACTTTACAATTTTCAATATTAAGAGGATAATAAACACATCCTGACACGTGCAAACACAAATAGAACTACATTTCTTCGTTTTATATTCTTTGGCAAATTCAAAGATGGAGAGTACGACAACTCTGCACTTTGTAATCATTATTTTAAAAGTGATAATAGTTTCTTAGTGGAACCGAACTTTCAAAACTTTCAATAGCCAGTCCCTATACTATGTGTTACAGCATTACACACCCAGGCCAAATGTCCAAGGGTAACCATTCTAATATTGCTAAGCCTCAAAATTAAATTGTCCATACAATCAAATAGCCTCTTTAATTTTTTTGTAAAGGTAATTTCCAACTTTTTTCTTCAATTTAATTTTACACAAATGACAGGTTTCTGACAATCATTGCCATGGTGTGGGGGTACCCAGAAGAACTAAAACTCCACAAATGTAATAGAAGCTTCAAAAAGGTCTCTGTAAAAACCGCTTAAGAAACCACCAGTCAGACCCCATCTGTCTCCTTTCTTTTTCTCCACATATCCCCCACCTATCCTCCACATTTCACCAACGGTTACTTGTCATTTCCCCACTTGCTCCAGAACAAAACTCACCTGTCCTTACAAAACTCATGTCTCCCAGGAACATGTAAATGTGGTTTTAAGAGCCAGGGATGCACTGTTTCCAACTTAAGTGTGATTATGTGTGTGAATGTGTGTTGCTATAATCTGTTTTGTACATCATAATCTGCAAACTTTTTATTTATTTATTTATTTTATTTTATTTTAAGATTTATTATAAATTGTCAAAAAAGGTTGTCTATTCTTAGCATATTGTAGAGAGAGGGGAATCTTTTGAGAGGAAACATATTTCAGGAAATATCAGGATTTTTTATCATATTTTTTATCAAACAGTTCAGTGTTCCAAAGGAACTGTCCCTTCCCCCAAGATCATTTGCTGAGTAAAAAATAGGTTACAGTTATTACAAGCCACAAAGATAAAGTATTTAGCTTGTTTCTTTTGAAAAACAAAAAAAAATTTGCAAAATTAATGGAAAAAATATTTTAAAAACCTACTTTGCCCACGAGGAGGTAATGGAGGTGCTTCATCCATGCTAGCTTCAGACCAGGAATTTCGAAGAGGACTGCTTCCAGAATCCAAACCTCCAGGAGGTGGAGTGCAAGGGAATGACAATGGCTTGCTGAGAGATCTTTGATGAGTAGGCTTAGGTGGACGAGGAATAGTTGGACTACTGTCACCTTCCAGAAGTTCCCTACAAACAGTAATATTTCATTCGAACAATTGAATTATAGCATCATCTACACAGAATTGTGATAATAAATGGGGGGAAAAAAAGCATTGTTCTCTTATAACAAGAGAAAATGGATCTTAACATTTCTGTGCATTTTGCTATCAGTTATATAATTTTCTTTAAAAAAACTATATTTACAATCAAACATTCCATTTTGTGATATCAAAATGCTCGACATCAATAATACTATTTGATTTCCCCTAATTTCAATTAAAAATGTCTTCTCACAATGCAAAACATTTCAATTCATTCAAAATAAAACTTATGCAAGAATCTTCAAATGATTTTTCTGTCAGGGAAGCGAAAGAACTGGTTGCTACAATATGAAAAGAATGTAATGGAACCCTACTTACCTGGTGATTCGCATTGGAGGTAGTGATGAATAATCATTGTTCCCTCTGGTAGGAGTTCGCGCCAAGTCTCCGTATCCAACTGACCGAGGCCGTGACTCTCGCTGTGGAATCGGAGGGGGAGGGGGAGGGGGTGGATGTGCAGAGAGAGCCTCCATTGGTTTGGTGTAGATATCTTCATCTTCCATACCATGTTCCTCAGCAGCTGCTGCAGCTTGCGCCAACTGACCGTATGGTACAGTACTGCGCCCACCAACTGTCTCCCCACTTAAATTGACTCCAGCAGAATGAGACATTAGTTTCTTCTCTGTTGGAAGTGGAGGAAGAGGAGTGCTGTTGTGGACAGAGAGCGTATAAATGGTTTATACATAGATAGTTTATTTGTGACTCACAATTTCAAATAAAATGAAATATAATTGTATAACTCAATATGAAATTCCAATTAAAAAAATCTGTGTATATTAACATCCTTATTTCCAGTACTACTTTATCCTTAATGTTGGTACAAAAAACAAATTGTAAAAATTGGGAATCAATAAATGACAGATGTTTTTCAAAAATTATTTGGGAATATTTAATATATTACTTTTAAGAGTATAATTAACAAGAGTGTCTATAAGTAACTCTGGAGTAAGTACTAACTCTTGTATCTCAGAAATTTACACTGTGTTTCTCCACAAG
This sequence comes from Acheta domesticus, assembly GCA_031308135.1. Taxonomy (NCBI): domain Eukaryota; kingdom Metazoa; phylum Arthropoda; class Insecta; order Orthoptera; family Gryllidae; genus Acheta; species Acheta domesticus. Next base: position 3,156,340 of record JAHLJT010004567.1, on the reverse strand, counting down.
AAAAATTGAGGGTAAGGTGTGAAAAAGTGATCGCTGCTCTAACAATAATAACAAACTGGTCATTTCCTAGATATCAAGGCCAAATGCAGGTGACAATAAACAGATTGTAAGAAATAATTTTATAAACAAAATTTATATTCCTGAATTTTTGGTGGATCCAGGGGGGGGGGGGCGGCAGAAAGCCAACATTTTTTGCAAAATTTACTCAATTTATTCTAAAGTAATACATAAGGATTACATCACGTCCAAAAGAAGTATTCCCATTACAAAATATACCTATTCTTATTTCAAGATAACAACTATGTTAAAAAATGCAATTATTCCAAAATATTTAGAGACGTTCCAAACTGAAAAAGGCTTCCTCTGAAAATCATTCTGAATCCACCAGTTCTGAATGGCCTTTTAACATTAGAACACTAATACATTGTAATTTTGACAACAAATGTGAGTGCAATGAGGTTTTGCTCCCCTTACAAACATTTATGAAAGTTGGTTCAGTTAATAATTTCAGTAGTGACATGCTGTTGCTAGAGGTGCATTTTTGCTTTTTCAAGCTTTTTGTGGACATTGGTTTATACATTTTACGAGATATCAATGATGAAGTTAGTATTTTGTTTAGAGAACTTTGCTTTTTACTTTCCCGTATGCGTATGTATATACGGAGTAATATACGCAGTATAGGGAAAAGTTATGTAATGCTGCAGAAAATTGATTTCGACATTTCAACAGAAATACACGTTTTGGGGTCTCCTGATCCCGTCCATCCCGTCTCTCCATGAACAACACTAGCGCGTAAACCATAATACGACTTCTTTCAAAATGGATATTCCATGGTCAATCTGCGTCAATGCAAGGCGCCGCGATTTTGAAAAACATTCTTCAGAATTTGGGGGTACTTAACATGAAGCCCCCAGGACATTTTCAAAATTTTCTCAAAAACGGCTCCAAATTTTTTTCCTTAAATTTCTTGTAAGAATAGAGTATAACACACTTATTAAAGTTAGGTCCAATTTTCAGGGTTAACTCTAAATTTTCGAATGTTGCAAAAGTTTGAATTTTTTTCGGCATCTTCCTACAACCACAAAATTGAAGATAGAGACATTTCCTTTAGATAAAATATGTTCTAAAAAGTAAGTCCTTTCATTCAGCTCACGTAAATTGTTTTGAAAATTTTAGTAGTTGTAGCGCAATATTGCGGGCAATATGTGCAATTTTTAAAAAAATTACAAAAACAAGATTTCCTCAAAAATAGTTTCAAACTTTTTCTTTAAACTTTTGGTGAGGGTAGTACCTATGAGATGACATAAACGCCATTTGCTCTTTTCTTTTGTTTTTTCAAAAATTACAAAAACGTAATTTTTTGACTTGCCTCCCACACCGGTAATATTTAGATTAGTGGTGATTTGTTGACATTATATTTACATATATTATTAGGGAAGGTTTTGTAATGCTGCGGAAAATCGATTTCGAAATTTTAACGAAAATACACGTTTTGGGGTTCCCTGATACCGAAAAAGTGTTGTTGTTTTTTCTTTCTGCAAAACGTCCATCTGTCGGTCTGTGAACAACACTAGCGCCTAAACCGTACGTGCGATTTCTTCCAAAATGAATATTCCCCGGTCGATCTATGTCCACTCTAGGTGCTGCGATTTTGAAAAATTTCTTTAAAATCTAGGGTTTCTAGACATTTTCAAAATTTTCTCAAAAACGACTCCAAATTTTTTCTTTAAATTTCTTGTTAGAATAGGGTAGAATACACTTATTAAGGTGGCATAGGTCTGATTTTCACAGTTAACTTTGAATTTTCGATAATTGCCAAAGTTTGAATTTTTTTTCGGCGTCTTCCTACAACTACAGTATTGAAGATAGACATTTTGCTTTCAAATAAAAGTTGTTCTCCGAATTGAGGTCTTTCATTAAGGTCATGTAAATGCTTTTAAAAGTTTTAGTAGTTTTCGCGCAATATTGCGCGAAATATTTGCAATTTTAAACATTTACAGAAACAAGATTTTCTCAAAACGGTTCCAAATTTTTTCTTCAAACTTTTCATAGGGGTAGTGGTATATGTACTCCTTGAGATGACATAAACATCATATTGTCCTACTTTTGTTATTGAAAAAATTACAAAAATGTAATTTTTTTGACTTGTCACATCGGTAATATGTAGATCAGTGGCAAATTGTTAACATTATACTTATGAGTACATGTGCTTTAAATAATGTCAAGTAAAGTTTCTCGAAAACTCAACCATTTTCTCTGAAAATAGCTCAAAATTCTGCATTTTCAGAAACACTCAAACGCCATTTTCTCATAAATGGCTCCAAATTTTTTCTTCAAACTTTTCGAACGTATAGTGCTAATTGCACTCTTTAATATGATGTAATGTTCAATTTGGGGTATTTTTTTGTTTTTGCAAAAATTATACACGTATAATTTTTTTGAAAGATCTCTCACATCTTTAATATGCTCATTACTTGCATTTTGTAAACAGTATTGTATTTGTGAGTGTAGGTGCTTCAAATGATTTCAAATGAAGTTTTTCAAAATCTCAAAAGTTTTCTATGAAAAAGAGCTTCAAATTTCGCATTTTTAGTAGCGCAACACGCGTAATTTTTTAAAAAACGGCTCCAAATTTTTCAAATCAAATTCCCATTTAGGTTGAGGTTTTACTGTTCTTTAATATTTAAAAATTAATATTTCTCTTCTAGCATTAAGAAACCGAAAAATTAAGGAAATGTCATAAAAATGTACGAAAAGGTAGGCAAAACCAAGAAAACAGAAAACTAATAAGGGAAAGTCTGTGCTATTCTGTAGTACCACTAATCGTTTTGTTCCTTATGTTTACAGGAATGTTCCAGCTATAAAAGTGCCCCTCCAAGTGAGTCAAAACATTTTACTAATACTTCCTATTACTCTTTATGAATTGAACTCTGAAAATCCTGACAAAATTCATGTTTTATCTGTATATTTATTTAACATAAAAAATTATGTGACATACTATGGGGAGAAGTGTCAATCTGCACACATTTTCTTGAGTTTTGAAATCTCTGACTCTTATGTATTATTAAGTTGAATTATGAATACTGAAAGCAATAAGAATGTTTGGCTAGATTTGATAATAAGAAAATATTCCATCCAATAAATAAAAACTATTTGCAAATGAGCTACAAATTTTGGTTGTATCCCTTATTGTGCGCCACATGATGAAATCAACTTACTGCTGCAAGAATATGGGGAACCTTTCTTTGAATAACTGTATTCCCTACTGAGCTCAAGAAACCATGCACAATGTTAAGCACATGTAACTCCAACATGCACATATAATTCAAGTGATAAACATTATAATGATTTTTGAACATGCAAACATAATTTTGTTATGATGTATTAAGTGGTTTCACAAAAGAGAATATCAATTTTTCTACAGTTCAATTTTTGTTCAACTTTTGAAAACATAGGGGCTAATATAAAATATTCTAACATGCTTTTTTTAATTAAAGAAACAAAGTACAGAAGGCAATAAGAAGTTGCATTTACAATTATAAGAGGCAGAATACTGATTAATGCAATAAACTGTTCCCAATTATGGTGATTTAAAAATAAATATACTAAGAAAAAGGTATTGGTATTTCAAGTAGTCAAATTTAGAAATGTTTAGTGATTGCGTTCCATGAAGAGATATAAGTGTTCTAGGGTTAAACAATTTTATTCAAGACAGACTGGAAAGTAGCTCAATGTTGTACATTTTTATGGCCAGAAACTTGTTCATTATACAATGATTCTGCTAAAAGCATCCTGTAATGAATTTTCCCTGACTCCACTGTCATCAATATATCACCATGGAACTGCTGCCCATGAAGAACCAAGGACCCTTGCATTAATAATAATAATAATAATAATAATAATAATAATAATAATTTATTTAGTCACATATACAATTACAATCGTGTATGACGAGTCAAAGTGATGTTTTGGGTGGAGAGAGTTAAGTTACATTACTGTCCAGAAGCAAAACAAGGGGCCATCTCAGCATTTGCTCAAAGGACCAGGGAAATTGGACAAAAACCTGATCGAGATGGGTCATTAGCCTAGGAATTATCCTACTACAATAAGTCAATAGCCTACTACAATAATTGGATTGGATTTTGTTCTAGAAAATATATTAACTAGCAACTCTTTGGACCTTCAAAGGAAATATTGACTTTCTTCCAATGTTTGTTTTTTTCTCTAGAAGAGCAGAGGGGGAGTAAGAAAGTTACCTTCATTTTTAATGAGTGCACTTTCGCAATGAAAGACCAAATTAATAGGTCAAAGCACATCCATAGTGTGGCGTGTGTCAAAACTCTATGAAAAACTTTTGTATCTACATTCACTTAAAAATAATGTAATTTTAAGGACTTTTTGTGGCAAAACTTAAACCTCATTGAAGGAAATGGCATCTTATATAGAAGATGCTGGTACACTAATCCCTTTCGCCTCCTTCCCACAATGGCACAGAGAATACTTATGTAACTAGTGTCAAAAAATATAATTCTATGTTATATTCACATTTATAAACATTCATTTATAATTAATTTTTAATATTTTTCACAGAAAATTCATACGTAAATATTTTCGCTCAAGTTAAGTCTATTATTTTATTAGTATGTTTATATTTCATTGTTGTTTTTAGCCTGATGAGGAAGAAATATTTCTTGAAACTGTAGCAAGAACTGTTAACAAACATACTTCAATTGTACCTGAAACCATTTCATTCCTGACCATGAATAACCTCCTCACATTTACAACTTGGTCTTTCCATAATTCATTAGCCACATAACAAATGCATGTATTCAAGTAGAGACAGACACTTATGACATTAAATGACAAAAAATATTACTTATGTAAACACGCTTCTACTTGTGTTTAAATGAGCGAAAGTGTAAAGTATAGGTGGCTACTGCCAGGTATCACTCTAGTAAAACATAGGTGGTTGAGTCGAGAACAAATCAGAGGCTACTTTACATATCAGAAAAATTCAGTACATCAGAAGAAAATTAGCCACTAACTTGATAATACTGGAAGTAGAAGTAAGAGAAGGACGGCCCCTGTGCACTTGTAAGCTCCCTAAATCTCTAAGTCCAGTTTTTAGTTGGGCAAATCGTTCCTTTAAACGTCTGTGGAGTGGTTGAACTCCAGCAGGGGCAAGATCTCCATGAAGGACCAGTGCACTTTCCAATACTTGGAGCTGAAAACAATTATAACAACTAAAACAACAGCAATAATGATGATGATGATGATGATGATGATGATAATAATAATAATAATAATAATAATAACAATAATAATAATGATAAGAAGAAGAGGAGGAGGCGGAGGAGGAAAAAGGAGAAGAGGAGGAGGAGGAGGAGGAGGAGGAGGAAGAAGAAGAAGAAGAAGAAGAAGAAGAAGAAGAAGAAGAAGAGGAGGAGGAGGAGGAATACGAAGAGGAAGAAAAACAGGAAGACGAGGAGGAAGAAGAAGGGAAAGAAGAAGAAGCGGTTAATTAATGTCATATTTAAACAAGTAATAAGCTATTTTTCCAGTTTTATTTGGTTATTACTTTAGCGTATTATAGAGGTGTGATTTTATTTTTCATTTAATAGAGTATTCAAGACATTTACTGTTTAAAAAGCAAGTAAATTATATTAATATGTCAAGAGATATAAGTATAAACGTTACAATTATACTTATATGGGGTATAACATTTTGATTAATATAAAAGTTCTTGTTCTATAACTAATATACAATTGTATTTATATTACATGAAAATTTTTCATGCCAACCTGCTCTAAAGTGAGGATTTTCAGTCGAAGAACATGATCGGTGAATTCGGGATTCTGCTTTGCAAAATCAGGAGTGAAGAATGCTGTCTGATATTTTGCAATTCCTCCCATAACATTAGCATCTATGATACCCTGCAACCTCATACTAAAAGGATTAATGTTGCGCTTTGGTTCTGCAGTGTACTGTGCAACTAGTTGTCGCAACTCCTTATTTACTCCAGCCATTGTCTCGCAAGCAAATTGAACTGGAGGCACCTCTTCTACACTTCGTTCTATTACTTCAAACCACCGAAGAATACCAGGTAATGGACTACTAGTAATTAAAGTTGTACGTTCAATCCATAAACTCTGCAAATGAACAAACACTACTTCCAGAAATCAACAGATCCAATGTTACAGACACCTTTTATAATAACAAAACCTAAAGCTTTTAAATCATCCATCTGTATGCAAACACCAATATTTAGTTCAAGTGTTAACATCAACACCATCACGTTTCTTTCATCATTCCCAATTGTTTACCTAGAGAAATGGATGCCCATGGAAAGTTCTTTGTGTAATTTTCTAATCTTACAGCCTGTATCTAACTGGCTTTGCACAGTACACTATTTTTGTGCTGAGACCATGCATGATCAAGGTGATACAGGTTAGTCATTATTTGCATCTAAATTCCATCATTCATAAATTTTCATTTTTCAACAATTTAGTATCCAAGAAGAGTAGATTTTCTCTCTGATGATATTTATCTCATTAGTATGTTTATTATTTCAACTTGCCATAAGCACTATTGTTTATAGAAGTTACGTACTTGAAGAGTCCATCAACAAACAGTAGTGCTGCAACAAAGCATTTTTTCAGCAAATTGACAGGAAAATCATTTGTGCAAAACATGATGGTGTTTTTGTTTCTTTTTTTCCCTTAAAATAACTCTGTATATTCATTTTGTCCAAAGAACTGTATATGAATTTTTCTAATACCTTAAATTCATTTTCTTTGTCAACAGGACCTTTATGAATAGGACGATCCAACTGAAATCGACGAACATCATTCACCATGTAGAAATTTGCAATTTTCTCTGGTATATCTGCACCCACAGGGAAAAGTGGATTTTCTTCAGGGATAGGTTTTACATTACAAATTTGAATATCTGTACTTATTTAAGGCAAAGAATAGACTTTCAACAAAGTCAATTTTTTAATACACTTAGAAGCCCCGGAATTTATTACAATAAATTTAATCACACAGCTGCAACTCATAATTTCCCCTCTTTATAAAGAACAATGTGATTGAGATTTATTCACTGGTTCATATAAAACCAAAACCAAAAACAACAACAACAACAGCAACAACAACAACAACAACAACATATAATGTTGGTGATAATAATTGCTCACACTGATCAAAACTCAGAGATAAAGAGTGCATTTCAACATTTAAAATCTTATTTTCAGAATTCTTACTTGTGTAATTAATGCATAAATGATACACAGCTTTCTCTCTTGTAATAATTTGTGTCTTTTAGACTTCTACATTTCATGAAAGGATACATTGACCTTCAGAATTTAGTATTGTGTCATCAGGAGGGCAATTTTTCATTAGAATGTGAGCAGATGGAAATTCAGTCTGCAGTCTTTGTGTAAAAGCACCAATACGTTCATATTCCAATCCTCGATATACAAAGAGTTTATTCTGTAATCAATTAAATAAATTTTAACCATTGTAGAATTCACGACCATGAAGTAATCAGGGATCTGGTTCATGGGATTTGGTCAGAGTATAAACAATTAGTTTGCAGAAGTTTCAGAATCTTTTAATTCCATCATCAGGGATTAAAAAAATATGGATAAATTGTAGTCACTCAGACAGAACATTGCAGAGTGACTGTAAAATTTAACAGTAAGCCTTGATTATAAATTAAAACATCATTAAATCAAACATCATTAAATCAAAACATCAGTAAACTAATTGTTTAATTGTTTATACTCTGACCAAATCCAAAGAACCACATCTCCCCTAAATAAGAACATGGAGATTCCTTGTGGAAATTTTGTATTTGAGGCAAAAGAGTCTTCAAAATACATCATAATCTAGTTTTATTTTTAATCAACTTACTCTGACAAAAAGTGGGAAACTGAGACCATAAAAACCAACACGAAAATACTCAGGTTCAGGCCTCAATTGAGTCAATATGTTATCAAAGAACCGAGCCTGAGTCCGCAGAATGTCTGACAACTTGGCGTAATCAAAAAGATGAAGCTCATAGAGCTCCGCTAATTCTTTACACAATGGTATTCCTTTCTCCCAGCACTGTAAAAATAATACAAATATTTTTATTAAAAAGTTTGTATTCAGCAAAATAATACCAATTGCAAAATCTCTCTAAGCAACTTAATGTCTCTCTAAAATCACAAATGTTACTAATGAAATTTAGAAAAAGAAAAAGAAAGCTGAAAACTCATAAAATTGGCCATGTAGATCAATCAAATAGTACATGACAATTTTAATAACAAATTTGACCATGTAGATAATTCGATTATTTATTAGATACTGCTTTGTACATTAGATACCTGCTTTGTGCATTAGGTATGCAATAACTGAATATAAAAAAGAAAATTCAATTTACTTTGACAATACTAACCTTGCCTCTATCAAAATAATGAATAATCTGGCGATAGAGTTGTTCTTTACGTTGCCATTCTGGAAATCCAGGATACTGTGGATCAGCCACCAAAGATCGACTAGTCCAGCTTAGCTGATCAGCATATAACTTCATTGTGAAACCTGCTTCAGTGTAATTCTCTGCAGGTAGATGTAAATCATGCAATTTATAAATGTATCTCAAGTACATTTCTTTACGATTTATTTCATTTTTGTAAAAATTCTGTAAGAGAAGGAATAACATTAGTTATCCCTACAAATATAATTATCTAAGCAACATGTAAAGATGCTTCAAGAATCACAAATCAGATTTTTTTAAAATCAAATTAAGCTAAAATCTTAAATAGATTTATAAATTTACTCTTTCAATCTATCATATGGCAGTAATAATTATTAGCCTAGTCTATTTTATTACTCGAGATTTCATTTTCACCTATTACAGAAACAGGAAACAGAGACACTACAATTCAGAAATGAATTCAGATATCTATAACGTACCAGCAAATTAACTGTACAGGACATTCGTTTATCCCTGTTTTCATCTCCTTGAATAACACTACGATAATCCAAAAGTCTTTCCAACAGGCGTGTCACAGAGCTAATAAATGCTGCTCCGGAATCTTTCCAAGCAGGGTCTTCTGACTGGACTCTATCGAGAAGCCTATAGAAGAAAAATAAATAAGCATTACCCCTGCACTGAAAATGTATTTTTGGCAAGGAAGATATTGCCAAAAACAACTACAGTCACCAATTACACAACATCCAAAATTCCAAAAACATCTCAAAACATAATCAGAACAATACATAATCAGAACAAAATGATGTGTAGCCTCAACCAACAGAAATGTAGTGTGATGGATGAGGAGGATGATGGAGAGAGAAAGCTGTGTTGTCCAAATGCAAAGAACAATGCTACTTTTATTCTATGAATCAAATAAATCTGGGCAGTCTGATTGATATGTAGGTCACAGACTCAACAAATGCCTCTTAAGTTGCAGCAAGAGAACTGATAGTTTCTTTCTACATAATAAGAGGAAGGCAATATCAGTATGTGTTGCTAAGTAAATAATTAATTGATAATGTATGAGAAGGGCAATTTTACACATTTTCTTGGGATGAAAGACACACACACAAATCTACCAACGTGAATTACAGGTTAACTTCATAATGAATACTACTCTGCAAATCCTATCAAAAAAAATTCTGTCCTTACCATGCATACTTCAAGCTTGACAACATAATAGAAAGTCAAATGTTGCCAACTCTATACAGAGACTATATCAGGTTATCAACAGTTAATTATGATAAAGAGGAGTAATTTACATGCATATAATGTTTTTCCTGTACTCACACAGCACTCAAGTGTTCCCTTGGGGTTGAATCATAAACAAACAACACATAAATTAGATTTCAACATTTTATTTGCTCAAAAACTATTGTTTCTACGATATTCAGGCTCATACTTACATTGTATTGAATAATTGACGATATTCATCATCTCCTTTGTTTTCACTTATAAGAATATCTAATTTATCTATTAATTCTGATTCGACCTGTAAGACACCAAAAAGTTTTGATATGTAACAAAAACAACAAGACAAAGATTGGAGATAATATTTTTATAACAAGACTGATTCAATTCAATTTCTATACTTCCAAATTATTTTAAATTCATGCAAAATACTTCATCACAATTATATTACACAGTAATTAAGTAGAATAAAAAAATGCAGATAATTTAACAACTCAATATGCAAAGTTTGTAAGATTAACAATAAGGACATGTGGCGCATGCACTGATGGCACAAATCAATTTTAAATTACCCATAGTAATTTTAATTTTGTCAGTAGTAAATTCTAGTTGTAAAAACTTCTAAAGTATATAATTTTGATATAGGTGTAAATTTTTGTCCTTTTCATCTCAAACTTGTTTAATTTCTTGATATGGACAAGATATTTTCAATAGTAAAGAAATACATTAAATATATTACATAACTGTAAATTAACAAATAAAAATTATTTTTAAAATCAGCTTGTATGCAAAGTTCTTTATAAGAAAGCATAAAGACAGCTGGGCACTATATCAATAAACTTTCTTTAGGAAAATCCTAGTAGTGTCTCAGTTAAGAACTTGATTGAATGATTGATTCACACACTCTTGTATGTGTTATGCATGTTACATCCTATGAGGTGGCAGAGTTCCTTCCTTATTGGAACGAGAGATTTGGGGCCGACCTATAGGGTGGCTTGTGGGTTTCTCTTCTCCAGGTATCTCTCCCCAGTGGAGCACCTCCCCTGTTAGAACAACTGATCTCCCGACATGCGTGGTAGTGCAGTATATTCAAAAGGGAATGTGTTGAAGAGTAGAGGTCAGAAATTTTTGGAAAGAAAGATTACATGCAATTCATGGCCTTATTGAAAGGGTATTGCCCCAGCATTTTCCTGGTATTGATTGGAGAAACCACAGAAAACTACAAAAGAGAGCAGACTTGAACCAAAGGAACTCCTGGTCAAAGTCACTGCAGTAGCCCTGAGCTAATTCAGTCAGTGATAAGGACTAGAAATAGTAATGTCGAATAATTTACATGTATTGTAAAATCCTCCAGAATGGAAAGGTCTTGCAAAATAAAATGTATATACAAAACATCTTAATAAATGTTGAAACAAATGATCATTGTTTCTCACTTGTTTAAAGTTGCCATGAGCTTGTTGTTCACACTGCATCATATCAAAAAATATTCCAAGAGTTGCTTTACGTAATTCAGCTTCAGGTACAAGAGTTACTTCCAAGAAAGGGCCCACCATTGAAGGGACAAAATTTATTTTGTGTTCTCCTGGAAAAACAATATTTTGTTAAATTTTCAAGAAATTCTCCACGAAGGTTATTAATCAGTAGGGTTACCAGAGCCTTAGTTGAAAAAAAATCAAGATCGTTGCATCAAAAGATGCAACATTGATATTACAAAAAAGTCAGGACATTTTTTTATACCGACAAACAGGTATAAAGTTCTCATGCTACTACAGAAGAGAAATCAATTTATACACTAGTACTGCACTTTATGGTACATCATTTATCTATCACAGCTTTATTCTTCCTATCTCTGTTTCAATATTCCCCATACAATTATAAGATTGAGGCACACTTATTGTTCTTGTAGTTAGAAACACTGTGTTTCACACCTAATATTACCTTTTGCTCTAAAGCATTTTTTAAAAAGGATTTTATATTTAACCTTCGAGCACCTGTACCTTTTCTTCAGACACAATGACTCAAGCGTTGTATTTTCTACAACATCCAGAATTTTTGGCATTACTATTTTTAATAAATACTTTTTCATTCTATTAAAATTTATTTGAATGTTTGACATAACTTCAAATAAAAATGAGAGAACATAAACAATTAAAAACATTTAAACTTAAACTTTCCAACAATACACTGCAAAAACGAGAGGTGCTAAAACAGTACGTACTTTCTTGCTGTACTTGCATGCAAAATTCCATAAAATGTACTCAAATTTTTGACAAATTTTTCATGACCTTATTTCAAAATTTATCTTTAAGGAACGGATTTCACTAAGAGAAAAAAATCTCTATCTTCATAATCGTAGTTGTAAGATGACAATGAAAAAATTTTGAATTTTTAAAATTTTTGAAAAATCATGCTTTTTAACAAAAATGCAACATTCTCTTAAATATTTTTAGCACTATCCAAACACAGAATTCTATCAAAATCAATGGAGCCATTTTTTTGAAAATTTTCGAAATGTCCCAGGGGTTTCATGTAAAGTACCTGCCAAAAATTAAATATTGGTTTCAAATTCAAGAAGCCACAACATCATCCACAGCAATTGATGAATATCAATTTTGGAGAAAATCAGCAAAACGATTTTGCAGCTAGCGTTGTTCAGACAGACAGACGTTTTGTCATCATTTGATTTTTCAGTGTTAAGGACCCACAAAACATAGATTCTGGCTACACCATGAGTTAGAGAACATTTTTCTATATTTATCAACTGAATTTCTCCATTTTTTTGCTACTTTTTCATACTTAAAGAACCAGTTGGTAAAATTAACACCAGAACTTGGGTGTTGTATAATGTACAACAGAGACAACTTTACTCCCAAATTTCTCTCTCACAACTCAACATATGGTTAAGGTAATCTCTGTTTCTTCTATAACAATGAAGAAGTATCAATAAACTAATATCTAGAAGAAATTCACTACTGAAGCCCAACATTTCATGTAACTATGAAAAATGTTCCATTGTTATACTTCTTACAACAGCCTGAGTGCTCAAAGGTTAAAAATATTAAAATTAAATTAAATACATATTAAATATTTTTCAAAAATCAGGACTTTTCAAAATAAATCAGGAGAGTCAGAACAGAGCCCAAAAATCAGGACTTCTGGTAACCCTATTAAAAAGCAATATAATCATACTGACCCAGATTAGACCACATGGATAATATTTGGAAGCCCATTAAAACCCTCATGTCACCATACTTTTCAAGAATTTTGTCTCTTTTCACTTCACTAAACTTCTCCAATTGTAAAGAGGGTTGAGTTAAGAATGTTACAGCAAGATTGAAGTAGTTGCTCCACAACTATGAAAATTAAAAAGAAAATAAGAGCAGGAAAACCATGTTCATTACCATAATGATTAACTTAAGAGTAGCAACTTGACACTGAGATGGTAAAACATATTCACAAATCTTAATATTTTATTAAATAATCATGTATGCAATCAAAACTAGGTTTACTCTCTCCATAACATATGTTTTATGTCTAATGTACATAAGTGCAAAAAAACTGCAATAGTTGGTTTACCTGATGATCAAAATAGCAGCGACTATCAAGAAAAGAAAGAACGAGAGGTTGTGCTAACTCCTGCAGTGCTGTGAGCATTACATTATTGGCCACCATTCGAATTACTAGCCAATCTGATGGGAAAACATCTTGTTTTATAAGATCTCGAAACACCAAAAAAACCCTCAGAAGAAAATCCTTCACAGGTTTTCGATCTCCTAATTCTTCCCAAAGTCTTTTGTAATGAAATTCATCCAGTAATTGCAATAAACCTAGGAGGCAGGCAACAAGTGGTCCCTGAAAAATTTGTTAGATAAGGTCATTCAATTAAATAATACTTAATAATAGTATATTAGAATGCAACTTTCAAAAAGCAAATTGTCCTCACAATGCAGTACACATCAGAATGACAGAGAAATTTTTAAAAAAGTTACAATTATTTATTTTATTTTTTTTTGTATATAAAGGGCATGATATTGTTTATATTGTCTGTTTTCTTACTCTATGAAAGATAGCTGACCAAATTTCAATGAAAATAGTCAATCCTCCGTTCAATTCATCTTTAAACAAGTGCCACAAGTGCCTGATCAGTCAGTTCATTATCCAGTTGAAAGAAGAGAAATATTTTCTACATTTAACTGATTTAGGGCTTTATCCCTAAGTTAGACATACCCATGTAAGACTCAATTCTTTTAGGCAGGAATTCACAACTATTTTTTCTCGATAACATGTTACACAAACTCAACTAGTATTTAAATACCACAAACACCAAATCACAAGGCAGTTTTTTGGTTCTATCTCTTAAAAGTGCTTATTTCCATAAATGATGATATTATCTATTATGATTTAAATTGATAAGTGTTCAATTTACAAGAGAAATGGACTTAAAAATGTTGCTATTTAGTGCTATATCAAGCAATATTCCTGATTTTAACCGTAATAACAGAAGAATTCAAAGGAGGAGAACCATTTGCCTGACAGTTCCAAATTAAAAACTTTTTTTATATACATTCAAGAATTCATAATAATTGCAATTTACATTAAAATACACTTTTCTAAAAGACATATCATAAAATACTTAGCAAATTCAAGAAGTTTCCAAAATACTTCTAAATCACTACACACTGAATGAAAACTAGTTGATTTCTTAATCTAATGCATCTTCACACTCCAATACAAAGGTCGCTACGAAAGTTTTGAGATATACTGTGTTGCGGTCCATTATTACCTTTTTTAAGAATGTGAGTCGATAGCAGAGTCCTTTCTGAGTATTGCATGCAAGTAGGAACTTTCTCGGCTTATCGCTGTTGCTATGAAACATACCTTGATTATTATTGTTGACGGGGCATTCAGTGTCAGAATGGAGCCGACAAGAGAGCACTTTCGTGCAATGATTCTTTATGACTTTAAAACTGATTTAAACGAATCTGAAAGCCTTGATCGTTTGCAGCAGGCCTTTGGGGACCTTGCGCCTTCCCGTGCGACAATATTTCGGTGGTTTCAAGAATTCAGAAGAGGCAGAACTTTGTTGAAAGACGAGGAGAGAAGCGGGCATCCGGCGACTGCAGTGACTAAAGAAAACATCGTCACTGTGGAAAAATCAGTGTGGGAAAACAATCGTAGGACATTTAAGGACATTGAAGGGTTCCTACAGATTGGATCGCCGGCAGTTTCCAAAATCCTTCATGAATATCTTCCGAGTCAGGAAAGTTGCATCTCGATGGGTGCCTCACACTTTGACAGAATTACAGAAGCACAACCGTGTGGAATGGTGTGAAGAAATGTTGAAAAGATTTGAAAGAGACAACCCTAGACGCATTTCTGACATAGTTACTGGTGACGAAATGTGGATTTATCAGTTCGATCCTGAAAATAAGTGCCAGTCCACTGTAGGGGTTTTTCCCGGCGAACATCCACCAACAAAAGTTAAGCGGCCTCGAAGCGTTGGAAAGAAAATGGTTGCAACATTGTTCTCCAAAAGCGGCCATGTCGTAACTGTTCCACTGGAAGAACAAATAACTGTTACTGCTCTGTGGTACACAACAATATGTCTACCTAACGTTTTCACCAAGCTTCAAAAACGACGACCAAAGACAGGACTGTGGGGAATCGTCCTGCACCACGACAATGCGTCTGTGCACACGGCCAACCTTACAATTCAGTTCCTGGAGTCAACAGACGTTAAACTAATGACTCAACCACCTTACAGTCCTGACCTGGCCCCATGTGATTATTTTCTGTTCCCTACAGTCAAAAATCGCATGCGAGGAAGGAGGTTCTCAAGTCCTGAAGAAGCTGTTGAAGCCTACAAAAGTCAACTTTTAGCACTCGAGGAAAATGAGTGGAAAAATGTTTTGAAAATTGGTTTACGAGAATGCAAAAATGTATAGAATGTTGTGGCATTTTGAGAAAATATAGTCATCAAAATTATTTTAAGTATCTTAGTTTTTGTGTATCTCAAAACTTTCGTAGCGACCCTCGTAAATGAAAGAAGGGTACTCATATTCAAATTAAAGCAAGCAAACTTGACACCCACAAGAGGAAACTTACAAGAACAGCTGCAGAGCGATCTATAATAATGAGCACGGTCTGGATGAGCATATCTAAAGTGCTGAGGCACAGAATCTCTACGTCATGGTGCAAACAATTATTAACCTGTAAAAACAAAATTAATTAACAATCTGGTTCCACATGCACTCAAAAATTAAAGTGAAGAAATAAATAAATAAATCAACTAGCCTTATCTTGAGACTGAGCACCACGTTGTTTGAAAAGAAATCCTAGCACTTCACCTAAAATTTCAGTGCAAAGGCGCAACTCGTCTCTGTGTGCCAAATGGAGTCGAAGATGTTTGCAACTGGTGGTCAACAACAAGTTACGTGATTCTGCAAATCCATCTGTATCTGCCAAATAGATTTTTGGTTCTAATAAAACATTATGACACACATTTATTTTCATAAACCATCTCAAACTACGATCAGAACTAAATTCATGAAAAAAAAATTTATATATATATATATATATATATATATATATATATATATATATATATATATATATATATAGATATAGATATATATATACACACACACACACACACACATACGTATATACATATGTATATTTTAATTAAATATATACTACATATATAAACTTAGTATAGAATTGCTCACAACTGACCATCATCAGTAAACAGTGAACTAGTCACCATATTTCTAATGGCAGTGAGTTTTGCTTGTGTGAGTTGTGGTGGTAGATCACGAACAGGTAAACTTTCAAGCATGGCTGTGGCTAGTTTAGTGACCTCCAAAATGGGAAGGACAAGAAGTAATTGTTCATACACAGCACTTATACTGTGTAATAATGCTACCTATAAATAGAAAATTCATGGGGTTAAATTTTAATTATATTTTTAAGTCACAGACAATTAAATTGTAATCTCCTGATTAAGGTTTCATGCATACTTAATCACCTGAGTTGGAAGGATAACATCATTGGAAGACCCCAACATTTTATGTAATGCATAGAACACATTATAAAGGTCTTTTCGGAAGCTATCTTCATACTGTCCGCCAGTAGCTCGAGCGAATAATAACCGAGACTGAATAATGAACTTGAAAATGTATTCCAAGGAACGAAAACATTTTTGTATAGGTTCCTGTTTTTCTGTTGAATTGACCCAATCAGCACAATGTTGCACACTGCTTAAAAGACCTCTGAAAAAAATTATATTTTGAATTTTGAAATATGAATCATATATACATGATCACATTGTTTCCTTTCTGTATTCACAATTGGTTTCATTCATTTGGTCCAAAACCTTCAATAATGGCTCTAATAAAGACATATTTTATATATTTCTGATGAAATACTTTTATTAAAAATGGTGAAACACACAAAAACATAACATTATGTGTACCAAACAAGCCACATGTTTCCTGGGAGAAATCTCTACATATAATTGGCTTCATAGTAACATATGTTCATATTAATATATATATATGTATAGGATATACTTCTGAGGCATTTCAGATAGATATAAGTAGGTAATATACAACATACTTATAAACAAGTGCTGCTGCAAAGTGTCCACTGATGTATGCATCCATGACGGGCTTAAAATGTTCAAATTTACTATCTTCTAGAAGGCTAAATATGCTCACCTAAAATTAAAGAGAAATTTATATTACATTAGCAATAAAAAGCATTCTCAAAGAGGCAGTAGATTGAAACTTACCAACACATGGAATACAAGCCCTGAATGTGAGGTAGAATTACCATCTTCAGTTGAAAACATAGAAAACAAAGCATCCAGAACATCCTGTAAAAATTTCACCAGCTCCTCACCATCTAAGCGGCGAACCCTACCAAGAGCTTCTTGAATTCGATCAGGATGTTCTCGCCATTGCAGCAAAGACAGTAGATCCACTGAAAAAAGAGGTGTCATAAACGTATAAAAAAAATTACTTAAGGCACATGTTATTTACATAAAAAAATATAAAAGAGAATGTCCAGTCACAAAGTAAGCTAGATCACTTCCACTATTTTTCTAAATCTGAAACTGCTTTTAAAGGAAATAAGGGAAGAAAGGGGTTCTTTTTCCTATTACAATTCACTCTAGTTGTATTAATAAAACAATTTAAGGAAAGTGTCAGAGTAAGCTATCAGATGAAAAATAGCTGCATATGCATGCCGGTTCCTAACACAATTCACAGATATTTAAACGATGGGATTACTGAAATTTCAGAGAAATCCTTAGTATTAATTTTATATGCAAACTGTTAACTTCACGAAGGGAGAATTAGATGGGCCCAGGAAGGAATTCCTAAAGAGAATATTTATTTAAATGTAATAAAAATCTTATCAGTTCAAGGGATGAAAATAAAAATTTCTAAATTTACTGCTAATGAAAGCATAAGGAATAGCAGAAAAGGATTAACCCACCAAAAGACTTAGGGACAATGCACAGACATTCAAATTTTGCTAGCCATTAGTCAGTCTTCACTTATTTAAATGACCTGTGGTTGTTTCCAACTGTTATTTCAAATACAGGCAATAAAAGGAAATCAATTAAATGACTGATACACACATTTACTGAAAGATGAAGTGTCATATGTGTCAGATTGTGACTGAAGTAAGCAGTGCATTTATCCTAGACCTATATCGTACAGATTTTTTTTTGACAAAATTCTACAACTAAACTTTTTATACATCAAATAGTTTAGCACAATGCTTTCAAATATTATTTCTAATGTTTATTTTAATTTGGATTGTACCAAAATGAACTGCCCTGAAGCACAACTGCTCAATGGTCCATAGAGATGGATGTTACATTACAATTTATAAGACCTTTTTCCTGTTTTGGATCACTTAAGAGCTCTTTTCTGTTTTCGACTACAAAGGTAGAAGGAAAGATGAGTTTGAAAGTGATGATCACAAAAGCAATATCAAGGAGATGCTCCTAATTTGTCCTTTATTTCATACCCAAACAACGAAAAAGTGGAACTGAGATAAGTCCCAAGGATGTTCCTCTCGACTAGTGTATTTTTTATAGTAATTAAAGTATTTATTTTTTGTCCCCCTGAAATGCAGCTTACTTCCTGTCTTTCAGTATGCAATTTTTTCTTTTAAATTTTTCTGATGAAAATACAAAGGAAAAAGTATAAAATCATACTACAGAAGACAAAAAAATACAAGTACACAACAATAACGTTCTTTGATATATAAATTTTGTAATAAAGAAAAGATGAACAATATATGGGTATTTTTTTTTTTAACACACATTTAAGTAGTTTACTTTTCAGGTGAGTTCCATACTCACCCTTCAGAGTTAAAAAAGAAATGTGATAGATTACACTTTTACCATTTTGCGTAAGTTTTGTAGAACAGAGAAGGGTGTGGACCCAGACAGTTTCCTTGGAACTTCGAGCAAATATAGATGATGAAGTGGTTGAAGCTGCAGAATCATTTGAACTGGATGGCAACTGCAGGTATAGGGAGGGATCAAGACGAGATTTTTCTTCACACTTGTACATGTAGAGTTCATGAGGACCATCGTGGACTGTGGCACCACCAGCTTCCATCAAACGACAAAACGAAAATCCAAAAAGACGCTTGTTATCTGTTTTTTCTCGTGCTGAAAAATTGGTATGTAATATTATTGTATGGTATGTAATAACAAAAATTATTATTCCACATTACATATTACAAAAGGATGTTTCTTAACAAAAAACAGCAACAGAAATTTACAATTTGTAAAATATTGCAGAAAATATAAAAAATTATGGCAATCTCTATTTTATGCAAATGGAACATTAACTGAAAGCTGTGAAATTATTTTAAATCTTAATATATTCAGGCCACTAGTCTGCAAAGGCATTTGGAAAAAAGCTGGGTACAAAAGATGAACAAATTTTTAATATACTCCTTATCATGAAGAGTGAATTACAGTAAAATCTGTTTAAGCTGCAATCAATTAGGACACAAAAAATTTCCAGTTTAGAGAGGTTTTCGTTTTATGCAAGGTTGTCTATTTTATGACACTTTTGATTTTGATGTTTCTGCCCTGAAAGTAGTACATTACATGACTTTATTACAATTATCAAACAACATTAACATATAACATATTTATGGAAGAAATCACCAATAAATGAATATCAAACACACTTTATTGACAGCTTCTGAGTTGAAAAATACACACTTTGCAGGCTGTATCTGGACTGCTTGCTGACTCTTTCAAAGCGCAATGCATCACAACCCAGTACTATGACTTTCTGATACCCTTGCATTGCCTTGAGCAACGTGTATCTGGTTCACAGATTATGATTTTCAAAGTGAGGCATGGAGATGAGTGAATAGAAGCCATGCCCAAACACCTTCCCACACTCTGAGAGCCAGGAGAGAGGGAATTCTCCTATGGCCTCGCCTTGAGAGACAAGTAACCCCCGAGGTCAAATTCTAGGCTGACAGCTGAAGCCCCTCGCCTTCACTGTCCAGGTGCCATGATTCAATTGCTTGTCACAGGTATAGACAATTTAAAACAGGCTTGCAGATGCATCATTTCATTAAGAACATCTTACATCTCTCTGCCAATTGCATTAATGTCACAGGAATTCTATTTTATAAAAATGTTTTTCCTGCAGGGCATGAAAAACCATTGTGTGTCTGCATTAGAGAGGTTTCTGCCTTTGTGAGGTTCCGGTTTATGCTGTATAAAATGCCATTTAACTTCACGAGCCAGAGACATTTTCCAATTAAGGCAGGTTTCCGGCTTGTACAGGTACCAGTTTAGACAGATTTTACTGTATTTTTTTAAAAAATTTGAAGTAATTAATTGTGATTAGTAAAGATTTTTCAAAATATAACTTTCTCTCCTTTGCTATATTTTCATTCCAATTTTTTTAAAACAAAAATACAAAATTTATTTTACAAATCAGAATTGAGAAATTTTGATTGAGAAGAAAAGTAATTTTTCATAATAATTTTTATTATTAATGAATGTTTTCTGAACTTTTCCTAGTCAATTGGTATCTGCCAATCAATCACTCAAAATTGTATAAAAAAGTCTTCCATGGCCTGTCCAACTCCAGTTAACTTTGATTTTTATTTCACTTAATTTCAATCCCAGAAAACTAATGAGTACTTATATTACAAAATAGTTGAAATTTAAGAATACAAAACGTCCATTACTGCATTGAAAGATAGAAGATATATCAAAGCATATCATAAGGACAATAGTTAACAAAACTGTTTGATCATTATTTTAAAAATAAAATATACCAACAAGACTGAAACAAATACATACTAGAGCAATGTCGATATTCGATACGAATATGAGAGCCATAGAATTTGTCAATTGGCACTGCCAATCGTATTGTCTCCGACCACCATGGTGAATTGTGATGATATATAATCATTGATTGATATAAGTTACTTCCATCCATTCCTGAGGCACCCCATAAGCAATTCTACAAAAAAAATGCACACTGTTGATGCCACATAAGGAAAATACAAGTTTGGTACTGAAAAAAAAAGGAAGTAACAGAAAAATATAATTTACTTATTAACATTTTACATACTTCAAGGATTTTGCCTTCAGCATCTAATACAACAATAGTTGCTTCTATGTTCTTCCCAGTTGATTTTCCTCCTCTTTCAAATTCTCCTCTCTCAAGAGTAAGATACAGATCATTACGCACATCACCAGGCATGATCACATCAGAGAAACCAAGTTTTTGAGTAAGAGCAACATTTTTGAAGAGAAGAGGATTTTCTTCCCGCACTTGTGATAATTCTCCATGCAACATTTTTAAAGAAATGCCAATTCCTGAAATCACATTAAAATAAATTGCATTAAAATAAGATTTTAATGCAATAAGCTATCTAACATATTCACATACAGTTACTCAAGTCCCAACAAGCACTTGTAAAATGATTTGGTACAAGTACAATAATCCTAAAATGTTTTTGATAACAAACAAACTCTATTTTTTTCTATTTACGCATGACTATTGTTTCAATGATTGAATGAAGTTCTGAAAATTTTTAAGGTCAGAACAATTGCTATTTGTTTGGATAAAATATATTAAACACATTTATTTTCAAAGAAAGGAAGGAAAATACCAAAGACCATGATACCAAGGAACCTCTAATTCTATCACTAAGAGCAAGGTATTAGAAAGTGTTATAGAGGCTTAGTAATTAAGTATTGATGACAGATCTTCATCATTCTCTGAAGAATTCAAAATGATGACAACAGAATAGTCAATCTCAAGTAAAATATCCATGTGGAGTCATGGAATTAATATTAGGAACTGTCGTAGGTGGAATTTCCCAAAGGATCCAGGCTGGATTGAAAATTATTCATTAGGGACCCAGGCATGGAATGAGCAAATATTGTGATGCAAACAATGATGGAATTAATCTTCTTCTTCTTCTGTCTGCTCTCCGGCACTTATAGTTTTGTCATGGCTTGTTTTATTACGGCAGCCCAATCTCTTCGATCTTCTGCTTTTCTTCTCCATCTTTTCACTCTTAGGGCCCTCAGATCTTCTTCCACCTCATCGTTCCATCTTAACCTCGGCCTGCCTCTACTCCTCCTACCTGCCATGCCCCCTACATATATCTTCTTTACTGCCCTCTCTTCATTCATTCTGATTACATGTCCATGATGGAATTAATAGCAGGAGAAATTTAAAAAAAAAAATCTTGCCCTAAACTCATTTTGTCCACCAAATTTCACAAGCACAGACTGTGATTTGAATAAACTC
Organism: Acheta domesticus; assembly: GCA_031308135.1. NCBI lineage: Eukaryota > Metazoa > Arthropoda > Insecta > Orthoptera > Gryllidae > Acheta > Acheta domesticus. The sequence continues at coordinate 3,133,805 of JAHLJT010004567.1, read as the reverse complement.
ATCAAGGACTCCACAGTGAAGTTTAGAAAAGAAAAATTAGTTTATGTAATAAAATGTGTATTAATTGGGAATAAAATCTTCATATTACATTTACTTCTAACAAGACACCTTCTTCAAACAGAAAATTGAGTCCAAACTTCAAAGAGTCAGGATAAAGCGAAGAGAAAAAACAAACAATATTTTCACTTTGTGAATTTTAAAGGTAAGAGTCAAATCCTCTTTCATCAAATTGGTTGAAAAGAACTTAAATTCTTTCAATAACAGACAGCACAGTTCTCATTTTATTTCATTGTGGGTTGTACATTTACAAAATTCACGTGACGTTGTCTTAAGAGTTCCTGACCTCAAAATTAAATAAATAAAAATACATCAATTTCAGTTGTTTAACATGCTACCTTTTTAGTATGATGCAGTGTCTTAGAAAATAGTGCCAAAATTTCATCTGAGATGCAAGGATCTTGAACAGGACATAATTCCCATTGGTTGAAATTCATTGATTCTATGTCCTGATGAAAATAGTTACCACACATTCAAACACTGCCAAGAACATGATGTCTCTCCAAGACTATGATCATATCCTACTCACTGAAATCTTTTACCTCTTCAATATTCTAACACTAAAGAAAGTAATTGAAGCAGGGAGAAACAAAACCACTAATTCCACTTTTTGATGAAAATGTTTAGTGATTATTTAATCCAATTTTTAACTTTAAACTTTAACAACTATTTAATGGATTACTTAAATTTTGAAGTGTTCCAGTGGGGGGGAAAAAATCAAGAAAAAAGGAAGAGACATTTTAAAGAATTTCTTTAAAACTTGCATTTAATTCAAGCATAAATTACGTGAAAACTACTCATATTTTCAAAGAATTGTACATGACCTTTTAGGAATATTTAAGGAATAAATCTCTACAATTTGAATTGGTTGTGGGATAACATCTGTGATCACTGAGAAAGATGAAATTCTTTTCTTTCCTGTAAAATTTGGTTGTCTGGACTTATAGAGTTTTTGATTTCCCTGATTCAACTGATGATATTGTCACTTTGGATTAGCTTCTCATATACATTTCATGCAAAATTCCAATTTGTTATCATTTTAATTTTATATTTTAATTATTAATAACAAACCAGAATTCAGATGATCAAATGAATATATAATTGTTAAATATCCAACATACATTCATACATATATATCCCCCCGAAACATCAATTCTGATTATTGATCTATACAATTGGTATAGAATGTATATCTGATTATATATAAAAATAAATTCAATACAATCTTATTAGCAATGGATATTCATCCAATACTTATTAATGAAACTTTTTCCTTTCACAATCTTATTTCTATTTGCACTAGGCATAGATAATTATTTCTTGACTGAATAACAAGAAAAAGAATTTACCATAATTAGGTTGACCTCCAAGAGGGCTGTATTTTGAACTCTGCTTTTTAATAAGAAGTTCATGAAGCTGGTGAAAGTCTTTTTCATCTGTGGTAAATACTTTGCAAGAAAACTCCTTCTCATCTGGGGAATCTTTACTTAAGAGAACCTCACTAACAGGTAGTACAGCACAACCATGTGGCCTCTTAAAGACGGATGATGGACTTGATGAAGATTTTTTAACAGAATCAGAATATAACATTCTTCCTACTCTTAAAACATGAGCTACTAAATAAATATCTCTACTAAGGTCAGCATTTCCTAAATCCTGAAATCATAAAAATACAACAAAAACATAAAACTCTCCAAGCAGTGGAAATTAGACTATCAATTTCAACATATTTAAGAGCAAAAATAATACTAACAGTAAAAATTGTACAATTACTATGTAACTTCTCCACATAATTTGAAAATCCCTCTCTTGAAATCCGAACCAGGAATCTTTCACTGAAAGGAAAAGATCAAAACAAGTGTTACTGAAAATGTTCATATCTGCAGGGCATGATTAGAAATTTAATTGTTTCAATGACCAAAATATGTTTTTAACATTGCAATTCTCTAGTAACATTTCTACCAAAATCAGTATCATCTTGAATATTAAAAAAATGAATTTTCACAATTAAACTTTTCATATTATTACTCTTAAAGTCATAAACTTCTTTTTCACCACAATTGTGTTACGAATTTATGAATTATTTATATGAAAAATTGTATAAGCAATTGTAATTGCGTAAATTGTCATTTTTTTTAAAGTTGCTTGTTATTTTTTCTTTCTTTTGTCTTCACTCTTAGCAATCAAAAGTAAGAAAAATCCTAGAAAGAAAACATTAGTACTAAAAATATATACTAGATAACACACATGAACTTCTATTTCCTTTTTAAAAAATTATCCATAAAGTTATTAGGAGCTTTCTTACCCTCTGCAATAACCATTTAAATACCAAATACCATTTAAATACCTGCTATAAATTAAAATTTAAAAATTATAATTAAATTACAAACAAAAACAAGAAATACAAATTTCTAAATGCATCTTTCTATTTAAGAAAAATCTGCAATCTATTAGTTTGTCTATTGATAATATCAAATCTGTGTGTGGTAATCTCCAATTTATATTTCCTTCATGTGAACAAAATGTGTTTTAAATTGTTTTTAGGAAATTTAAAATACTCAACATACAATTTAGATTTTTAATACAATGTCTAATAAAAAAATGTCACCTTAGATTCAGAATGATAAAAGTGAAAATCATATTCCTTTAACAAAAATAAGTATTGTTACATTTCTAATGTAAAGAGAAAAAAATGTGTTGTTAAGATTAGAAAACAACAAATTAATGCTGGATACGCAAACCTTATATATTTTGCCCTCTTGGTATCGTACAAAGAAAAATATATTTCTGTATCTTCTCCCACATGGTAACCAAAGTCTCGCATGCAAAAATAGAGATGATGGGTCAATATTTTCCGAGCTTCTTTCCGACGCATAGTTCCTCGAGACTGGAAAAAAAAAAATTATGCTAGAAAAAAATGGAAACAGTGTGTATATACAATGAATAATCAATAACACTTACTGAAGCTCCTTGAGAATTTTCTGCACTCTGAGCATGCTGAAAATATTTTTAAAATTTCTATTATTAAAAGAAAAGAATTTATAAAAACATTTCATTATGAAGCTGGTTAATATCTAAGTGCAAAGTCACATATTTCAACCAAGTTCTCATTATTCTCTCTCAGTAATTATGAATTAATAACACTGTGCCACATTACACTTAATCAAACTACTTCTAAAACTATGAAAGTACATATAACTCACCACTTGGTACAATTCAACAAAACTAATCATGTCAGGATCCACCATCTGTGCTCCCTGTCGAGGAACCAGATCCAAACCCAATTTTCTGGAACAAAAATGGTCTCAAATTAACAATTTAAACAAAAATTTAATAATTGGTGTCTCTTTTAACACAATGATAATGGACGGGGCAGAGGGGACCCCATGACAAGGGGCAGATCTAGGAAGTATAACAGAGAGTAACTAATTTCATTTCAGACCCTTTCCATACAGTCTTTTAAAATAATTTTTTCCAACATTTTGTTAGCTTAAAAAAATTAATAATGCCTCCTTTGGACTCCTTCGGATGTTATTAAATCAATAACTATTTTTAAAAAATTGAGTAAAATTTCAAAGGGGGAAGGCTTGGAAAGGGGGGATGGTCACCATCTCCCACCCTGGTTCTGCCACTGGTCATGTTCCCACCTATACAAACTTTGTTGCAAAAACAGTATATTATTTTGCAAAAGCAAAACCAAAATGCACATGTAAATCAAATTGAAGCATGATGTGAAATGAAATAAGAGTGTAGTACTACATTACTTGTGCCCTATCTGTGGGTTGTCAAAATCTTCTTTATACACAAAAAAAAAAAAAAAACAACAAAAAAAACTTAACTTAAAATAATGTAACACTCAGTAATCTCTTGTAGTACAAGTAATAAAGCCCTGTAATAAACTTTTCGTATAGAATGTGAATTATGTTACTTGTAATTGACAACCAACAGAACATGATTGTCAGATTTACTTTTGAATGTGATAACTGAGCTGCGGATTTTTGCCTATTTGACTATTTTTTTCCTTCAATGGAAAACGCAATCTTTTAGGTTATTCATTCATTTTGAGGCTTTAGGAGTATCATATGCATATATTATAGTGCCCATAAATGCCTATTTCACTAATAAATGCCTATTTTGTATTTAAGTGCCTAAATGTTGTCTATTATTGTATTTATTGATCAAAGTATAATTATCCTTAATCAAAAATAAAAAAATTGTATGTTTTTATCCTGCAGAGTACAGAGAAATCAAACTGTGGATAAATTTATACTCCGTTTTACTGCCACCATAGTGTGGTTATTTTGTATAGTGAAACAAGTTACCTATCACTGGTGGAAGTCGAGTTATTTTTAACTTCGATTTTGTATACAATTTTTTCACAATAACAGCTCCAAATCTTTCCTTAAAATTTTCTCTTCGTATATATCAAAGGACGGTATAAGAATTGGTTTCAGTCCCATTTTTCGCGAACTCTGTATTTTGAAAAACTGCAAAAAGTTTGCATTGTAAAAGTACAATGTTTTGCAGAATGTCTGCTTGAAATTAATGCATATTTACAAAAAAAATTTTAACCACTACAATTTTTTTCCACTGATAAAACAAGAGATGCTTAAAAGAATAGTGCAGGTCTCATTTTCATTGAACTCTTTAAATTTTTTAAAACATTGAAATATCTAATGCAAATTTCGAAATACTTTTAGATATAACGTGAGAAGGTATGTGCTGTTGTAACACCACAAGTTACATTTGTGTTATGCATGGCAATTAAAACAAATCATACAATGTGTTCAAATATATTTAAAATAAATGTGAGGAAAAAGATCTTTAGCATTAGTGTGCAGCATTACTACACAGTCTTCAAATCTCAGTCTGCATTTAATGAAAAGCAAAAAGGACGCTACTGCAATTCATCTTTTTTTTGTCCAAAATGTCAAACTATGAAAGAAAGGATTTCTACGAGGATGTCAGAACATTGATGATATTCCATGAAGATAATTATATTGTTTACTTTAGAAACTTTCTACACAGATATATAAAAATGGATAAGAAACATTTATAGTGCCTTTTTAAATGCACATTTTACATTTTTAAATGCTTATTTTACATTTTTAAATGCCCCTTTTGCCTGCCTATTTCTACAATTTTTCGTGCCTATAAATCTGCAGCTTAGTGATAACTGTTTCAGGGAAAGTATCTTTTAATGTTTATGAAAATCAGATAATAGATACTTTCACATTACTAACAAATAATTACATAATTACATTTCTTTCGCACTTTATAAATTTGAATAGTTGAAACTATGATTAACGAAATTAACCCCTAGATCTGCATTAAACAGATTTAAAGCGAAACTAGTGGTGCTTCAGAATGGCACAGACTTTCCCATATTAGTTTTCTATTTCCTTGAATCTGGGTTAGCTATTTGGAATTGCCACATACTCTTGCCAGCTGCCATCTATCACCACGCAAAGTACTTTTTTTGACATTTTCTTAATTTTTTGATTTCCTAATGGTACAACAGAAATTTTAATTTTAAAATATTAAAGAACAGTAAAAACTCGACCTAAATGGCAATTTTCTTTTAAAAAATTGGAGCCGTTTTAAAAAAAATTACGTTTAAGCATTACTAAAAATGCGAAATTTGAAACTCTTTTTCACAGAAAAATGTTGAGTTTTCGAAAAATTTAATTTGAAGTCATTTGAAGCACATACACTCACAAATATAATAATGTTTACAAATTGCTGGTAATGTGCATATAAAAGATGTGAGAGATCTTACAAAAAAAATTGCATTTGTGTAATTTTCGTAAAAAACAAAAAACCTCAAAATAAACTTTACATCATATCAAAGAATGCATTTAGCACTATCCGATCGAAAAGTTTGAAGAAATTTTCTCAAGCCATATATGAGAAAATGGCGTTTGAGAAAATGCGGAATCTTGAGCTAGTTTTCACAAAAAACGCTTGAGTTCTCGAGAAACTTTACTTGACATTATTTAAAACACATGTACTCGTAAATATAATAATGTGAACAAATCGTCGCTAATGTAAATATTAACGACGTGTGAGACAAGTAAAAAAATACATTATTGTAATTTTTGAAAAAACAAAAGAATATAGCAATATGGCGTTTATGTCATCCAACAGAATACATTTAACACTATCCCTACCAAAAGTTCAAAGAAAAAACTTAGAGCCGTTTTTGAGAAAATCTTGTTTTTGTATTTTTTTTAAATTGCAAATATTGCACGCAATATTGTGTGAAAATATAATTTTCAAAAAATGTACATGACCTTAACGAAAGAACTCACTTTGGACAACAAATTCTATTTGGACTAAAAATCTCTATTTTCAATTCTGTAGTTCTAGGACACCGAAAAAATTTCAAACTTTTGCAATTTTCGAAAATTCAGAGTTGGCCGTGAAAATCGGATCTATGCCGCCTTAATAAGTATATTTTACTTTATTCTTACAAGAAATTTAAAGAAAAAATTTGGAGCCAATTTTGAGAAAATTTTGAAAATGATCGGGGGGCTTCATGTAAAGTATCCCCAAATTTTGAAGGAAGTTTTTAAAAATCGCGGCGCCTCGAGTGGATGCAGATTGACCGAGGAATATTCGTTTTGGAAGAAATCGCACGTATGGTTTAAGCGCTAGTATTGTTCACAGACTGACGGACGGACGGACGGACGTTTTGGAAAAAAAAAATAACTTTTTCGGTATTAGGGGACCCCAAAACGTGTATTTCCGTTAAACGTTCGAAATCTATTTTCTGTAGCATTACATAACTTTCCCTCTACTACGTATATTACTCCGTATATGGGAAAGTAAAATTGATAAGTTGGAAAACACTGTCGTACACGCAAGCCCCCGGCGTTGGTGACACTGCATCATATCGGGATAACTCGGAAACGCTGATCTTAAAATTAAGTTGAAGAGCGCGAGTTATGTTTCTCAAGTCGTAATCTACAAACTGATAGCTTTCTGGACGTTCTGTTACATTTTTGGAGGGAATCCTCGCTCCGTGGCATAGGTTGTCAGAAACGTTCTAAGTTGCGTTCCAGTATGAAGCTGTTTCTCTTTTCATATAATGACGTAAAATCTTTTGGCGATTGAGATTTTGCGGAAAATGAGATCTTTTGGATTCTTCTATTACAATTTTATGGGCTTGGCTCTGCTGAGTTCTCTGGCTATTCAAAATTTCGAGTTTCATTCGCCGGGGGAGCCGTGGTAGTTCGTCACCTTTCGCCATGGTTTACGAAAATGACATACGGTACAATGCATTTTTACATTTCCAGTGAAACACGTGGGGGTAAACGCAATTAACGTTTACAGAATACATGACAAACATTTGGGGACGATGTATAAGAACATAGGTAGGGCAACATGCAAAACGTGTAGGGAAGATATTGGGGGTACATACGGAGGGACAAGTGACACCCGAGTTAGGTTTCTTGAGTCTTATTCTACAAAATTAGTAATTTTAACCGCCTTTTACATTCCAGGACATTTCGCTCTTCTGGGTACCCTCACTCCGCGACAAAAGTGGTCAGGAATAAGCGCAATCTCGAAATCGACGTAAAATTAAAATTGTCTAATTACAGCGGCGCTCGCAGGATTTTTCTCGGGAGGGTGCTACATGTATAGTGTACAGCCAACTTGATTTTTTCTTTTACAGAATTTTCCATTTACGCTGAATGTAAAGCGTATTTTTATTTGAATTACAATTAACATTTATAACGTACACGACTGGTATATTAAATGTCTTTCGTTAGTATAGAAAATTAGTGGAAGATCTCCTGTTTAATACTGGCTTCAGAGGGGACGGAGCTAAAGGCCTAATACCCCCCCCCCCCGTTCACCAGTATTTGATATTCGGTTTAATTTAACCTCCATTAACATTCAGCAATATTAGGATGTTTACTCATGAACAATATCGAGTCTGTAATTCGGCGACCCAACAGTTTGGGGACTAGAGCTGGAGTTGTTCAACATTCAGTTCCAGCATTTATCCACTTTCACCTTTAAAACAATAATGATATACAAAGTGAGTAATGTCGGCATGAGTCCAACTAGCAAATATAGTTTCTACAATAATATGCATAAGAATATGCAAAATTCGTTTTTAAGAACACAAGATTAAATGTCAATATTAAATGACTTGTAACCAAAAGGCGAATATTCAAATAAACAGTTTGAGAATACTATTCTAGTACCATCTACTTTCAGTTTTATTTGGATATATTTGAATTACAAAAGGAACTTCAAAAGGACCTTATTGTTGCAATGTGAAGCTTGTCTACTATTGTTTCTTTAAAGAAATACCCTGCGTAATAAAGAATACTTAATTATATTACAATTGCATTAAGGGAAACAAAAATGACGGTCAATCGTTTCTGTTCATCTTATTATCGCTGTCATTTTACTCCCGATGGCTTCTAATTATTTCATCACAAGCTGATTAAAGCGTATAAAATATTAAACTTGGTTTTATCCAGCACTAAGTGGTACTTAGCTCACAACTTGCCACATAGCGCACATTCGAAGATTTCAAAAATAGTGCAAAACTAAAAACAAGAAAATGAAAATTATGAAAATATAAAGTTATTAAGTTTTTTAAAGGATTATGATGAAAAGGGAAGACAAAAAGTGGAAGGAAAAAGGGTAAAAAGAAAACGAGAAGGAAAGAAATTAAGGAAAAGAGAGAGAGGGAAGGAAAGACGAGGCTGCAACAAGGGAGAAGAAAGAAAAGGAAAAGGCAGGGAAGGCAAAGGACGAAAAGGAGGCGACGGCGAAGGAGGCTTCAAGGATTGATTGACTGACTGATTATTCCGGGCGCGTCAACAAGTCATTAGGGGGAAGTCATTAGTCCCGTAAGTGTAGTGTATGTTTTTCCTCGGAAGGTGGAGGGGATCTTCCCCCGCTGAGTGCTGAGATCCGGCGACGACCTATCCTGGATAAGCTCTAAGCTCCCGACCCGTCTCCCGGCACGTATGCTAGTGTATAGTGCATGTAAGTTTTTTTGTATGTGTGTGTGTGTGTGTGTGTGTGTGAAAGAGTGAGGATAGGACAAGGAAGTGGAAAAGAAAGATCGCGCGCGATCCGTTAGTGTCCTGCTCCGGCATTCGCCTGGTATTAATGGGAGAAATTACGGAAAAGTGCCAATGAGAGCAGCCCGACGGGATGGAAGCCTAGCACCTCCAGGTCAGAGGCACTGCGGTGACATGAGTTGAGCCCCCTCTCCCGGTCGGAGGAGGAGGAGGAGGAGGAGGAGGAGGAGGAGGCAGCGGCAAGCGGCGCGGCAGGCGAAGGAAGAGTTCCCTGACTCTTCCCCCACTCCGCGGCGGGCGGGGGCGGGGGCGGGGCGGGAGGCGGCGGCGCCTGCGCCCTCCGGCTCAGTGCGATCGAGGGCGCCGCGGCCGTCGCCTGCCACAGCGGAGTGGAGCGGAGCGCACCGCGCGCGCCCCGCCCCGCCCCTCCCCGCCACGCCCCGCCCACCGCTGCCAGCCGCCGCCGCCGCCGCCGCCGTCGCTAGGAAAAGGTTGGTCGCAAGCGCCCCCTCCGCCATCTTCTGGACCCCTTCGGTTTCTTTACCGGTGTTCTCCGACCTCCCCAAGGAAGAACTTCTCTGGGTAATGTGTCACGACGCAGGCTTGGCCAGCTGTTCGGGAATCGCCCGACCGCGTCCCGCTGTCATTTCTCCCTCAGCCTCGCAACCCCTTTCGCTTTTCGCTACCTGAGAAGGCATTGCCCGACTGCATCCCTTCTCGTTCATTCAGTGTGTTGGATGTAGGAAACATTTTTTGTTAAGTTTTCATTCATAAGTAGCGCATGTAGATGTTATCGCATCAGCCCAGAGAAAACTTCGAACACACGTGAACATGGGAGAATGTTCCAAACTGTGTATGTTTAAAACAGCAGGGTAAGATGATGTTCGTGATAGGAGGTATCGAGTTTTATTTACACACACTTTTAAGTCTGTTTTTCAACGTTGCCAGTGCTCTAAAAGGACGTGCAAATGTTTCTTGATAACAGACAGAAGTGAATAAATTATAATCTATTAATGTGATTCTATGCAGACCACGGAAACCTTACAGGTTAATCCTTATACTACAAATCAATCCTTATACTAAGGAGGAAAACAACGGGATACGGTCGGGCTATGACTTTTTGAGGAGGTAGGTGGCCTAGGAAAAGTTGACTGTACGATCCAGTCGGTATTCGCCCAGCTGTTCATTTCTCAAACTAACTTTCATAGATGGGTCACTAAATTGCAAGTTTGATGTCGGCAATACAAGTCATTCGGCGAATTTTTATAGATGTTAAAAGTCAATTTTATCCTAAGCAAACAAAATCTCTAATCAGACTAAACAAATACTACATATGATTAAATTTAATTAATTTCTTTAATTTTGAAATCAACGGACCAGAAAAAATGTGATAAACCACATTTCGACATTACAGTCTCAGCAGTCTCAGATTTACCCGTAAATATATAAAAGGGATCTATACTTTTTGTAAACGCAAGTCAATTTGACTGTGTTAATTTCCTCATAATATCATCTTACGACGTTAGAGAAGCTTCCAGAAAATGATATTTTCTACCCTCCAGAAATAATTAATTTCTCCGATTTTTAAATAGTGCCCCTTTAATTAAAGCTTTACAGGTTACGCTTTCAAAGGTCGAGTGTTTGAAAGTGTGAGCATGAAATGCATTTCAGAGAACAATGAAAGGAAGTATTCTGAATATGGAAGACATTACGCAAAGGTCTCGAATTCACTCTTCTCCAAAAATACAACTAGGTCTACTGGAAAATTCTAATGCACAACGACACTACACTTTAACATACACAGTGCGCACCCAAAGGGGGGAGGGCATATGAGGCTTCAGCCCCACCTCCATCCAATGATACATATTCAAATATACAGTTTTTACTATTTTTTTTAACAAATCTACTGACGAAAGCCATTCAATTTATCAATTGTTGACGTTATAAATATCAAGAAAAAATAAACAAATAAATATTTATTTTATATTCACCCAGTTGGCTTGACACTACACCTAAAGCCCCCCTCCCCCCCCCCCCCGAGAAAAATCATGGGTCCACCTATGAATATGCATTCAATTTTTGACACTCAGAAACATCGTTACGGACGGAGGACAAAAACAGACTGCGTGGTCATCAGGAAATGTATGCTAGCTGATCAATTATATAATCAGCGCAAATAAAAACTGCACTAGAAATTATACTTAGTTCATACAAATCTATTTCAGACATTTTTGAAATTAAATTCTGCCAACCAAAGAAGTATAGCAACTTTCGGCAATACGAAGTATGTGTTAACAATTGAAAATACGCGTGGTTTAAGACATTTTTTTCTGGTAAAATGCCGTAATTGTTTATTAGCACAGAATGTGTGTGTCCACGATAAACGCTGACCTTTAAGTTGGCTGTGATTCATACGCCTAGGAAACCAATTGCATATGTTCACTGCCTGTTACGTCAGAATGTTATCAGCAAAAGACGTTGCTTAAGAATGGAATGGAAAAGCATGTACGAAGTATCAAATGTTGCGTGGTTCACACGAGAGCGATATCTCCGAAGCGAGGTGCGCAAAGCGACGCGGAAAGCTTCCCACCGGTCGTTCCGCGAGGGAGGGGCGGCCTGCATGGGAAGATGGGCGCAGGAGGGGTGGCGAAGGCAGTTGCTGTCGATGACACACCTTGGTGTGCACGTGTGAAAAATTGTCTGCCAGAAAGGCGCAGGCCTCACTTTACGTCTATGCATACTTCGGAAGCTGCTGTGTTGATACTGTACTTGGTTGCAGAGTGCGATTTGACACGGGGAATCCGGAATCTCCCTCCCCCAGCCAGAGATTATGACACCTGCTGTTAAAGTATTCTTCTGTTCCCATAAGATATCATACTAATCCTAATTAAGTGCCGCATTTATTATTTCAACACTTTGAGATGTTCGTATAAAACAACGCAAATCAAAGGTTTTTTAAAAAATCTTCAAGCGCATTGTTAGGTTTTATTCAGACCGCGCTACGTAAATGAAATGGCGTTTTTTCCACTGGTCAATTCGGCAATTACCCCTCCAACACCCGGAGAAAACGGTCAATTTGCACCCTGCACGGTGCTGACACGTCAAAGTATACATACGCCCTACGAATATAGAGCATTATTTAAAGGGTTATCTTTTACTCCGGGGACCAAACACAACTTTTGTCTTCTAGCGAACTTCAAAGACATTAAAATAGACTGAAATGCACGCAAACTTCCACGATTAATGACAATCACAAACGAAGTGTCTCAGACGACACTCAGTGTGGCCGAGCCCCTGTCGTAGCAGGAGCGATCAGAGCGCTAACTTGGGCGTCGAAAGCGACCTCTTGCGCAGCGTGTGAGACGGAAAGAAGGCCGGTGACCGCGGCGCGGCGCCTCCGACCCGCTTGCGACATCATCATGGCGGCCACGCGCACGCCACTTCTCTTCGCTATTCAAACGTTTTGTTGTTTTTTTTTCTTCAGGGTGGGTATTCGATCGCGCGCTATTTCAAACTTGGTTTTTAGAATTCCACTTTTAGAAACAGCTGTCTATTTATCAAAGGCGTCCTCAAATATTACTCAAACTACTTATTAAAACATTTCAACCGGAGAACAAGCACACGAATCTAGTACTGAAAATTCAGTAAGTCATAAAAGAACGTTATACAGTTTTTAATGAACTCGTAATCGAGAACAATTCTAAACATTTAATTCCATTCTGGCTTCTCGATTGTCCCCAAAAGCACTTCCTCAAGCACGTACGTACGTCTTGGCAAGGGTAGTCCCTGGTGTGCAGCTAAAATGAACGTGAGAAAAATGTGGTGGCGCGAGAGGGCGACACTTTCTTCTCAGTATTCTTATAGTCCGCAGGATCTTGGCCCAAAACCCCTTCTGTACGTACTTTTTACGCGTTTCGCAAAATAAGTAAAAGTTGTCCCAGCCATACGGTAAAAGTCTTACTTTAAGGCAACTTATTAATTTTAAAGAATTACAGATGTTACATTTTTTAACCTCCCACGCGATGTTCATATTTACTTACTGATATATTTCAGGAACGAAATAATAAACAAAAAGGTTACACAAACTCTCTAATAAAGTTTCTCGAAATTTTAATAGATTTCGCTTTCGCTAGATAGGAAAATGGCACAAATATTCAAAATTGTTCAAACTTAAAAATTTACTGAAAAGTAGCTCTAAATGTTTCATTATTTTTCTTTCGCAACGACATAATACTTTATATTATATTCATATTTCGAGTAAAATACTAGAGGCACATACTAAAAAGTTATAAAAAGCCAGAAAAACAACGAGATCTTAGCTTGAAAAAGTTAATGCACGAGTGTAGGGATTGCACTACGTAAAACAGGACAAGTACACGGACAATGTTCCCAAAGCATCGATTTTATGTCGAATCTTTCAGATGTAGGACAGATTCAGGTTTGACGTTTGATTTTACTTGTTAAAACAGATATTGGATATTATGTGTTCTTAAAATAGTATGGTGAAAATAGTTCGGAGATCGTTTAAATAATGGTACAACAGTATGCTTAACAACACAAGTATTGTTATTTTACACGACGGTTAGAGTGCGCTTCTTTGAGGATCTGTTGCACCGTTATTGTTGGTACTGTTTTATAGTTAAAGAGTACCAGGTTCGGAAAGAACTCTGCCTCTCTACCTCTCGTGATGTCATTACCTTCCCTCCGCCACATATGCACACCGGAAACGTCGATAAGGGCAGGTGGTCGAGCCCCCCCCCCCCCAATGACTGCAAATTCTGGTTGGCCTACATCCTTATCATGGGATGGTGGAACGAATGCGTACTCAGTTCTTGAGCGCATACAAGGGGCTTTTCGAGAGGCACCTGTCTTGCCCGTCGGGTCACGTAATTTCGAAAATTGCGCAAGTTCATTTATTCCTAATCTGACCTACATCTTTAATATCCAACTTAGAGATATTTTTTTCTTAACACAATATGTTCCTGAAAATGCTAGAGGCACATACTAAAAAGGTAACTAATTTCACAATTTTTTTTTTTCGAAATATTAGTTTTTTAGAATAATTTTGAATTAAATCGCGATACGTTTGTTGGGATTTACAACGCTTTATAGTAACTCTTGGGACGATCTCTGCAACTGCCTGTGGATAAGGCGGTAAAGCTCAAGCTTCAATCGGAAGGCAGTGCTTCGATTCTCATCTTTCCAGGAGAAAAAAATTGAAAATGTTTTCTTCGAGTAAACTAAAGTGTGATTGTAAATCTGATTTGTCGGATGGTGCAGTGAAAGATCGATTTCGTTAAAAGCTTTGAACTTTCGAAAACTGCAAACTCGAATTTCTCGCGTTTCTTTTGCTGAAGGAAATTTTCAAGATTGGTGAAGAATTAATAAGATGCAATTTGCAATATAATATAACGAATTCGTTACAGATAATACGAGAACGTACTTTGTGGTGTTGTAACACCTCCAGTTTCTTACTGCCAAGAACACGCCGAGCACATCACCTACCGATTGTCAAACATAGTTAACGAATTCGACTTACAGAAGATATATCAGAATCTCTGAGACACGATCCGTCTGTTAGAAAGTGACACGACCGAACGATCGTCGCAAGATTTATTCTTGCGAAAGAAGTATATTTCGAAATTCCGAGAAGGGTTTCACGGATCTATTAGCATAGAAACCAAAGCTCACAGCACAATTCCCAAGCACGAGTCATCTCCGGACTTTGTAAGAATATTAGGGAATAGACTTTCTTTTTAATTTCCCGTATACATACGTACACACGGAGTAATACAAGTAGTATAGGGAAAGTTGTGTAATGCTGCGCGAAAAATCGGCGGTTTTTCGGCAGAAAAAAAATCATTGCCGGGCCGTGATAACAAAAACGTGGATAAATTCAGTTGCTAAATTAAGCAAAACATTCTCTAACACGTGGTGTAGCCAGAATCCCGTTTTGTGGGTCAAAAACCATAGACACGTCTCACACGAACAAAGATTATATTATTCTTTCTCTCAGGTTCTGTGCGCATTAGAAATATCATTTAATTTTATTAACCTTTTGATGTAATTCTCTACAAAATAAATCACATGTTTTTGTTTCTTAATTTGAAATCGTTATTTTCATCAATCTGAGAATTACATTTTATTTTAGCCTTCAACAATTGTTGTAGGTGGTGTATTTGTTATAACCACAATAATTATATTATTCCTGAGTGTATAAAAATATTATTTTTCAAATAGCATTATCTCGCTTTATCTTTAATGTACTGACGGGGCAATTGTGTTGTTTCTGCCAGAGCTGCCGACAGAAACTTTGACGTTCGCGAACGACTCGGTCAGTGCAAAACAACTTTCGTTTTCACGTTGAGAAAGGCGGCGCTCCCATTATCTCCATTTTCTTGTTGAGCATCTTCGGCATCTGGGCAAAAGCCTTATTGCAATGCGACCATGAGAAGAGCACCGCAAAGCGGGAGAGGGGGGGAGGGGAGGGGAGGGGGCGGCAGTTTGGCGCTTACATCCACTTTGTTAACGCAAACGCTCGCGCAGCGCAGCTCAGCTCAGGGCGCCGACGCGTCGCGACGTGCGGGTTTCACCAGCAGGCGCTCGCGACCGCTCGTAAGCGCTACCGCGTGAAAGACATAGCTGGAACTGCTCAGAACAACAGCTAGCCGGGATCGTCGCAGTATTAGGTGAGGTAGGGTGTGGGAAACTGAAGAACAACATTTCACCGAAAGAAGAAACTTTTATATTTATTTTTTTATACCACAAACAACACTGAGCACAAAGCTGCGTAGCATTCTGAAGTAGATCTGAACATTGCATTCCTACTTCGAGCCCAAAACGTCTCCCCTCGATGCTTCTACAAGGTTCAGTGATGCAAGTGAAGATGAAATCACTGAAATTCAGTTGTGTAAAATAAAGGAGACCGAAATACACTGTGACCAAATACTATAGAGACAATACAGGACAGTTCCCCGTTTTTCCACGCAACCGATGGAAACAAGTTCCCACTAGCGATCCTAGTGTCAGAACCTGGTAATGTAGCGCCAAATAGAAATGTCAATGTGATTCTTACGGAAGAAACAAATATTTTTTAATCTACCTAACGAAATAAGACTTATTTTTACCTACTCTCGCTGTGATTTAATTTTATTGAAGGGCTCAAATTACGGAGAATTATAATGTACAATGTGTTATAATGGACATGAGAACATTGAACATTTAATGAACATATAATTAACATTATTTTCACGAATAAAGTTACAAAGTATTGAAAGAGCAGTATTGTAAAATATGTTTTCCAGAAATCGACCAGAAAGACAATAAAATGAAAAGAAATCAAGAAGACAACAAACACCAACAGGGCACTGAGGTTAGGGTGTAAGAGTTATTACCAGGTTCTGCCACCAGATGGATGTTTCTCGATATATCGCGAAGTGTCCTGTATTGTCTTTATAGTATTTGCTGTGACGTCGGGAAATGGGCCTAGAAAGGCGCGCGATTTGAATTTCCAGTGAGTGTCATTAACGGTGTGAATAAGCGGCGTCTCATCGTGAAGTCATTGAGCTTCATTCGAGGAAACGTAACTCTAAACTTGATCACGTCACTACTCGCAGCAGATTGAAACGTTCAAAATAGCTTTCCCAAAATAATAATAATAATAATAATAATAATAATAATACCCACAGGGCTAACAACCCTGGTGTGTAAAAATGGATTCGGCATATAAGTGCTGATCCCCCCCCGAAGAGAGAATATGACTGGGCCTCAATGGGTAGAAGTGGCGTGTTCGCGTGGTCCTAGAATGGCCAATTCAAGACCAAGTAATAATAATAATAATAATAATAATAATAATAATAATAATAATAATAATAATAATAATAATAATGACTGGGAGTGTGCTTACTTGAACGCAACCCTTATTACGTATATGTTACTGCGGCTGCCTACCACATTTGGTTACAGGCGCAGGGCTCACGCAAATTTGCCAACTTGTACAATCCTGAATTACTGTTGTAACCAACGTTCGTGACATTGACAAAATTAATATTCATTGCAATAAGAAATATCCTATTTGCACTTAACAAAAATTGCCATTGCCAATGGCCAGAGAGGAAACTGACGAGTGGCTTTGTGAACCATTAGCATTGTACAAATGTTCGAAGTATTTTGGCTGAAATAATACAATTTAAGCTGAAATGAATTCAAATAATTGAGCATACTTTGTATCAATACTAATCCTGCAAATTTATATTTATCATCCGCGATTCTTTGAAGAAACGGCTAAAAGTATCATCCCTCATAAAAAGCGAATAAAAGCCTTGCAGCCAATAAAGGAACCGGACGAGAAACTGAGAGGCAGCACAACAGAAGACCTCTCGCGAGTATGTGGCAACCGCGAAGTACACAGGCAGCGTTTAGCCAATTACATTACTTAGAGTTAATCACGTAATTACTAACTATAACTCTTCTATCCACTGCTCTCTGTTCTTCAAAGTGAACACCTTGAAGTCTATCCTTCAAATGGAAAGAGGCAAAATAACTTTACAGAAGTTATTTCTAGATATTTGAGAGGATACGTCATTTGATTATGTGATTCATTAGGTTTTTAATAATAATTTGTTATGTAATGCTCTTATCTCATTAATTAACTAACGTCATTATCGGACGTAAATATCTTTTGAATTATAGGCAAGAAGATAGCATTAGCTTTAAGAATCGCGACCGTTTTCTCATTGAGCTTCCATCGCCAACTCTCCCGGAACGAATTACCGTTGCCCAATTGTCATGGAACGCCATGAAGTGACAGAACTCAAATTCCTTTTTGCATATGTGAGGTATTCATAGACACTTCGGCCTGGCCTATTCTAACACACGTCGCGGAAATGAGCACTCGCTCGTCAGCATTCCTATGAGCATTTTTTCGTGAGACAAACACACTGTAACGTGAGTGGATGCAAGCAACAAGGAAGAAAACTTCAACGAAGCATTTTCGAAACAGGAAATAATTGAAGACTTTTTTTTAGAGCAAGACACTTCCAAACGCTTTGTTACGCACTGTTATTTCTCAAACTTTTCCCAACGAGAAGCGATTTTGTTTCGTCTTGAAATGTCTCGACATTCTTTGGGCAAAATTAACTGGTAGCGTTTAAATCGATTAGAGAATCCCACATTACTAGCTCTACCAGCACGATCCGACCTGCGATTCACGCGCAATTCGCAAACCAATCGCCGGACAGTGGTATCTGATGAGCAGGGCCCGATTCTGATGACAAGTTGTCTTTTCACTGGTGCATTCTAGACGTAGCTAACTTTTAAATGCATGTTTATCATGACATTTAGGTGATAGAAATGCATAGTTATTGGGTCATTTTTTGTTATTTTTCATTTTCAGTTGTTTTTTTTTTACCTTTCCGTGATTTGCCATTTTACGCACTTTATTTGTTTTTCGTGTTTTTGTTAGTGTGTTTCATGAATTTACAATGACACACTAAACAAAGTTTTATTGTATCATCAGTTCATGATGAAATTCATTACTGCAGTGGTCTCTGAATCTGTTATTCGAACTCTGAAAATTACACGGATTACTTCCTCGACCTTTCAATACTGACGGTTGGAAGACTGGATCTAAGTATTACATTTCCTCCTAAATTAAAAACTTAATATTTATGTAAATTGTTAAATTGATTAATTGAGAAAACATTTCTATAAACATTTTTGAAACTTTTTAAAATATTGTGTTATTTTCCCTTCCTTTTCAAGTCATTTTCCTCTTGTTTTTAAGTCATTTTATAGGTAATTTTCAAAGAATTTCATTTTTAAGAATCCGAGCCTTGCTGATCAGCTGTTAACAATCCAGGCGCCCCGCCGCGCTGCATTCCCTCTGGAAGGGGGAGTGTGCGGTGCGCGAGGCGGGGGGGGGGGGAGGCAGGGCCAGCGCGCCAGTTGGCGTCTCCGAAGCCGGCCTTCGCCCCCGCCCCCGCCCCCGCTGCGGCCGGGCCGGAAGTGGTCGTTAGGGCGTGAAACCCAATCGGGGCGATGCCAGACGGGGTTTTCACGGCCTGGGCGGACGAAACCTCTGCTCGCTTCCGCCCTTGCTTTCTCTTGAAAAACGTCTCCGAGGTACCTGCGCCGAAAGAGTCAACGGAAACTCAACCTTCGAAGAGGAATTCTCGCTTCATTTCACATTCAATTGGCTAACTAATAACATTTTCCAACCAACTCATGGTAACTGGCAATGGATCTTTAAATGAACGCGTCTTTTGCGCATGCGCTGGCTCCACTGGCGTTCTCCCGCGCCGGCCGTCGCAGCGCGCAGAACCAACAATCGCGGATTCGTATCCGCGAAAAGCACAAGTTACCTCTTGGTAACATAGCAAATAAGCACAAGCACGTCAGCCAACTGCCATTACCGGCGCAGGTGTCTCGGGGCATCAACTGATGTCTCTGCAGCGCTCCGGAACGGAACGACCGAAGGTTCCAGTCCCGACGGTGGCAGGATTTTCGACACTAGCTAGATAGCTGCTAGATTAAGTTCAGTCGCAGTATGATGGAGAATTCTAGCGGCCGGCTGCTCTGATCGGTACTTTTCCGTGGTTTCCCCGATCAACGCCAGGAGAATTCCGGAGCAGTACCCTAACAAATGAGCCACGGACCGCGCGCTTTCTTTCCTTGCTCTTCCTTGTCCTATCCTCACCCCCTTACGGACACGACCAGCGACGTCGCGAGAGCAGTCAGCAGCGCAGAGCCTGTCGCGACAGGAGCGGAGGCGCTGGCGGGAGGCACCTGGATAGGGAGCATCCCGCTAGTCTACAGCACCACATCTCCCCCCCCCCCCAGAGAGGGAAGACCGTCGCTACCTTTCGCGATAAAACATGCACCACACTTACGGGATTAAGAACCTTCGCCGTTCACTTGCCCGGAAACAGGTAACGAAATAGTTAATTCCTCCATCAATCAACCCGTCATAAATAGCATTCCCACCCGCGCTCTTTGGGCTGTGTCCGTGGCGCCGCGTCGCGTCGCGTCGTGCGCGCAAGGGCGCTCGGCAACCGCATTGCCAGCCGCCGCTGCGGGCCATTTGAGGCGGCGGCGCGCGGGGCCGCTGCAGCAGCAGCAGCTGCGCCTTACGTAAGCTGCGACGCGACGCGACGGCACGGCGGCGCCTGCGAGCGCTCGCCACGGGCGCACCTCACCCGTTCGCTCCGGCCGAGAGGCGAGGCGGGTGTGCTTGGCGTTGGGCTTGTTTCTTCTTTCTGAATGTGTGTTTTCATATATACATAAATGCTTACAGCAGTGTTTTGTGGGTGAACGCGATGTTTGCAATAATAGGCGTGAAACATACGTACCCTGTTTGAAGTGGAAAAAACAGCATAAAAACAAAAGTAAAATATACAACTTCACAATGCAATGAAGAATGACAGTTACTACGCTGTTCTGCTAACCGGATTTTCCTCAAACACATTAAAATTTTTTTTTAAAAAAAGGATGTCCTGCAGTGTAAATAACGTTTTATCTCAACAACTCAACATCAAACCATCTTGAAAAGTGTTTCGAAGCGTAGAAGTTAGAAGCGAGAGGCACAGAAAGAAAATCGTTTAACAGCAATAGAAGCTTTCCAACTTGGGAGTCTCTTTAATCGTGTGCTTGGGAGCCGGTCCTGGGCGGGCGGGAGGGCGGGGCAGGGGCAGCGTGCGCCGCTGCGATCCCTCTACCTGCGCCGTGACTCAGGAGCGCAGAGTGCCGATCGCCTGACTCGCGTCCGTCCCCGCCCCCTCCCAGGGAGTGCTTTGACGATGAGGCACGGCAGCGGCGCGCGCTCACGCCGCGAAACACTCGCTCCTTTCTCCGAGAAGGCCGCATGATTTACTATCCGCTGATTGGGTTCGATTGTATTCTAACTAACGGGTCAGTGTAGAGCGGTTATAATCTATTTATCCATGGCCAAGGGTTCTCATAGTATTCTCACGCCGATAATATTTACTCTAATTTCACTGCCAGTAACTGCACTCTTCTCGTAGACGGTGCAAAACGGTATGCTGTCGCTATATGGCCTATGTTACGCACTCCGAAATCTCTAAACAATGATGACAATTATAATGATAAAGGAGAAACACGCAAAACGAAAAAACGTCCTAAAAATACTCTACAAACCTAGCATCTACTGCTACAAACTCAACACTCTTGCGTCCTGACACTCGTTTCACAGGTGAGCACCACCTGTTTTGTCTTATTCATGTTTCTCTGGTCGTTATTACATTCAAGAGAACTCGTAGTATCTATACCTGATGTGAATGCCTTCTTTAGTACAGAATTCAAACATCTTATGCAATATCGAATATTGTACATTAATATTATAAGCTTAAAATAGATAATTTACATGGAAATTGCTACATACTCAAACTTTCCATCAGCCAATTTTCCATCCTGTATACTCAAACTTTCCGTCAGCTGAATGGACGAAATTCATACGTTTAAGTTTGCACGGAGTTTCATACAATTGCAGATATATTTTGAAAATAAGGCAAGAGGTATATTGGTAATAAAATGCACAAAGATAGTGATGCAGAAACAGCCATTTCGAACTTTTAGAATTCTTAACGTTATATCAATCTTCCAGAGCTAAGTTTTTATATTAAGTTTAAAGATTTTATACTAAGAACGAATCTGCACAAGTTTAAGAGACATATCCACCACGGAATATTATCGAAAGAGGAGAGAGCTTAAACGAGTTGAAAAAAGAGAACTTTAAGGACAATGTTTTTCCGTCGACACATTTTCTTGTGACAAACGTAGTAACACACTGTGGCAATACAATGTGTGCAACATTGTGCTTCCGCATTGCATTTCCGAAATTCGTTCTGCAGAACAAGTGCATATCGCTGCGGCTGTTGAGACCGGAGTTGCAGGGCAAAAGAACCTGGGCCCCGTCACTGCGACTAGAGTCCCTAGATATAAAGAGTAGCGCAACCGCCGCCATTTAATATCCTCTCATCCGAAAGCCCCTCCAGGCAACAATCAGAATTCGAAGGGAAACTGTAACAATTGGTGACGTTATGGAGATTTTCAAGAAACTCAATATTGATTTGGGATACATTCATGGTTCTCAACATACAGAATATTTCACAGTTCTAATTCTTTTAGCAATTGGATATAAAATGGCGGGATAGGTGGAACAATGGAATGCGCTACTCTCTGTATCTAGGGACACTAACTGCGACTGGAGGCAAGCGCCGCGCCGCGCCGCAACGCGCAAGTCAAAGCGAGGCGACCGATGGCCGCACAAAGCCCCAAGGATGTCGCAGCGGGACAATGGCAACGCTCAATGCGAACGCGGGGCGTCGCCGGCGCGGGGGGGGGGGGCGATGCGGGGGCGACGCGAGGCTCCGGGAGCGGCTGCCCAGGCCGACTTTCAGGCCACTCCTCCACTGATGCTTCAGGCCACGTCAACTGATATGGACATTAGACCCGTGGTGAATGTTTTAAGGCGGCTCCGCACATTCGCTATTCGGCGAGTAGGGAGCAACCGCTCGCCGAATCCCAAGTAATGTGGATGGGTCGCTTGCTATTTGCCGAGTGACGAACATTCGGCGCTCGCCCTACCCGCCGCGTGTCGGTCTTTTAAGGCGGCTCCACGCATTCGCTATACGGCGAACAGCGAGCAACCGCTGGCCGAATCCCGAGTAGTGTGGATGGGTCGCTTGCTATTTGCCGAGTGACGAACATTCGGCGCTCGCCCTACCCGCCGCGTGTCGGTCTTTTGGACACATCAAAGCAAGCGAACACATCAGCCGAGCGTATCAGCTGCTGGGCATTGTGCGAGCAATAGCTCTCTGCTCGGCGAATGCCGAATATGTGGACCAGCTTTGGCGAATGGCGAATGTCTGAAGCTGCCTTTACATGAAGGCGGCTCCGCACATTCGCTATTCGGCGAACAGCGAGCAACCGCTGGCCGGATCCCGAGTAGCGTGGATAGGTCGCTTGCTATTTGCCCAGTGACGAACATTCGGCGCTCGCCCTACCCACCGCGTGTCGGTCTTTTGGACACATCAAAGGGAGCGAACATTCACCAAACACGTCAGCTGGTCGGGATGGGGCGAGCAATAGCTCGCTGCTAGGCGAATGCCGAATGTGTGGGGCCGCCTTTAGAGCGGGAGGTGGGCTGAAGGGTGAGGTCTCGTCGGCTTGCAGAGGATTTCCCCTTCAGGTGTCTCCTGCAAAGGGGCACCGGGTGTGATCATGCATGTGTATATGTGTTTAAGGGGAGGTGATAGGACACGCAAGAGGGAGTAAAGAGGGCGCGCTGTCCGGGGACCGCTTATTGGCACACTGCTCGGGTAAACTACCGCAACCGGCCGCTAGAATTCTCCTCCAGTCAGAAGCTGAGTTCGACCTACCCATCTAGCTGGAGTAGAAAATCCGCTACCTGCGGGACTCGAACCTAGGAACTTCCGGTCCCACTCCCAGCGGATACGACGGCAATGCTGGCTCTGAGGTAACTCAACGAAACCCCTTCTCTGATTTGTCGGGGGTCGTCTTCCGCGCGGAGAGGGGCAGATCTCCGCGCCGCTGCTTCCGCCGCCGGCACGTGCACGCCCACCAAATGACTCGGACACGCCTCCAAATGACTCGGACAGGTCCACGAACATTCTTTTCAATTGAATTAATGCCTTATTTTACGAGACTGAGTCCACGAGGCCTGCTCTTCCGTCTGACCACACAAATTTCGCTAGGCTCCTTTCACCAACTAGCGGAGACAGAAGGTATTCCATGGGCGACGAAACAGGCGATTTTCAATTTTGCCCAGAGGCGTCATTTAGGCTTGAGGATCTTTTACATGTGGTAAATCTACTAACATGGGACAGCCGGCTTTACTTCCCCTCCGAAGGAAGGCGTACGAAGGATTTTTTAACCCCTATAATCCATGGCTTCCATCGGGTTTGATCCTGCGAACTTGGGTATAACAGTCCTATACGCTGTTACACCATCGCAGCCACCACCAATTCTACCTCTAATTTGTGGCGAAACAACAAAATTTTGCGCTCATAAACGCTAATTTGTAGCGTGCAGGTCGACCCAAGAAGCGCCACGCAGCCACGCTCGTTCTATGAACTACCTGAAAGTGGGTAATCAGTTAATGACGGGCAAAAGGAACCATCTGTGTGGTGCTAACGCCTGGAAGCACCGGACGAGCGGACCGTGCGTCACCGCGCCAGCCACGCACGCCACACACGCCAACCACCGCCCGAACTAGAACACACGCTGAAGATTACATCTCCGACGCACGTGCTTCGCCAACCAACACGAGATGTCACAACCCGTAGCTCTCGATTCGTGGCCCGACGACTCAGCGCGGGCGTTTTTTAACGCTACCGAGGAGCGACATTTTTTTTCTTTTAGAAAATGTCCTAGTCATTTTGAGAACTTTGGCTGCGCTAACTTGCTGGACTTCCAGGCCGCCCGCTTACTGCCTCTGGCACCTGCAGGGAAAAGCGATCCCAGTGGGGGGTACTTGGGGTAGGCAAGGTAGGTGCTGCCTACCCTGATGAACTCATGTAGTATACTAGTTTAATATATTCCACATAAAATGCAATTTAAATGTTTTTTTAGTTTTCGTCGGTATTTTTCAAGTGGAAATATGAAATGAAAATTTATTTTTGTCGTACGTGCTCTTCATAACTTTACCCTCGCGATCAGACTACTTTTCTCTCTTTGCGCATCCTCTTGCCTCCTCCCATTATCTTTCATTTTCTTCGCTCTCCGTCTCCGGATCAGCCAGAGTTCTGTAATCCGTTTTGCCTTCTGTTCAAGAGTCACCATTGATTAATCTCTTTCGGCAGTATCCTAACGGCACAAAAAATGCCGAGATGTACGCAAGCGCTGGCCGAAAGAAACGGTTCTGCGTTGTGTCATTTTAGAACAATTGGTGAAGCTGTGACTCAACGACTGACCGGAAAAACCGGACACACCCGGAAAATTCACCCATGATCTCACTTTGTTTACGATCATTTGTAATCTCGAAGAGTGGAGTTCAAATAATGGGCCACAGACGGGCCAAGCAAAAGTTGTATTAAACACATTTTTCTTCATACGACCCATACTAAACTACGTACTAGACTCACATTTTTAATAGAGATGCGTCGATTATACTTGAGGATATGAAACTATGTTTACTTACGTCGGTTGCGTAATGTTTGGCTTCTTGCGGAGAATATCACCCCCCCCCGCGCGCAATAGCACTGCAGAATTTGCATACAACTTGCAAAAAGAACAGAATAAAAAGCATGGAGGGATGTTGTAGTAGTGCATTTAGTGGTAGCGGCTGTATATTCCATCACCTTCCACAGTAAGAGCAAACTTGACCAGGCAAAGAGAGGCCCAATTAACGGGACAGCAGATCCAGTCATGCGAAAGGGTAGAGAAAAGCAGTTTAATTACTTACAAAATGTAGGTGATTATTGAGAATTTTGACAACATTTTGTCTCGTGTTAATGTATAGTGAGGTGTAGCAACTGCTTTACTTTCTGTTCTACGTAACATTTAATCTGATTCCAAACTAGTGCGCTGATAGTTTGAAGAAAATCACAGACAGTACAATTCTGGCAGTAAATACAATACTTATTATCATCGTACAATTAAAAATGTAATAAATGATTTTTGCAGCAGAGGGGTCTAGGCTTAGTTGTGTTTCTTGGTCAAATAAAAGATTGTTTTCATTATTTGTTGGTGTTTGCGTGCCTGTGCACGAGTCTGAGTTTGGGCTCGTTCCTGTGGACTGTATTTGTTTTCAGCCATGGACTGTATTTGTGGACGAGTGTATTGATCAGATGAAACGATTTTTAATGCATTCTGACAACACTAGTGAGTCGAGTAGCTAGCGCTGGTGCCATTCGGAGAAGGAGGAGTGGGGAACGGAGGGAAGTAGGGAACGAGTAGGACATGTCCCGAGATCATCTTTGTTCAACCAAAGCACTTGTCAAGGATATTGTCGTCCCACGACAACCATACCGCAACGGGAAGGAGATGTTTTGCGAAAGTCAATAGCAACGATTGGTCCCGCCCCTAGAGAGAGAAGCTGTCAGTGGGCTCGCTTGATCGTCGAGAGCGGCGCGCGAATGGCTTCTAGCCTCACCGCCGGCCCCCGCTCCCCGGCCGGTCGCCGCTCCCCCGCGCCGCCACGGGGCTATGCAGGCAGCATTGGCGACAGCGCAGAGGTGCGCTGCGCCGCGCTGCACCGCGGCGGCGGCGGCGGCCGGCCGGTCAGGCGCTCTCCTGCCGCCACCCCCCTCCCCCTCCCCCACCGCCTCCACGGCTGCATTCCTTCGCCGCCGCCGCCGCCGCACCTCACGACCGATCGCGCGGCGCTGGCAGCGGCCGCTGTCTACCTGGCGACCTACCCGCCCGCCCGCGCGCCTGCCTGCCTGCCTGCGCTTGCGGCCGCGCGCCGGGCCCTGGCGGAGACGGAGGCCAGCGGCGCCACAAGGGCGGGGCAGGTGGTTCGCACGCTCCACATGCTTTTGGCGCACTTTTGCGTTACCAACTTTCGTACACCAGGGAATAACTCCTTCACTTCCCACTCACAACCTATGAAATTTAGAGACTGTTCGAAAATTCCCATCACTTCTTTTGTTTCATCATCGTCTTGTTAGGCTTCTATTATAGATTTACTCGAGCGGCATGAGCCCTAGACCTTTGGCAGAAATTTTGAACATTTCTCTTGAGGAGGGATGTCATTCCCCGATCTTATAAGAGATTCGCAATCTTATAAGCGATTCAATTGCGATTATGTAAAGAAGAAAAAACAATTTCATTGCAGATACAACAAAATGGGTCAAACCGGATCTCAAAGCTTCTGGCTACTTTCATTATATAAATGTAATGAATTATTTGTAGTGATTGTCCCTGAACGAAGCTCATATGGTGCTTATGATTAATTCATACGGTTTCTAACTATTGAATTTACGTTGAAAAGTAGCGAAATCTCCCAAAGATATTACCCCATCACTCCCCTCGCCCACGCACTCTCGTCGGGAACGTGACTAGCCCCTGCTACATCGCCCACTTCCACGCACGGGCGCCGCAATGCAGGCGTCGGCGACGGCGGATGTGGGCGCGGTAGCAAAAAGCGTGTCAACCTGTAACCGTAAAAGCATCAGCGACCCAAGCTCTACGTCACATGTCAACAGGGGTCATGTTCACATTTAGTTCCCATCATGGTTCGTCACTAGCCAATGCCTCGCGTTGCGGTGGCGGTATGGTGGAGATGCAGTAGGACGACCGATCGATTTAAATAACAACTTGTGGGAAGCGGGGATGATAGACCACCAGGCTCAATAGCAAAAGCAAGAAGGTCAGAGCATCTGTCTCGAGTTGCATTTAAATGTCGAGCTGTAAAAATAACAAAGTTTGTCTTTTGCTTATCCGAGGGATTTGTTTCCCCACAATGCTCCCGTATTTTTATCAGTTCCCGAACCTATCAAAACTTATTCCGTCCTCGAAACGCGAAATTGCAACCGGACATTTCAGAGCGCCTCGCAAGGAGCGGTGAGAGCGAGAGCGGCGGCGGCGGCGGCGGCGGTCGGTGGCATGAGCCCACGGAGGCGGGGGTGGGGGTGGGAGGGAGGGAGGGAGGTTCCGCCCACGCCGCGCGCCGCACCTCTTCCGCGAACCGCCACTCGCGCTCCGCCCCGCCCACCGCCACCGCCGCCGCCGCCGCCGCCTCTCGCGTCTCATTCACGAAAAAGTGGAACCTCAGAATGAGAGGCGTTGTTAGGGTGGGGCAGGGGGGGGGGGGTCCGCCCCGGGTGTCACCATTTTAGAGGTGACGACAATTAGAAGCTTTTATATGTTTTGTGTAGATTATAGCACAGATTTTGATGAAATTATACATGTTTGCCACCCTTAAATCTGGAAAAGTGTTTTTATAAAAAGCATGCATTTGTTAATTCGTAATTCTTCGTTTTAGATTATTTAAAAAAATATACTTCAATTATTTTGAATTACATAGTTTATTAATGTATTATTAATAAATGTCATATGCAAATTGACTTGTATTTTTATTAAATAATGTATACACTCTTCGATTTATTACATTTAATTTATGGCGGAGGGTGAAACCATTAATTTTGCCCCGAGTGACACCAACTGAAGCTACGTCACTGCTTAGAATACACAGATTGACTTTTTGAGCTTCTGGGCTCGTCGACTGGCTTCAGTTGCACAAATGCCCGGCGTGGGGTAGTGTTCCTTTCCCGCTAGATCGTGAAGTCTGGGGCCGACCTACTTGTCCGCTTGTGAGGGGTTCCCCGGGTAACTCAGCCAGCGGGTCACCGGTCCACGCTAGGACAAGCTCGAACCTCCCGACTGCTCCCCCATACGTAGTGCATCTAAGTGTGCGTACGCGTGTATTTGTCTGTGTGTGTATGAAAGGGAGAGATGAGGAAGGACAGATCGCGCAGTCCTTGGCCCATTTTTACAGAACTGCTCGGAAATTCGCTTGGTATTGATCGGAGAAACCAAAGCAAAATACCGACCAGAGCAACTGTCCGCTACAATTCTCCAAGGACCG
The DNA here is from genome assembly GCA_031308135.1 of Acheta domesticus. NCBI lineage: Eukaryota > Metazoa > Arthropoda > Insecta > Orthoptera > Gryllidae > Acheta > Acheta domesticus. The sequence continues at coordinate 3,105,131 of JAHLJT010004567.1, read as the reverse complement.
AATCGACGTAGCTGTAGAACTGTCAAACACAAGTCAATTCACAGTTACTTGGACAAAGGCTACAGTAAACAGGCGTCTTGAAATCTAATCTCGCTGTGACGTAAGCTACGCACGTTTCGTCAAAAACCTTCTGCAACAATTTTTTTATGTGTTTCGCTGACACGCACACATAATATAATATATCCGTGATAAAGTTGAATAGCGACTATTTTGTACCGTGATCAAGTTGAATGGCGTTTTTTTTTGTTTATATAGTTGGCTTAGAGCAAACATATTGTTTATCCAGAATTCTTAGTTCAGAGAAAACCAAGCTTGAAAGTGTGCACGTAAATGTGTAGCTACTTACGGAGCGGCAATGTTTGCTTTCCGGAAAAAAGCAAGAACTCTCTTATATGCAGCTACAATCTGTGTTCACAACGTAGATATGAACGAGACATCTCCAAAAATCACATTCACTCAAAAACGACCGCGAGTGGACATAGACGTTTGTGAAGTAAGGCATCGATAAAGCAAATAGCATACGGAGAGCCAAGTCCGCCCGCCCCCTGCGATCTCTAGCCGCGCGCAGCCTCCTCACTTCCAGGAGGAGGGGGGGGGGCGCGGCGGCGGCGCCTTCCGCACATGCAGCCTGCGAACGCCGTCAGCCGACGCGACGACGCCGCGGCCCACGCTGCAGGCGCCGCGCCGGGCGGGCGGCGCGCCCGCCCCGAGCCCCCGTTTCAACGGCGATGGCACCCACAGGCGTATCGACGGCACGTGCCATGGGCGCCACTCACAAGGGGCGCTATTTGGAAAATATACGCTAGAGAAAATAACAAAAACCCTACATTGAAGTATACTGACACGGGCGCTAATTCTACGTTTGCCATGGGCGCCTGGATACCTAGATACGCCTCTGCTGGTACCCCCAAAAATCGATCGCCCACGTGACAATCGCCACCTTGGCTGCTCTGTTCACGGGTGAAGCAAAAGCACTCATCGTGCCTTGTCCGACAATGCTGGATAATATTACGCAATCATGTTTATAAGAAAGTTCTTTCAGAAAAAGATGTCTTACAGCATATTTGGTGATTTATTGTTCTCCAGTCAGTATTAAACGACTGAAATTAATAAAGAAAATAATTTCCAATATTCTTTAACTGGCAGCCCATAACGCTCTTGACATAATCTGAATACTGATATACATTAGTAAAGACGTCAACATCATTTATTACTTTAATTTCAGATACTATAATTATGATATATTAAATATTCCTGTTGTTATTACCATTTATAGCCTTACAACCTGAGAGCGAAGATCTTATATAAAATGCAAATGTTCAGGCAGTTCTTGCTGATGTTTCGTTTAGGATAATTCTGACAGTTTAGTTCTCTCAAATTGAATACATGAGATTTAGTGCATTGTTATAAATAACGCAAGAGGTTTTGGAGACTGAAACAAGCTATTAACCAAAATGTATTGAGAATTTTTTCAACAGTTTGCAGTTGTCTGCCTTGGAATAAATTTATTCACATTACACTAGACTGTACACAAAATGAATCTGCCTTGCGCTATTTTGAATTGCACATTGCAGTAGAGAAGGTGGGACTCGCTTTGATACAGATATACTACGTAACAGGGTATTTTTTGTAAGAATAAAAATACGAAATTGGTTTTACAGTTTCTTGAGCCATAGGCAAACCAACGCACATACTGACAAAACTGCAGTGGGCATCAATAAAGACCTAAACCGAACAATATGTGTACGACCATTCTCTCGGTACACGCTGACTGACAATTCAGGGCGCGTCAACTGTAAAGGTCATTATTTCCGTAAGTGTGGTGCATTTTTTCGCGGGATGAGGCCGAGTTCTTCCCCCACGTACGGCTAGATTCGGCGCCAATGGGTTTTCTGCAACCAGGTATCTCGCACCAGCGGGGCACCGCCCCAGCCGGCGGGATCCGTTCCCAGCTCCCGACTGGTCTCCCGGCGCGTGCGGTAGACACAGTATACGTCCAGCTGTTGAAGTGTCAGGGCCCAATTCCGGCCAAGGCGGAGGCAATCCGTGGCCGCTCAGTCGTTTCGAGCGAGCGCGGCACCGCTCGGAGGGCGACGACTTCCGGCGCGTGTTTCGGCGCGGCGGCGTGCGGGGCGGGGGGCGGGGCGGGGCGTGGCGGGGCGTGGCGGAGCGGGGGCGGGGGCGGGGGCGGGGGCGGGGCGGGGACGGGGCGGGGCGGGGTGGGGGCGGGGCGGGCAGCTGAGGACACGCGGCGGCAATTGCGGCAATTGGGTCCGCGCCGCGCGCTGTCCGCCCCTGACGCCGCGCGTCTCCCACGCCACATTGGGCTTGTTTGTGTGGGGCCGCCGCCGCCTCCTCTGCCCACCCCCTGGCTTCCTGGATTGATGTTTCCAAGCACATCAAATGCTCTGCTCGTTAGTCCCGCGAGTGATGCGAAATGTTTTTTCCCGTGGGGTGGAGGGTGAGATCCGGCGCCGGCCTACATGTCGGTTGGCGGGGATTCCCCCTCCATGGGCCATCGCTTCTGCCGGGACAAGCTCTAAGCTCTCTTCACGAGTGGAAGTGAAGCTTGCAAGTGTGTGAGTGTGTGTGTAGTATGAATGTAAGGGAAGAGGGCAGGACGTGGAAGAAGAAGCAAAGATTGCGCGCGATTCGTGGCCGGTTTATTAAGATACTGCTTCGGCATTCACCAGATGTTGATAAAAGAAGACTCGGAAGAGTCCGATTAGTGCCGATAGAATTCCCCCTCATACAGCGATTGAATTTGAACCAGTGCCCCCTCCCTGGTTCGGTTCGGTGTGCATTTCTGATGCGTAGCGGACACCAACCCTGCCAAAATTTAAAACGAAATAAAATTAACTTGGTACGGTGATATTCTGATATTTGTGTTGTGGCCAAGTAAATTACGAAACGTGAATGGAGAGCGGATGTTTTGCGGCCGCTAAAGCAGCTTTCCAAGTGTATTTTCTTTTCTCGTTTCCTTAAAAGGAAAATGTTTTCGAATGGCCTAAAAAATCTGTCTCCAGATTTTGACAAATATTTACTGCAATTTGTTCGTCCGTCTCCCTCCGCCTTGTAACACTAGCTCCTAAACAGTATTCGTATGAATTTTCTCGGAAATTTATTTTCCGTTATCGACGTTTTGACTTCACATCTTGGGAATTTTATTAAATTTTAATGAATGATTGTTCCAATTAATCTTAATATAAAAACCTAGATATGGTTATTGCTCCACCATCCCTCTCAAGCACGTGGATCATTTTTACTCGAATGTGTTTCACGGCCGAGAAAAAATATACAAAATTTCTCGATTCAAAATACAATTACATTTTTGTTTATAAAATCGGATTTAATGCAACCCTGCAATGCATTTATGTATGTAGGGATAGCGTTTCCGGGCGGGAGGCAGGGCGAGGCGGGGACGGGCAGGGCGGGAGTGGAAGAGGAAAGAGGGGGCGGAGCCGCAAAGACGCAGTTTGGCGGGGAAAGCGTGGCGGGGATGGGGTGGGGTGGAGTGTGGCTTGAGGAGCGGGTTGGAAGGAGGAGGCACATCGATGGTGTAAACGAAATTACTTCCATTTTACACACGTGCAAGTTTCCTTCATCTCGTATTTCAGTGACCAGTCCGTTTTACGCTCGAGATACAACTCCTTCATTTTCCTGTCTAATAAATGATTTCGATCAATAGACACCAGGGCGACGCCAGTTTCTTAGGACTTTTTTTATACAAGGCTCAGATTGCATTTTTAAAAGCTCAAAATATTTATTTCGAGATTTTGTATGGATAGAGCACGAAACACGGAATCACATGTCAGTGTTCACTGACAACTGTCAGTGAATACTGACACGTTTCCTGGATTTAACTGTTCACAAGATCACACTAATTGAAACTTCGAACATTCAATATTAACTGGTAAAGTAAAGAGTTCAAAATAGGTTACTATTTCTTACTTTCGTACCATCTTTTGCCGCACAAAAAGCGCGTTCTTCCACAGTAGCCAGCTCTACATTTACAAATCATATTTTCACCTCCTTTAATGTGTTGCATTTTAAATACGGTAACAATACGCTGTATATGATTTCAAAATGCTACAACTTCTTTCACAGAACCCACTGCTTCTACAAAATGGGGAATGGAATGTGTCTGAGGTCTTTGAGAATGTATGCGATTAGATGCTACGAATTCGTATGATGATTCACTGTTATATAGCGTCAAGCCATGACTATAGGAGTCGCGATTCATTCTGTACTGTAGATTTCATGCAATAGTTCTACTATTAACTTTGTAAATACTAACAAAACTGCATTAATGTGTATTATTTAGTAATATAAATTCTTCAGAAGTAATGCATTACCGATTCATTCTTTCATTTATATCATTTAATAATTTTCTTCCAATACTTGCTCATATAATGCTCATATAAATAAATAATTTAAAAATAACTTCATCGAAATATAGAATTCAAAATCTACAAGTCTTCCAATGCATATGATTTGTGCTAAGTTCCAGTCCATTGCTCTAGACTTCCTGTTTCGCTTATCCGATGTGCTCATATATAAAGACGTCTTAGTGCGTTCATTATCTTGTTTTTCGAGATACCTTTTTTATGGGCCTTCATAAACACAGACGCGCGCAGTCTCGGCGGAAAAGCGCGTTCAAGGCGCTCGGCTGGTTTAGCGATTCCCTGGCGGTGTCAGTGCGGCGCAAGGGCCGAGTCAGAGTCCAGACTCTTCAGAAAAGGACATCCTCCGGGGAAGACGATAACATTTAAAGTCGGCACTCCACGATTCTGCATTTAAAGTCATCTGCAGATTACTATTCTGTATTTGGTGTGTTTTGACACGACTCACATCAATGTAGCAAAAAGTTCAGTGGTATTTTTTTTCTGCAATATCTCTCAGGGAATACGTTAAACGATCCTTCGCCTTGAATATGAGTGAGGAATGTATGTTGCTATAAGTGGGTGAGTCCGATCCACATCAGCAAAATCAAATCAGGCAATTTCTTAAGACAAAGGTCAATCATTAATAGACATATGCCGTCGAGGTACCGTGATCTCTCGACCAAATAAGCGAAAATCTCCCGCTCTCTACTTGAGGAACATTCACTTGTAAACCACAAATAATTTTTGGCAGTTGTTTCTGTTGAGAACAGCAAAATCAGGGGATCCAATCGCAGAAAATTGGCTCCTCGAAAAGTGAATGAGTAGCGCAAACCGGAGTCCAGCGTTAAGTGAGCCGGCCACTGGATACGTTGAGGCGCGGGCGCGATTACATCAAGTTGAGAAGCCGGTCGCTGACAACTCCTCGGGCGAGAGCCACGCCCATGCGATACAAAGGGGAATAAAAACGTGGAGGCTACCGCCGCGGGGCGCCGGACAGTGCTCTGGAACGGGACAAAAGGCGAGCAAAAAATTAACGCATAACACTATTGTCTACAAATGCGCAACTTTTTTACTTTCTCGCTACGGAGTAGAGACAAAGTTATGTAATGTTGAGCGAAAAACGGCGAATTTCCGGCAGAAAAACTCTTATTACAGTGCCCTGGTAACGAAAAAATAATAAATTCAGTCGCTAAATTTAGAAAAAAATCCTCTAATACTTGGTGGGTCCTTGATATCGAAAAATCGAATTACGGCAAAACGTGTCTGTCCGTCAGTTCGTCTGCCAACAACGCTAGAGGCTAAACCGTTCAGCCGATTTTCTCCCAAGTTGATATTCACCAATCCATCTGTCCGATGTCGCTGCTCCCTTAACTGAAAGCCGATATTTCAATTTTGGGGCGGTACTTTACAGGAAGGCCCTCGGACGTTTTCCTATTTTGAAAATAAAACAAAAACAAAAAAAGCTCCATCTTTTTTGATTAAATTTTGTTGTTGGATAGTTTAAATGACATTTAAGAGTGCACGTCTCGTGTTCCTTAAAAACCCTGATTTTTCGAAAATTGCAAAAGTTCAGAATTTGTTTGGAGTATTCCTAGAGCTAAAATATTAAAGATAGAGACGTTTTCCCTTAATGAAATATGTTTCTTAAAGAGAGATTCTGAAATAAGGATATTTACAATTTTTCGAAAATTTTAGTACTTTCGCGTAATTTTGCGTGAAAATAAGGGCGCGCGAGTACGTGCTGTATTATTAATTGCAAGAGATAAAATGACAGCACATTCAACCGTTCGAGCTTCTGTAATGAAAACACAACGACGATACAAAAGTAAAAGAAAGGGCATTGCATTTCTTCGTAAAACGACACAAAAGAGGTACACAAATACCAACTATTTTATCCTGCCCATTAGAAGGTATACATCGCTAATAATGAAAATGAACATTTCAAAGTAAACGAACGTAAAAACAACGAAATCGAAACGAGATATAGTATAAGAAAGTTTTTGAGCAGCGTAACGTACAGCAATCGACTGCAATCTCGATCTTCTGCGCCCGCGCAGCTGCATAGAAGTAAGGAGTTAGTGCACGCCATAGCGGACAGCACTATCGATCTTCTGCGCATGCGCAAATCCACTAAAGTGATGCGAAACTTCAACTGCGCATGCGCAGAAGATCGACAGTGCTGTCGATTGCCGTAACGCTTCGCCGAGCGAAAACTGCCTACTCATTCCGTGTTCTTTCATCCTCATTAAACGCCAATAATCTGTAACACTGTTGCAAGCCAAACGCCAGCAACGCCCATTCGTGCAAGAAGCTTCGGGTGCCGAGGCAGCCGCTAGCCGGACGACGCGGTGGGAGGGGGGGGGTCAGTGTCGTTGTCCTCGCGCGCGGCGGAAGGCACGCACGCGCACGCACGCGCAGCGACGAGGAGACGCGCCGCGCCGTCGCGCGGTCACCTGTGCCGTGCCGCGCCGCGCCGCACGGAGCGCTCGCTGACCACCGCACGCCTCGCCTTGCGCTCCAGCACTTTTGCCGCCGCTTATACTTTAGTCCAAGAAGTATTGCAATGCGGCAAAAAGCAGAAGTCGACATTTTTAAGCGTGTGTACGTCTTCATTCCGAAATACTAGTATTCTCAAAAACATGTCTGTACTGAATGTCTGTCTGAGGACAACACTAGCGCTCCTAAATCTCGATTATACTTTTCTCACACAGATTTTTAAATCCTAAAGTGATCGTGCATTTGCTAGAGCATAATTAGCGAGAATTAACATATACAATAGGGTAATGGTATGTTCATCATGATCTCGCTTTAGGTTATAAGCAGCCCATAAAAAGGTATTCCTATATGTTAGTTTCCCCACTAATTGGTTTCATTTCGCTTCTTTCGTAGTATCAGATACTGCTTGGAAGGGGTCAGGTCTGTAGCCAAAACGGCATCTGGCTACCAACTAATGTAGTACTCTGACCAGGAAACTCTTCTCAAATGCATCGATTAGGCATGGATTAATCATCACATGACTTAATTGTACGACATCGGTTTGACTGCTTTACTTCCCTGCTGGATGATGATTAAAATATATTTAAAATAAATAGTGGAACGATTTTTCTAAGCCATAAGAATTATATTATGGTTGCTGCTGAAATTGATTTATGAAGTCCTACTTGTTAGCGTTCAAATATATCAAGAAATTTCTATTTAATTGCTCACTTGTTATTGAAGGTAACAATATAGCAAGTGAATTGCGTAAATTTCGTATATTTTGCATCCCAACTTTTTTTCAAGTCGCATATTGAAAGCAAGACGATGCGCATGTGCAACGTGATCTTAACGAGTTGTAAGCGATGTTCTTGGTATCAGCCGTGTCAGTTTTCAAAATGGAATTTCACGTCAAATCGCACACTCATAAAACATCATTATTTTTTCGCGTATCGAAAATTTTTAATGAGGTCACGTTTGAAAATAGGGAGCAGATTTTTTTCCTTTTTTTTCTCTTTTTGCATCTTTTGTTCATTAATGTCACAAATATTAATTTTTCGTCTCAATTACAACGCAAGATACAAACGATTAATTGAAGCGATGCGAGAATTTTGTGGAAAACTAAAAACTGATAATGTCTCGAAAAAACATTTTTGTAAAAAACATCTATTTTTTATATTTTTGCTTATATACTCCATAGCAAACAAGTTTAAAAACCTGGGACAACAAAATTAAATTTTCCTTAAATGCATGTGATTTGACGTGGAATGGCACAATGATACATCAATGAAGCAGACAAAACGTATTTCTGTGTTAAGCATTTTCTCCGCCGATGACCAAGAGACCAATAGTTTGACCAAGGCGAGGTCAATCGTGTGTCAATTTAGTCATTAAGGAAAAAGTCAGAATATGGAGTTCTATTACACAGACATCTCCGAAACAGACTACTACCTCTGGCAAGGAAGACGTAGTAGTGGCTGCCGATCTTCTGTAAGTGAAGGGGTACGCGAGGGGATTCCCAGGGCCGCCGACAACTGTTGCCTTTCGGACACTCGAGAGCCATCCAACGGGAAATAACAGTAATTTACAAATAGCATAAGAAATGAATGGCTTCTGTGATAGTTAGGCGAAGTTCGGCGGATAGAAAGTATTACACGAGTCTTTTCCAAGAAACTGAAGTTAACATATCCTTCAGATTTGTTTATCGAAAAATGATAGTATGCACTGCCAAATTTTAATTATTTCATTTTCACCTAACAGCAACTTCAAGAAAATTAATATTGCGAAGAGTAAATTCTATGTAAGTTATGCGCCATTGCTCATTATTCCGAAAACATGAACATTTTTTTCCACATATCAAGCGCACACTAATAAATTACAGTTCCTTAATGATTTAATCAAGCTGGATTATAGAAATATCATACACACGCTTGTAAATGACATTTCAACTGTTCTCTTTCAGATTTGTTGATTACCTTACAATAATATTCATGGAGTCGAAACCGCTACTGAACGCGCTTTAAAACCATTGCATTAAAACTGCGATCCTTGTGCGCTGGACGAAACTGCGTAACACAATTGTCTTGATTACTTCATTCGGGAAGAAAGCCATTGAACAGTCAACGTTAGGCGTGACTGATACTCCCGCCTATGAGTCACTATCCCTCTACTGCTTAAGAGAGAACAGAGAGTAAAATGCATAATAGCATAACGGAAATGAATGTGTTTACGTGAAAAAAGGGAAATTTTAGATTGAACTCGTTCCTGAATAAGTGAATTGTATGTGCATTTATGCAATGAACAACCACCTTGCTACAGCAAACAAAATACCTGTTTTGGCCGTTTTACAGTAACTGATTGCAGCTTATAGGAATCTGTTAGCGACAGCGTATTTTTCTAAGTGCGGTTATTCGAGGAGGCCTCTAACACGCGCGGTACACACATGTCATTCGCGCGCATCCACACGATCGGGCGGTTTGGCTTTTTTCAATTTTCCCTTCTCCAGTTGCCCTGGAGAGGAGGGTATTTATTCGAATTAAGGGGTACTTATTTTATCTCCAGCCGATTAGGCTTGTGGAGAAATGGGGAGGGCTTTAACTTAATACTATCTTTAAACTAACTAAAATTGCCGCTTTGGGCGTAGCCAAGTTTTATGTACAGATATTTTTTGCTGCAATTTCTTAAAAGTTCTTTAAATTGTTCTGTCTTGTTTTCTTTTTTTTCCTTTTGTCATTCACTCTTTCGTACATACTTATTCATTCTTTTTATTTATTCTGCGGTTTGGCACAGTGGTGACCTACATTTAAGGGGCGGCGCGGCGCGGCGTCTTGGCAGCGCACCTCGTTCGCCTTTTTTCAATCCCCCCCCTCCTCCAGTAGCCCTGGAGGGGCGGGAATTGATTCAAGTAAGGAGTATACATTTCTTTCTCCACCCGATCTGGTCTGTGGAGATGGTGGAGAGCGGTAACTTAAATAGTCTAATTAAAACTAACTTACATCTAACTTAAAACTATACAGCGCGCCGCTCTGGGCATTGCCTATAGTTTATTTACAGAATTTTTAGTATTGGTAGTTTCTCTCCAGTTATTTTGAGTGTTCATTTTTTTTTATCATTGACGCTCTCATTCGTTCTTATTTACTCTATTTAAATACAACTCATTCGCTCACTCATTCAATCACAAGCATACCTCCGTCGCGGGAGACGCAGCTCGTTCCGCCACAAAGGAAGCGCGTGGCGCGCGCCCTCGCGTGCCGCCGCCCCATTACGCGCGCGCGCCCGCCGCCCGCCGCCCCGGAGCTCATGCGAGGGAGAGGGGGGCGGCCCGCCCGCCACGGTCAAAAAGGCTTACCACCAATCTTCTTGCAACGCCACGCTGATTTGCGATTCGTTACCTCATCCATTCATGCGTGCCGTCCTTGCGAAACGGCTCCTCAGCCCCGGAAACAAGTGCGCTGCCCTAGATGGACCCGCCGCGTCCCTCGCCACCGTCTAGCCCAGGGCTGTCCGACTCGCAAGGCCTCAAGGGCCACAACTAGAAACCTTCAATATGGTTGCGGGCCGTATTCACAGTACTCGGACGATCCACACAGTTTGCCCGGCTGCCCTGAAACGGGGGGGATGAGGAATTGACCCATGCATGATATCATACCATGCATAACGCAGGGAAACACACTGGGATGATTTTGAATTTATGAATTTAAAAGAAAAATAATCTTCATCTAAACAACCTATTTTTACAAGAAGGGGCGATGTTCCCGACAGGGCTTGCGCGCTACGCTTGCAATTTTCTCGCTCGTCCCCAGAACTTTCACTTTGATTCACAACATTTCGCGGGCCACAATAAACCCTGGTCTAGCCCGTCTCCTCTGCCCCCGCTGCTTCGCGAGTCCTTTTCGAGAGGCCTCAGTTAGCGTCCTGCTGCCTCCATCGAGATTGGGTAGCCTTAGGCGCAGGATGTAGAGCGAGAAGAAACACGCACAGGTCGCTCGGAATTTGGGAAGACGGCTGGTTCCCAATATAACACTTAAGAGTTTTCAATAGGAGTCTATTTTCCGAGTTCGGATAGCAACTTACAAAAACGCAGGCAGTTTTCGACAGCACGCAATGCGTCGGTTTATTTTTATTAATAATATTTTTAAAAATAAATCAAACTTGATTTAATGCTGAAGATTATAAAACTCTGTAATAAGGAGGACAAAAGGTGATCAAATACCAAAGCCCACTTGGAATTGGTATCTTTACGATCGTCTATACTACTGAAGTTGTAAGAACGATGCGGTTATGTCATAATAACCGCATGCCTTACCAGGAACTCATGTTCGTCTATTGGTCTCTGCGTAATTGTAAGATGCTCCTACATCTTGTAAATCAATATGTCATTTCTTATTTTCAATTTTACTGTAATTCACAATGTCGGCAAAGGAAGATGAATGATATGAATTACAAACATTTCGCCTCTAGTGTTTTACTTCAGCAATTTGTGAAGTATTGTAATTAGTGAAATACCTCACTTCCTCTCAAGTACTTCGATTCACGTACGTCACCAATAAAACCTCATAATACACAACAAGCATTATTAAAGATACAATTTACATTTTTTTACATAACTTTTTCGCGTTTCTTTTTCCTTTCAACATTTATTTTGGGGTAAATGATATCCGGATGCCCGTAGCAATATGCCTTCCAATCAGACGATAAAGTGCATAATGAACAGAATTAAATACAATAAAAACACTTCACATTTCCTACACTGTTGTAGTTTGTGTACGAAACTTGTTCATAGTGTACTCGTATGGTTTTTTATCCAGCCGACGACCGGTTACACTTTACGTCTTGAAGGGACACGAATTAGACCATACACTAGACACCAATGCGCGACAACACATCAAGAGAGACAAGGGACGAACAACCACGCCACCTTAGCCAGCTCGGCCATCCGGTCGGCTGTAAGAAACGTGATTTATTGAATTGAATTTCCGTCTGTCTTTATTTAATCTCTCCAAAAGCTGCAAGTGACTGCAGTTAGAGATAACACTAATGTACATCAAACGTCCAAAACACGCGGTGGCAGGCTGTCTTTCCCGCTGCGCCGCGCGGTGGCCGAGCGCAGGGGCGGGCGCAGGGGCGGGCGGGCGTCCAGATCGCGGCCTGCGCCAGTTATTGCCGTAGTAAATACCTGCGCGGCCCGCTCCACGCACAGGCATGCCAACACACGCGCCTGCCATATGCGGGACGGGAACACGACGGCTTGGTGATTGGAACAGGGAATGTGAAACTGTGAAAATGCAGTTTCATACTCAAAGTACATATATTAGTAGCCTGATAATAAGTACTTCATTCGAAATATTCTACCTTATCGTTTTGAATTTTTCACAATAATTTAATTACAGAATTAAAAGTTACATGCGGGGCAGTGTCAATTACGACACTGCGGATTAGCGGAGAGCGAATTAGAGCCGACGTGAACGGTCAAGCTCCAAAGGATATAGTACTACTAAGTCTTATCTAAATACTATACCAGCATAATCCATTGTAAGAAATAATATACTCATGTACGTCTATATAGAATATTCTGTAAAACCTTCTTTATACAGGGATCCGGATATTCTCTCAGTGACCAGGCACGTAGATCCTCGGTCCATTCAAAATCTTCCAGCACGTTATCTTTGATAGAAATTATTAGAAATTTTAAGAGGCAATTTTCATTTACATCACACCTGAATTCGTGATAATAAGTACTCTTGACTTAATTGTTTTCTTTACACATTTCCGATAAAGTTAATTTGCATTGCCTGGTGACGCATATACTCATTGTATGACTGTCCTGCGGAAAATATAAGGCTAGTTTCAATGATATTTACAAAAGCCTACGAACGAAACGTTTCAACGGATTTGGTGTAGGCAAGGACCGACATAATTGAAAGGTCCGAGGTAGTTTATCACAAAAATCTCCCAAGAACTTTATTTACTTACAAGTAAGTGTCTCTAAGTAATTGCCGTTTTCTATTCACATTAAGAGTAAATGCATATTTTGTTTCCCTTTCTAGAGATAAATGTAATCGAAACGTCATTTTGAATGACAAAAGCGGCAGGGCGCATTTGTCGCGGTATACCTTGATCAGTCATCCATCGTGCAACGACACCCGAGATCGAGTTAACCTGCAAACCACAAAGCGACCACGACGAAGCTTGGGTGTCACGAAATGTTTCTGATGAGCGTTTTTTGACAAAGTGTGCTGCATAGGTCAGACAAGGAATTCACTCCTTCCCCTCTGCAAGAGTTCTTTTGACGCTCAACACCGCTTGCACGGAGGGTAACTGTTCCTCATTCACAAGCCACAAAAGACTTCCGCTCAGGTGTTCCCAGGGCCTGCTCTCACGAGGAGCTGCGCGCGAACTCTACTCTGCAAACGAGAGCACTAGTCCACGCGCCCTGACGTAATGAACTTCACCCACCGCAAAACCGACGGCGAAAGCAATTTGAAAACAAAACATGCGTCACTTTCTCACGCTAGTAAATGCATTTGTTTACATTCACTCTCATTAATAGAACGTCTGGTCTCTTAAAACTCAACCAACCGTAACACAATCACATTTTACGAATGTTCGATTAACCAAAATGTACACAATTATTGATATTAGAATTAAGTCACGAAATTTTCATGAATACCTCTATTCGTAGATGGGCCCAATCTATCACTATTCGTTGGGAAATAGTCATACTCATTTTACTCGGAGATCACACCATGGAAACAAATCAACTACAACATTCTCCAGTAGAAAAAATATAGTCACAACAAAGGACGCGCCATTTTCTGCAAAGCGCAGAAGGCTTTGATAGGATCCTCTGTGATGCTAAAAGTGTGTGACGTAGTCGCACCCTCAGAATGATAAGCTTCTAACCGACATTTTTGGCGAAAATTGTGTTCTGGCATGTTCGTACGCTGCACTGTCAGATTTACAAAATATTTATCACTATTCAAATCTGATGTATAGAAAACCTTTAAAGAAAAAATGAAATAGTTCCGCTTGCATTTTTACGTATCTTTATTGGACACCTCCAAAAAGTTTTAAAATACTCTCGTAAAACGTGTTCAGTTCTGAAGACGCCATAAACCTATTATTGCATTCTCGAAATGCTTCCGGAATGTATTTCAGTTGCCAGTAAAATCGCTAAGGCATCCCAGTATACGCACGCGTTGTAAAAGACTGAGAAAAAGAGCGACAAGAAATGAATCTAACTTTAAAGAGATTTCCATCTGTTCAAGCGACAACGAGGCAGAGTGGGTGTGAGGAGCCCCTCCCTCACGAACCTGCACTCCGCGACCCACTGCGGATCCCGTAGGGGGGAGGGGCGTGGCCTCCCTCGAAAACGCTTAGAGTTTTCGTTTAGCCTCCTTTATTTGGCAAAATGTGTTTGAAAATTGATTTATCTTAGAATCATGTCATTATTTAAACAATAATATTTATAGTGTCTTAACTGCAGTACGTAAACAATATACAATATAATAACAAATACGTTTATTATGTAGCAAAAAACCGACGATGCCCCTCACCCCACATGATCCGCCGCTGCCTCGACCGACGGCCGAGAGACGGCTGGGCGCCGGCGCGGGAGGGAGGGGGCGGGGCGGGGTGGGGGCGAGCGGCGAAAGAGGCGCGGCCGCCGCTGAGCGTGGGAGCGAGCCAGGTTGGCCGATGACGCCGCCGCCGCCGCCGCCCCTCTCGGTGACCTCTGGACAGCGCCCGCCCAGGAGGCCGCCTTCGTGTTCATCAACAGCGCCATATTGACCGGAATCCCTCCAGAAGATCCGAAAAAATGCTTTAGGGACCGCCCATAAATTACGTAACGCAAATTTCCAGTATTTTCAATACCCCCTCCCCCTTGTAACGCACGTCCCTATCTATGTAACGCAGAGTAACGCTGCCTCAGACCCCCTCCCTCCCCCTTTAACGTAACGTAATTTACGGATGACCCCTTAGTTCCCGGGAAGAAAATGCATTTTGCGGAATTCCGCCCAAAGGGGCCCAATACACACCTTCCGAGCGCCTCGCAACAGGCGAAGAAAGGAAGTGGCGGTTCGGTTTGCTGCCGCGAGAAAATCATGGACCTTGATGAACACTGCTTTATTTTTGTCCTTCCCCGGCGACGTTAACCGTGAAGATTCCATTCAGCCTGTTGCGTTTTTTTATCGTCTTGTTCGTTGGCCGTCGTTGGGAATTGTTGACTATCGGTAGCAAATTTTCTTGAGGAGTGCCTGGCAACCGTGTTGTACAGACTGACTACGTTTGTGCTGTACGAAACCTGTTATGATTGTCGCTCTTCCAGTAAATAAAACAAATACATTAAACGTCGGGAAAGAGGAGAACATCTAAAGACCCCGAATACAAATAAGGAAAGCAACTGTCAAGAGACGAAATACTAAATATTGTGCATTTGTTTCTCTCACTAGGCGGACACCTAAAATTAAGTTTCTTGTACTTGTCTTTTGAAACACAGATGAAAGTAGTGACAACAAATAATATAACTGAGGCATAGATACAGCCTTATTATAGATGGTCATGAACACCTACAACACTCCTAAAGGTAGAAGTACTTTCAGGAAACAGTTTTAGATCGCGATGCAAATAGTATCTTGGCCAATAATTGTTTGAACTGTGCACGAATCACTTTGTATCCCTCGGCCTTTCAGGTCACGAAAGAATAAGTTAGAGCCTTGCATGTGCGCCAAAGTCAACAATTATTTCATTTAGGGTACATAGTGCACAAATCATGATTTACTTTCACAGAATTAAGGGAACAACAAGGAAGAAGAAAAACTTGATTTCAATAACACTACGTATTCCTATTCGGGAGACGAATGTGTATGAATCTCCAAGGCCGACTTTGAACCAATCAACTAATTTACTGTGAACAATTATTTGGCGAAGAAGCTTGCTCTCATAATTACGAACGTGAAGAATTGGTCTATCAAGGATAATAAATGATTAAAGAATGTAAATGGAGCTGGCGGTGGAGTGAAGCGGTGTAGAAAATCCCCTGCGATCCTGTGTTTCCGCCACGAAGGGATAATGGAGCGACTATGTGTAATCCTTGGCGAGCATGCTGGCCGCCGTCATGCCGTGTCGCAGGAATTTTTAACATTAGGGAATACACGTTTGGCAATTGATTAGCATGTCACAAGAGATACTCGAAATGTAGCAAAAGTATACCAGTATTTCTTTGTTAGTTTTGTCGCCGGTAGACAATTAACTGGTACATTATACAAGCATACTTTATTACATAATCAATACTCACGTATACATTTTCAAAGAACTGTCAATTTCCCTCCCAACATTTTTTAACATTTTAAAAAAAATAAGTGAATGGTTACGAATAATTTATAATGGATGATGAATTTAAAGAACAATACATTTATGATGTTTTGAAAATTATAAATAAAGTTTTAACTTTTTAGAAGACGGATGCAAAAAAATTAAAAATTATTAAAACCAACTTTGACGTACTATACTCACAAGGTAATAGTTCAAGAGTATACTTGTTCCGTATATTGACATGGTCTCAATTTTGTTGACAGGGGTTATATTAATATTACATTGTTTTAAAAAAAGGTAGGATAAAATATGTTTTAACTTATTGTAACTTATGGAACAAGTGATTACCTCTGAAAAAGAAAACTGTTCTCATAAACTAAAATAATATTTTTTTACGTTGTAAGCAAGTGCAAAGGTCAATTAAGCACGCATTTATTTTATGACACAGAATAACACAGAAAATCGTTTTCACAGTTAAGAGGCAACCAATGAATCTACGTGTAAGATCAACTGTATGAGGAAGAACAGTTTTGTAAACTCACTGTATCTGCAATTACATTACGTAAATGTCATAAATATGTATAAGCGCAATCATTAAATCGCACAGAGAAAGAGAGGGAGAGAAAGAGAGATGAGAGAGAGGAGGGAGAGAGAGGAGGGAGAGAGAGAAGAGAGATGAGAAAGAGGAGAGAGATTAGAGGGAGAGGGAGAGAGATTAGAGGGAGAGGGAGAGAGAGGGGTTACAATGAATTTTATTCTTCTTTCGGCAGAAAATGTGGTATTGTAGAAAAAGACTATGCACTTATTACTTCGAAAAATATTTTCGTTAGTCTACGCATCGATATAGTCAGAGAAAAAAAAATCAGATTTTTCGAACATCTCGATATTTATAGCATCAGCAGTTGTCTCAGTTGACGATTCTCCACGCGAAGGCGCGCGCGAGAGGCCCCTGCGGCCTGGCGGGCTTCCGCGGAACCGAAGAATTCGGATCGTAGGCACCGCTCGCGCCGACCTCATCAGCATCACTTGACTCTAATCAGCGCGTCCTGCGCGGCCGCGGCGGCGGCGGCGGCGGCGCGCAGAGCCTCGGCGGCCGCTGCGCCGCTCCACGGCCCAGGCCCCGCCCACGTCGGGATTCGCGCCGCGTTCGATCGATGGAGCGTTGTCCGGGATCAAGAACGCCATACAACGTACAAGAAAATAAGCGGAGAAGGAGCTACAAGCCAGCAATCGATGGTTATACTCCGACTTATTTGGAACTGCACTTGACGTAAATCACCTCTTACGGTGTCATTCAGTCGGGAGCTTAGATGTCACTAGAATTACGTCACAGTCGTGACGTATAAGCTCCTGATTGGATGGCACCGTAACAGCTAATTTACGTCACGTGCAGCTCTAAATAAATCGAAATATCGTTTCAGGCTTCGGTTTGTGGGAGACTCGGGTCACCAGGTCGGCTCTTCCGTTTGACCACGCAAATTTCGCTACACTCCTTTCACCATCTAGCGGAGAAAGAAGGCATTACTTGGGCGACAAAGCAGGCGATTTGAACTTAGCTCATATGCTTCTCTTAGGCTTCAGGATCTTTTACATGCAGTAAATCGACTGCATGAGTCAGCCGGCTGGGCTTCGCCTCCGAAGGAAGATGTACGAATATTTTTTTCGCCCTTATCAATCCACGGCTTCGATTGGCTTTTAACCTGCATTCGAGGACTCCATACTTATATACAACAGCCTGATTAACCGTTTTCTCACCGAAGACATATGATTACAGACACTGTATACAATTTAAAATCTTAAGATGCATCTCTTATAATCATTTCACGAATTATATTTCTAGGTATATTCTTCCCAAAGCTCTTTTTTTTCATTTCCGACGATTCTCAAGCTTTCAATTCAATATGGGAACCCATTAATCTAAGAGATCTGACCTCCAATGAGAGGAGTACTGACTCCTTTCAGAATACACTTATAAACAATTTTATGATAGTATTTCAGAAAAATCATTTCTACAATAATATTAAAATGCTACTTAAAAAGCAGAGTACGATTTAAGAGCCTAAATTAATTTTATTTTCTGCGCACCGTACTTGTGAATCCCGTCAAGACAATTTCGAGTGTCAATCTTGCAAAATAAAGGGCAACTTTTCATATCTCTGCTGTCATTCTTCGAGAAAAATAAGCCAGTAACTCGCTATTAATGAAAAATCGCAAATTGCGGTAACAGAGCTCTGGATTACCTTCTATGCACCATAATTTCATAAGGAAGTAAAGCAATCAGATTAGTTACAATACCAGTGTACGGTCGCTTAAAAAGCATCGTAATAATTCAGGAAATTTCCACAGAGGCTAACTTGTGTTCTCCTTTTTTCTAATATAACAACGGTGACATTAAAAACATTAACTGACTCTCCATTCTATTAAGTTGAAATTCAGTTGACCAACTTCCCTGCACACAATGAAAGATTCACGAAGTATCTTTTCGTGTCCGATTTCGCGGGAAATGTGTCCGATTTCGCGGAAAATGCGTCGCGATTCGAAAAGGTTGCTGCTGCCAGGAGGAAAACTGTGGGCGGCGTCGCCTAGACGATCGTCGCGCGGCCTGGCCGACCCATATTTCCTGCTCACCAGGAAACATTTCTGTGCAGCCTAACGGTAGGTGTCTGGTGAAGGCCTCCGAGGACGCCACAGAAATAGCATCAATGCAGGAAAACGTCTAACTCTGAGACTTTTTCTCTTTCACCCTCAATAAATTCAGAAGAAAAACAGAAATAGCATAAATGCATATCATTTAGTGAATGGAAATGCATGTACATCATTTAATAAACAGCACCAGAAAGGTGACAATATCATTCGCATTCCCATTAGATTTTAATTGGTAAAAATAACTTACGATGGAAACAACTTCACTTTAGTGTCTTTTCAAAACAAATTAAAACTTCATGTTACATAATGAAGCATTCAATACTCCGAAAACATATGCGTTGGAGACAAGACACGCGGAGAAAATTCAGGAAAGAAAAGGAACATTATAACAGTTAACACTTTCTGCAAACTGAACGCCAGAGTTCTGTAACTCAAGCTCGCTGTGCAACATTGAAAGTCACTGTTCAGCTTAGAATGACTCGTAACATACGACTACTTTGGATTTCCCGATGTACGTTTGCAATGATGACCTTAGGACTCGCCAACGATAGCCGAAGGATAGAACATAGACACATGTATGAAGGCGCACGCCATAAGTGTTTTTCATGACGATGACGGAGTGGAAAATAATATTAACAAACAAGTTTCATAATTGCGCCTTCAGGATAAATCTGCGATGCGATCACGTCACAGAAAAAAAAAATCGAAACCTCGAAAAATGCGGAATTAAATATTATTTGTCGTCTTGTAGTAATATAAATGTGTCTAAAAACAAACAACAAGTATTAAGGGACACAATTTATCACGAAGAATAGATAAGAGAGGGTCAACAGTGACGAAGAGGGGTCGTCATTCCAATCATTTTCCTCAAGGACCAAGGACCAAGTGACAAAAGGCGTCCGAAAAGCGGCATGGCATGACGTATACCGACTGCATCCCATGGTCAACTTTCGTAAGCCGTTTACCTATCTCCCCAAAAAGTCATAGCCCGGCTGCATCTCGTTATGTTTTTCTCCTTAGTATTAGGATTGATTTCTACGTTTATCACGGTCTGCTTAGAATGATATTGCTCGATTATAATGTCTACACTTCTGTCCGTTTTCGAGAAACATTTGCACATCCTTGCATGCTGCCGACGTTGAAAACAACACGAAAACGTTTGTGGAAATCTAACTTGAAACCCCCTATCCCACGAGTATCTCCTTACCCCCCCCCCGACTTAACACACACAAATCCCATTATTCATGTTCACCTGTATTCGAGTTTTTTTTCTGGACTGATGCGAGAACATTTATTTGCACTACTCATCAGTGGAAATTTAATTTTTTTTTTACTCCTTCCGAAACACCGAGAGAATAAAATGGGCTGGAGTCGGACTATGCCTTCCAAGGAAATGCGACGTGAAAGGGGCTCAGCTTCCCGGCAGCCTGTGGGCAGCGGAGGGCAGAGGCCGGGAATCAGCCTCACTCTCAGCCGAAATGGACTCCGAACGAAGCGCCCGCCAATACCATTATTTTATATTGGAGTACCATAATGACATAATGAATCATTTACGAAACTTAACTGTTAATTGTGATAAAATGCTTAAAAAGAGAGGTGACGCTTTTTTGTGGTCTACTTTGTTACATTGACAAATGAGAAATATAGCTGTATGTGACTTTATTCTGGCGCAACAATAAACATTCTTAGTACTT
Source organism: Acheta domesticus (assembly GCA_031308135.1). Classification (NCBI taxonomy): domain Eukaryota; kingdom Metazoa; phylum Arthropoda; class Insecta; order Orthoptera; family Gryllidae; genus Acheta; species Acheta domesticus. Next base: position 3,084,616 of record JAHLJT010004567.1, on the reverse strand, counting down.
TAAAACTTTGAAAAATATAGAAAACTTTCTGATTATTCTTAAGTATGTAATTGTGTTTGAACTTTTTAAATAAGAAGAAACAGTTTTTTAAATAGGTTTAATATATTTTTTGTGATGTTAAAAATGCAGTATTGAGCTACGAACAATAAATCTACAAAATGAGGATCACTCTCCATCATATCGTGTTTTTAGAAATTTCATTAGCATACGACACAGGGGGTAGAAAGACAAATTTATACATAGCTCGCATAAGGAAATTTGACAAACCTTTTAGACAAATATGGTGCCTGGTGTCGGGCATATTCAATTCTTAGGTACTTAAGCATGTATTCTATAGCATTCACGCTGTCAAGACGAATGTAAGCATACGTCACCTCAGAATGCCAGTCATTATCATTCGTAGATGATAACAAATAAATTGTTTTAATATTTTTCGTTTCGGTCTATATTACTAAATTAATAATTAATATATATTATTTGTCACCTGATGATGGAAACCAAATGTTTCCGAAACGTTGTGGAACATTTGTATTCTTTTAATACATAAAACTGTTATTTAAAAGATTTGTCATATAAATGATGGACCAACTTATGATATATATGACAAATAAATCCAGATAGATCATCATGAAAAACGTCCCAAGCCGTCTTTGTATTGCTTGACGCAGTCGGGTGCGCAAGTGTGGTGCGCACGCGCGGGGGAGGCCTGCGCTCAAGGCCCGCGGAGCCCGGAGGCAAGGCGCTCGCTCGCCCCGCTGGGAAGCGCATGCGCCAGCTTCTGCACGCAGGCGACGATGACACACACGGGTAGATTCATCGTCTCAACAGCTGCCTACACTTTTCTTATTACTAAGGGATTCAATAAACGTCTTCCGAAATACGAACCACAACGTATTTCCGGTCTCTTTTCTTTTCTTTTCTTTTTTCATTTTACCTCTTGCAAGAAAACTTCATTCAAACGGACTACACGATGGACTAAGTTCCCAACAATGACCACTATTTCAAACTGGTATCTTAATTGAGATACTACCTAAGAGTTTTACAACGGCATCATCAGGTGTTAAACCTCCCAGTTGTTCAACACTTTAAAACGAAAGTTGGAGGAGCAATTTGATGTCTTGTCTCATCAGTATTTTACTCGCTGAGATAAACGTTGTACATGAGACCTCAGCACCCATCTCTCTCCCGCGTTTGCAATTACTCTTTCCGGTCGTTTTGCTCTTGCTTGCATCCTTAACGAGAAGCAAACAGCCACATATACAACCACGAATCACACATTATCTTAACGGTAAGATGTAGAGTAGCTGGAAACGTGTACCGCCGCAGATACCATCGCGAAATGAAGCTTTCCGAGAAGTCTCTCCAGAGTGCAGACTGCGCGCGCGCCGGCACGGCCTTGGCTGCGCCTCTCGTAGCAACAGCGCGCGCCCTTTTCCGTCCACGCGCGGGCACGAAAAACCGCTCTTCCAGGGGAATAGCCTTTTGTGCAGCGCGGCCGACTTCGCGTGCCGCGGGGGCAGCGCGCCAGCGCACGACGCCGCAGCCGCAGCGGGGCCGTAAAGCAATGGAGCGCCGCGCCGCGCCTCGCGACCCGACTAGGGATGGCACAAACATACATGTTTTTAAAACATCCATATTTTCGAGCACAAATACCGATAATAGGGAGTTTTTGCCACCTCCAACGGTAAGCACTATCGATTTTCTGCTCATGCGCAGTTCAAGTTTCGCCTCACTTTGGTGCATCTGCGCATGCGCAGAGGATCGATAGTACTTAACGTTCGAGGGAGCAAAACTCCCTACTATAACATCGATGTATTGCTTTCGATGTTTTCTTGAGATCGATTTATTTGTTCAGAAACATCGATGTTTTCAAAAAATCTCCTGATGTAATAAAATACCCAGTGTTTAATTTTTTAGTTGATTGCTTTCAATCCACAACTTTCAATGTTGTCGACCTCCAGACGGCGTGAAACCGTTTGCTATTCACAACTTTTCTTCAGTGTAATTACTTGTCTACACAGAATATTGATTAGAAAATTAAGATGACAGTCAAATTAACGCAGAATATACATTCAAATAATTGACTTGTTAAGTATTACAACAGAACCAGGACATTTTATTTCGACAAGTTTCATCATATTTAAAACATTGATATTTCATACATCGATGTTTTTGTCGGTGTTTTCATAGACATCGAAAATCCTTGGTTGGTGTATTGAAGAATCGATGTATCGATGTTTCGCTAAATTTGCCGTGACTAGACCCGGCGCCCCGGGCGGAGGCACCTGCACGCAGCGCCTTCACTCGGGGGATGCGACGTCGCCCGTGCACATGCGTGCGAACATCGACGTTTGGCTGAAGCTGAAGTTTTTTAACATCCATGTTTTCTGCTCGATTATTCTGCGTTGTAGATGTTTTATTTTTTTTATGAAAAGAGAACTGTTAAATAACAGAAAATTTAATTTTCGCCTGGCTTCAACAACCATTTCTTAACAAAATAGTAATTCATTAGCCATGTCATTCATTTACTTCCCAACTCGATTGATGGATTATTGAGTTTGAAATGCATGTACTTTGCATTAGGCGTATTGTATTAACCTTCTATCTCTTTCATAATACGCAAAAGAAAGATGAAGGTTTTGTACGACTCAATATAAGAAGCCATCGAGGAAAAGTAGTAAATCAGGATAAGAAATTACTTCCCAAGATTGAGTCAAACAGAAGTACGACTAGAAATGTATTATTCTATAGAGCATGCTATAATGAAAACTGTAAGCACACAAGCAATGCTTAAGAGATACGCTGTTCCTTCATGCGTTAATTTGGAAACGGGTCCAAGTCCCTTAAAACCTCGTTTAGAGACGCGAGTTATGCTTCTTCTTCTTCTATAATCTGCGAAGTCATTATTTTTAGAAATAGTTACTTTTTTAAGGTTTAGCTCTTGTGATTTTGTGAGCAACCCTATTCCGTAGCGCGGGTGGTCACGAAAGCGCAGATTCTTGAATCCGATGTGTAAATGATTTTATATTGTGTGCGATTTAATCGCATTGGCCGAGGGTTTTCTGTTTCTTAATAAAAGCTTAACAATATCAGAATGTTCATTCACGCACCATCTAGCCACGATCGCGCGGTGTAATGTAAAGCACAGTACTAATATGGCCGTTCAAAGTTCAGTTGCAAAAAATTATTACAAAATCTGATGTGATCGCACGAATCCACCTAGTTTTTTTAAAAATAATATAAAAAACGTCATAAATGCAAGACATACACTTTACAATCTGATTGGAAACAAATTTAGGGACGCTGAGAGGCCCATACACTTACGACAAGATTAGTTCGACATAGTAGAATGAGCGAAGCCCTCGTCAACGGCCCGCCGCGCCGACGCGCGTGTTGCACTCGGTTTTTTATTTCTTGGCGCCTGAGGACTTGTCTTCACAATGGAATTATCTCACGGTATTTCGCGTCGTTCTCAGTCGTGCCGCTAGGAGACGCATAATGGCCAGCACTGCTCGATACAGTCGCGATCATTCGACACCTAGCGACACGATCGAGAACGACACGAATTCCTGTGAGATATTCCATCGTGAAGACAAGACTCCACGCGCCAAGAAATAAAAACCGAAGTATAGTTGGAGCGCCAATTCTGTAACAGGTGTCTGAGCACGTCGCTGCGGTGGCGGTGGCGGCGGTGGCGGCGGTGAGAGCGGTGAAGCGCGAGCGGCGCGTGCTTCGGCAGCGTCCACGCCGCCGCCACCGCCGCCACCGCGCCTTGAACCCGTGACCCGCGCGACCTTCTATAAAGCATTTGCCGCCGCCGCCGCCAGTGGCGCCTGGCTGCCACCTCGCCCGCGCCAAAAACTGTAGACAGACTCCGGAAAATGCTTTCCGCTTGTGACATTCGCAACGCGTCAATGAATAAACAGGGAGAGGAGGTTTTGTCACCTGGAACGTTAAGAATTATCGATCTTCTGCGCATGCGCAGATGCACTAAAGTGACGCGAAACTTGAATTGCGCATGAGCAGAAGATTGATAATGCTTACCGTTCGAGGTGGCAAAATCTTTCTTTTTTGCACCCTCGAAAGTTAAAGCAATCTAATGCACCATCGATTTTCGGCGCATGCGCAGTTCAAGTTTCGCATCGCTTTCGTGTACCTGCGCATGCGCAGAAGATCGAGATTGGGGTTGATTGCTGCCCGCTGAGGCGTGCAAAAACTCCCTAATAGTGTTCCAGTGACTACCGGGGAGTTTTTGTGTATAGGAGATGGACATTTTTGGACAATTGAGAATTACGAATGCCACTATTTTCCACTTCACTGGTATAAGAAATTTACTTTCTTTATCCGTTTTAGACATAAAATTTATTAACTGTGGCCACAAGTAATGTATGTAAATCAGTGTTTTTAATCTATTGGCCCCTCTTTCCTTCCAAAGGGTACGAGGTATGGAACACAACACGGGGGTTTTGGTGTTATTAGACGTTTCAAAATAAACGAGCACATTAGTTCTCAGCGACATTGTCTCACAACTCCTAGTAGGTCGTAAACATCGCACATTATGAAAAAATCCGAAAGAAAAGTATTGTATATTGACTGAACATTATTCAGAACTATATATGGCGTAATTGGGCGCGGCCTGTAGTATTGGCAACAACACACGGATTCTCCATAACACACAACGTGAAAAGCAGTATAGTAGTATCCAAATCCCCTTGACATATTTCTAAACGCAAAAGTTACAAAAATGTAGCGAGGTGGCTAAAGATAAGAGCAAACGACGGAAATTCGATATTGTCAGAACGGAAAGGGATCTCGCCTCAAATGTCAGAGCGAGAGAACGTTTCAGCGTCCGAGGCATTCCTCACGATGATGCATCGCGCAAAGGCTTCGTCAGCAGCGCCACTGAGTATCTGGTGACGCTGCGACTAGGCGCGCCTCGGCCACCGGAGCCCTCGACGACCCCCCTCCCGCGGCGCCGCCAGCGCTCCAATTGCGCATTCCACTTGCGAAGGTGCTGGAAGCACGGAAGGAAAAAATGTATACACAGAGGGTACTCAAGAAGGTAAATTCTAACACAACGAGGAAGCCAAAGAACTATGTCATATCGACCAAGCCTTTGGAAGACGCAGCGCTTAATTTCCAATTTCAATTTGCTATTTTTCTTTAGAGAGAAAATAGCTGTTTTTTATTTAGTTTTATTAGAAAACAAACGCTTCTGTGTGAAAGTCTTCTTCTGTGAACGCAAGCCTGTTGAACGGAGGAAAATACACATACTTTGAGTTATCTGTACGCGCCCCTTTCAAAATGGTGATGAAGAAACCAATCAGGAAGAACTTACATACGATCACTATGTTTCTTCTAGGAAAGAGATCCGTTAAAAATCCTCCAGTATCATAGTACTCATTATTTTATCCACCGCTATTCAAAGAAAGAGAATTAAATAATACGCGGCTTAGCCATCATCAGTTTCCTGCTGTTTGGAAGCCACAAAACGGCGACGGCTTCAGGAAACCGATGATTATGGCTAAGCCATCGAAAGCTGCTTCAGAAATAAACAATATTGTTGGCAATGGAAAACACCTTAAATTATGTAATTTTAAATGCCAACGACAACTAACCGCGAAACCAAAGAAGGATAAACTGAAGCCCGATTTTTTTCTCTCTAGAGTTACAACAACGATTATAACAATTGCTGTAAACATTACGCTAAATAGGGATGTGATTTGCAAAATAGTTAATACATTTTAATTATTTAAATCCCGTAGTTCAATTTCAGCGATGGTTTACTAATTTCCAGCTGATTCAAAACGTTTAACATTTTCTCAATTATTCGAGGCATTTCGAAACCGCAATCCACCGGCAATCTCTCGGTCAGGAAGTGCATTGTTCACGTCCGACCTCTGCCGCCGCCCGCGACAGCCGTTAGTCATCGCAGCGTCGCATTATCAATTGGGCGCCTTGAAAGGCTGCGATGGCCGCGGTGCAGCAGCACGCCGTTCGCCTTCCACGCGGCACTCGCGGCCAGCAGCGTTGCATCGAACCTTCACCAAAGCACAAGCACTGGCATTCGGACCGACCCTCTTTTCAAAAAGGCTGAATAAATAAATTTTAAAAACAAATAAAAACTAGTGGCGCTTACGTGCGCATTGTAAACCACTGTTTTAAAAGTGATAATTGCTTCACATTAGAATCCAATTCGAACGATTCAACTGTGCATTATAGACCTAGATCAGTGGATAGGTCAACATTCTAAAATTACAAGCATTTATTAACAAGCATTATTATCTAAACTCGTGGGGTAAAATTAGACAAAATATCAAAAAATTAACAAATTTTACACAGATTTCGAGATGCATGACACTCACATGTTCAGCACCTCCCCCCCCCCATTTTTAACTGAAATTGCAGACTTTATTTTCAGTATTTTTACCACCTACGGCATCGGATAGTGCCCCCTGAAACTGGAAATTCTGACATTGAGTAGTCGAGTATCCAGAAGATCCGAACCTAAAAACATGTAGTGGAGGAATCAAACGATCTCATTTTGTAGAGTAGGTATTACTTACCTCATCCCCATTACAAGCACGTGGGTTAGGCTGGGCAGCTTGAGACGAGTTGCTTAAACGTTTTTATCAATTAATTTCCCAATAATTGCGTAATTTTATACAATAATTATACATTTTAAGGCACTAGAATATGACGATGTGGATGACCGAAAGGTCTGGAAAGTAAAACCAGTCGTTTAGGTATCTTACACATATCTCAATTTCACGAAAAACTATTGGAATCCCACCCTGAAATATAGTATCTTCGTTCTTCATCATTAGGGTAACATTGTTTGCCATTACGGTAAATTAGGGTAAATATAGTTTAATTGACCATAATTTTATTAGTTTCTTATCCATCTACATAATTTGACATCACGAACTTTTGTGGAACTTCAAAGACAATAATAAAGCAGGGAAAAGACTTGAATTTGCGCACGAATGACTTCAAGGCCCAAGCGCTACAAGAAAATAAGTAGAACAGCAATCTTTTTTGATCCAGTGTTTCATTTATTCTTGCATCATTATATGGCAATATTCTTACCATGCAGCATGTAATAAAGTCTGTTATTTACTATTGATTAAATAATACCAGTATCTACTCAATGACTACTTTTAGCGAGCCATCACAATATATTTGGTCTTTACGGGAGGAACCAATGAGCTAATCAAATAACGGTCTCTCCCCTACCATCTGTAAACGAGCAAAGAAGCCTGCAAGTCAACGGAATTTCAACGCTTGAAATGAAAAAAGTCTTCGAAAATAATATTTTTATTAGTATAAAACTCAACACTTTTTATTTTCTTTGAAACCCCAAAACTTGAAAAAAGCGTGAACTGATATTGCAAGAATCAAGAGACTGTGCACTGGCCGCCGCGAGTCGGTAACTAGAATTTAACGCTGGGGAAGCTGGCGAATTGGCGAACCGGATATCAACGGCGCGCGGCGAGCAAGGAGGTCTATTTTACCTCCCTCTCCTCCTCCTCCACCTCCTCTGCCGCCGACGCTGCCTTCACAGTCCGTTGACGAGAAACTGCTACCAAGTGGGAGCACGAGCAGCGCTTAGCCACACTTTCGCGGGAAATCGCAAGCGAGATGTACGGTTAGCTTTAGGCACTCCGGCACAGGGTTGTCGCCGAAGTCCACGAATGGAAGAAAAAGTAAAAATAAAATGAAGAAAAAAAGGAAGGTCAATCACATGTCCGACGATTAGCGGATTATAAGATCAGAAACGGCTGCAAAGTAAGAAAACAGGATGATGTAAATATAAAAAACAACTGTTTAGATCAGTGTTTTCAATCAAGGTCGATGCCACGAGCGGGAGTTCTTGCCACGAGTACCACGACGAAATCGCCTCTCCACGCAGTTCATAACCCCGCCGCAAGACGCCATACCTATTGTACAACGGCGAGTAGAGGTTCCTAATAGTTTCCTCTCCCGATGTTAGTGGCGCAGAGAAGCTCGTGGCATGCCACGACGCGTACCACTGCCACCAGTACAAGACCCTGACACCACTGGTTTAGATGTACAACAAACGCCCGTTGCCTATGACATGGCCACGTGTCGTTCACTTCTTTTGTAATAC